>JAJTWQ010000251.1:0-457957 GCA_029007595.1 Solanum commersonii
ATGATGAAATGGATACATGTATATGATTTTCTTGATATAGTGTTGTGAGTCGACCAAGCCTAACTCGGGGGTGGTAGGCTGGGGTAACCGTATCGAGGGGTTGGTACCTTGGTTACCTAGTATGGGGGGTAGTAGGCCCGTATAACCATATCGGGGTTTGTACCTCGATCCCTAGCTCCGGGGTGATAGGGCCGGTAACCATATCGAGGGTTGGTACCTTGGTTACCTAGTATGGGGGGTAGTAGGCCCGTATAACCATATCGAGGGTTTTGTAACTTCATCCCTAGCTCGGGGTGGTAGGCTCGGGTAACCACATTGAGTGGTTTTGGTACCTCTTTCGCCTCCAAAAGGGGTGGTAGGCCTTGGAAATACTATATTGATGGTCACCACTACACATGTACTACGCCCTACTAAATATGATTTTTATGTAAGCATCATTATATATATCATCTCATTAATATGTTATCTATCGAGTATGATTATGCATTTTAGCTATGATGTCCATCTATTGTTGCAAATGCATCAATCCCATATACTTAGTACATTCAAACGTACTACGCATACTCTATGCCTACATGATGTCACCATGCAGGGACCAGAGCACCGCTTGTCCATCCTCCTCCGTGTGGCTAATACGATTTTCTATCGAGCTTATTGGTGAGTCCTCCATTCCGGGGACGTTTCTTATGATCTCTTGCTATGTATAAGACTTTTCCTTTTTAATTATGTATGGACTATGAGGGTGAGCCTAGGCTTGGGTCATGACAAACTTGATATCAGAGCACTAGGTTGATAGATCCTCAGTCCAACACAATCGTTGATTAGAGTCCGATTCATGGTTGTGTTGTGCACCACAACTATGAGTAGGAGGCTATGAGACATTTTTGGAAATATTTCCCTTCTCCATGTTCTAAGTCGTGATGTAGAGTTGAATTAAGTTTTTCCCTAACGGTTATTCTTTGCTATGCTAGATCATGCCTAATACAAGAGGAAGACGAGCCCGCACACCCGAGGAACAACCGACCAATGGGGATCTTCTGGATGCCCTTTCTTTATTTGCACAAGCTATGGCTAATCAAGCCAACCACGGGGCCCAAGCCCATCAGCCTCTACCCTAGGCATCTCGGGTGAGAGACTTCGTGCAAGGATGAATCCCCGAAATTTTATAGGTCTAAGTTAGACGAAGACCCTCAAGAGTTCATTGATGAAGTCTACAAGCATATTAGCTATCATGGGCGTGAGGTTAGAAGATAAGGCGAGTTGGCGGCCTACCAACTAAAAGGGATGGCCCAAATATGGTACAACCAATGGAAGGAAGAAAAGGGGAAAACTATGTGGTGTCTTTGGGAAGAGTTCAAAATGGCTTTCTTAATCGATTCTTTCCTCTTAAGCTAGGAAGCCAAATTGGTGTAGTTCATGAATGTAAAACAAGGGGTCTATGAGTGTGAGGGAGTATGCCCTCAAGTTTAACCAACTTTCAAGATATGCTCCACATTTGATTGCCGACTCACGGTCTAGAATGAACAAATTCGTGATGGGTTTGTCCAACCTAGTGAGTGAAGAATGTCGGTCCGCAATATTGATTAGTGACATGGACTTGTCCCGCTTGATGGTCTATGCTAAGCAAATGGAGGAGGAGAAGTTGAGGAAGAGAAGGGGTCATGAGGCCAAGAGGGCCCGTTTTGAGGGCAAGTTCCAAAGTCGAAGGGGAGGCCGGTTTCATCAAGGCCAAGGATCTTCTCATACGCCCCATAGGGGGTTTGCCAATGATGTTCCAAGGGCCCAAGGTTTTGGTGGTATGGGTCCTACTGATGTATATCCGAAGTATGGTAAAGGCCATGGTGGCTCGTGCTTGAGAAATACTGGTGCTTGCTATAGTTGTGGGGAAATGGGGCACAAGGCAATAGATTGTCCTCGAAATCGCAACAAGGGTAAGGAGGTCCATCCACAAGGTGCCAATGTGGTTTGTTTGGGGAGAGGGGGCCGACAAGATGGTGCCCCAAGGCACAATCGATTTTATGCTTTGCATGAGAGGCAAGGGGTCGATGAAGTCCCTGACGTCGTTACCGGTATGTTGAAAATATTCGACTTTGATGTATATGCATTAATTGATCCAGGTGCCTCTCTTTCTTTTGTCACCCCCTTTGTTGCCAAAAGTTTCATGTTGAGCCGACTTGTCGCATGAGTCATATAAGGTGTCTACTCCTATTGGTGCATATATTGTTGCTAGGAAGGTCTATAGAAATTTTCCTATTTGCATCTTGCATAAAATATTGCCTTGTGATCTTGTTGAGTTGAACATAGTCGATTTTGATGTTGTTCTTGGGATGGATTGGTTGCATGCATACTATGCTTCCATTGATTGTAGAACCCGTAGGGTCAAGTTCCAATTCCCAGTGAACCCATTCTTGAGTGGGAGAGCCAAAATGTGGTAGTCAAGGGTAGGTTCATCTCTGCATTAAAGCCCGTAAGTTGATCTCTAAAGTGTCTCTATCACCTTGTGAGGGTTAGGGATGTGGAGTCCAAAACCTTCTTATAGAGTCGATTACGGTCAGTAAATGAATTCCTTGATGTCTTTCCTAATGACCTTCCCGGTGTTCCTCCTGAAAGGGAAATAGATTTTGGCATAGATCTCCTCCCCGATACTCAACCCATTTCTATCCCCCCTTACCGTATGACCCCGGCGGAGTTAAAGGAGTTGAAGGAACAATTGAGGGACTTGTTGGAGAAGGGTTTTATTAGGCCTAGCCAATCACCATGGGGTGCAAGGTGTTGTTTGTGAAGAAAAAAAAGATGGGTCTCTTAGTATGTGTATTGATTACCGCAACTCATCAGTGGTCACCGTCAAGAACAAATATCCTCTTCCTAGATTGATGACTTGTTCGACCAATTGCAAGGCTAGCCACTTCTCTAAGATTGATCTTCGGTCCGGGTATCATCAAGTGAAGGTGAGGGAGTGTGACATTCCCAAGACAGCCTTCCGGACTAGGTATGGGCATTATGAATTTGTGGTCATGTCGTTTGGGTTGACCAATGCACCGGCTATCTTCATGGACCTAATGAATAGAGTCTTTAAACCCTACCTTGATTCCTTTGTTGTGGTCTTCATTGATGATAATTTAATCTATTCACATAGCGAGGAAAAACATATGGGTCACTTGAGGGTTGTGTTGCAAAGATTGAGAGAGGAGAAGTTGTATGCCAAGTATGAAAAGTGTGAATTTTGGTTGAGGGAGGTTGCCTTCCTAGGTCATGTGGTGTCGGGGGATGGTATTAAGGTGGACCTTAAGAAGACCGATGTGATTAGAAATTGGCCTAGGCCATTGATCCTGTCGGATATTAGGAGCTTCTTGGGCTTAGCGGATTACTACCGGAGATTTGTGAATGGGTTTTCTTCTATTGCTTCTCCCATGACTAAGTTGACACAAAAGAAGGCTAAGTTTGAGTGGACCGACGAGTGCGGAAGGAGTTTTCAAACCTTGAAAGATAAACTTGTGTCCGCTCCTATATTGTCACTACCAGATGGGCTTGAGGGAATTGTTGTGTATTGTGATGCTTCTAGAGTTGGCTTGGGTTGTGTTCTAATGCAAAATGGTAAGGTGATAGCCTATGTTTCTAGACAACTCAAAGTGCATGAAAAGAATTATCGTACGCATGATCTTGAATTAGCCGCGGTGGTGTTTGCTTTAAAGATTTGGCGTCATTACTTGTATGGGGTACATGTTGATGTGTTCACCGATCATAAGAGCCTCCAATATGTCTTCACCCAAAAAGATCTCAACTTGAGACAAAGAAGGTGGCTAGAATTTCTTAAAGATTATGATATGAGTGTGCATTATCACCCCGGTAAAGCTAATGTGGTGGCGGATGCTTTGAGTAGGGTGTCTATGGGTAGCCTAGCTCATATTGATATTGGTGATAGGGAAATGGCTGGGAGGTGCATCGGTTGGCTAGGTTGGGGGTTAGGTTGGAAGAGGTTGGTAATGGTGGTGTAGTCGTTGTTGATGGTGCTAGGTCTTTCTTGGTTGATGAGGTGATAGCAAAACAAGATCTTGACTCTTCCTTGTTAGAATTGAAGGCCTTGGTGAAAGAGGGCAAGGTGGAAGTTTTCTCCCAAGGGGGAAATGGTGCCCTTAGGTACCAAAGTAGGTTGTGTGTGCCTTGTGTTGATGGTTTGAGGGAGAAAATTCTTGAGGAGGCTCATAATTCTTCCTACTCCGTCCACTCGATTCCACCAAAATGTATAGAGATTTCAGGGATGTGTATTGGTGGGGAGGCATGAAGAAGGACATTGCCAAATTCGTCTCCGATTGTCATAGTTGTCAACAAGTCAAGGCCGAACATCAAAGGCCGGGTGGCCTAACCCAAGACATCGAGATTCCTACTTGGAAGTGGAAAAAAATTAATATGAATTTTGTTGTTGGTTTACCCAAGACTAGAAAAGGTTTTGATTTTATT
The DNA here is from genome assembly GCA_029007595.1 of Solanum commersonii. Taxonomy (NCBI): domain Eukaryota; kingdom Viridiplantae; phylum Streptophyta; class Magnoliopsida; order Solanales; family Solanaceae; genus Solanum; species Solanum commersonii. The sequence goes on from JAJTWQ010000251.1 coordinate 4,459, forward strand.
TGGGTGATGGTTGATAGGATGACAGAATCGGCTCATTTTCTACCGGTAAATAACATATGGGGCGGAAGATTATGCAAGGTTATATATTCATGACTTGGTAAGGTTGCATGGGATTCCTCTATCCATCATATCGGACCGTGGTACTCAATTTACTTCACACTTTTTGAAGTCCTTTCAAAGGGGTCTAGGTACGAGAGTTAAGCTTACTATGGCCTTTCACCCGCAAACGGATGGACAAGCCGAAAGGACTATCCAAACACTTGAGGATATGCTTAGGGCTTGTGTATTGGAGCTTAAGGGTAGTTGGGATGATCATCTTCCATTGATTAAGTTTGCCTATAACAATAGCTATCATTCTAGCATCGGTATGGCTCCTTTTGAGGCTCTTTATGGGAGGTGTTGTAGATCACCGGTTGGGTGGTTTGAGGTTGGTGAGGTGGCCTTGTTAGGACCAAATCTAGTTATGGAGGCTCTTGAGAAGGTTAGGATGATTAGAGAAAGGTTGAAGATGGCCCAAAGTCGCCAAAAGTCCTATGCCGATGTGAGGAAAAGGGCTCTTGAATTCCGAGTTGGTGATTGGGTCTATTTGAAGGTGTCACCCATGAAGGGTGTCGTTCGTTTTGGTAAGAAGGGCAAGTTGAGCCCAAGATACATAGGTCCTTATAAGGTGATGAGGAGAATTGGCAAGGTAGCTTATGAGTTGGAATTGCCTAGCGAAATGGATTTGGTTCATCTGGTATTTCATGTGTCTATGTTGAAGAAGTTTGTGGGTGATCCAAATGCCATTATGCCTCTTGATGTTGTGGGTCTTGTTGAAGATAATTTGAACTATGAAGAGGTTCCGGTCCAGATTTTAGGTAGACAAGTGAAGAGATTGAGAAACAAAGATATGGCTTCCGTTTAAGTCCTTTGGAGAAATCAACAAGTTGAAAGTGCTACTTGGGAGGCCGAAGCGGACATGCAAAGGCAATATCTTTATCTTTTCCACTCCACTCAAGCCTAAGGTATTGATCTAAGACCTTTATAAAACCTCAGATCTTAAGTTCAGCCCCCATGTCATTGCATACATTCATGTTTAAGTTGACATGTTCATTGTGGTTTTACAACTATGTTGAGGTTTTTGAAATGGGGTGTAAGTGCATTGTTGCATCCTTTTGTGGGCTGAAATTTCCATGTTTGTGTCTCTCATGTACATTTCTTTGACATTCGGGGACGAATGGTCCCAAGGGAGAGATATTGAAACGACCTCAAAAATGCTCGAAAATGTGCTTCGGAAACACCTATAATTGTAATTTCCATACATCTTAAAATCTGTGCATAATTTCGAAACTTCGACTATTATTCTTATTCATGGGGTCAAATTGAGTGGGGGATGGGTCTAACCCGAATTTTAAAGCAACCGTATCAAAATTTGAAAATCGCAAAAATGCGATTTGGAGGGGTCAACTGTAAAGGGGCATATCTCTTAGCACACAAGGAACTGGAAGGATCACAACCGATCAAAATTAAAGCTCTTTGAGTTAGCTTTCCAACGCACTTGGTTTCACTTCATTTCAAGTTAGGATGAAGGAATTATGACCATTTTCGTAAAACCTGTCTGTGCAGATTTGCAATTTCCAGTGAGCTATTTTTTTTCAAGCCTCATTTTTTAGGCAAAGTGTTGGGGACGTTTATATAAAAAGGGGATATGTCCCATACTTATTCATTTTCAACTTCAAAACACTCAAAAACACTCTCTAAGCCCTCTCCAAAATTCCACCAAGATCCTCAACCAAATTCAAAGATCTCAAGCTCTAATTCCGGATTCAAGACTCAATCTCAAGCTTCAATTCTCCATTCCAATCTTCATCAAAGATTCTCCAAAGTTGAGGTATGTGGGTTTGATTGTGGAAACCTTCCTTTCCACAAGTCCAACCATTTATCCTCTAATACTACTTCAAGTTTATGGGTCCTTATGGTTATTTATGAACTCTTGAAGTATGGAATTACTACTACACACTCTATTATGGTCTATTTTGCATATCTTCATGAAATGGAATTATTATGTGATGTTTATGGTTTTCATGCTTCCATGATCAAATCATGAAGGTTGATATATATATATATGTATGTTGTTGGTGGGATGATTTATATGAATTTTGGAATTGGTTGGATTTAGTACTCTTGAAATACATGATTTTATTTACATAAACAGTAGCCCACCATGTGTTTGATAAAATTCTCATTTATAGAATTCTTAGGAAATGAAAGGTCCAATGTACGTCCTATGAGTCGGATGGTTATATAATTATTGAAATGATGATGAAATGGATACATGCATATGATTTTCTTGATATAGTGTTGTGAGTCGACCAAGCCTAACTCGGGGGGTGGTAGGCCTGGGTAACCGTATCAAGGGGTTGGTACCTTGGTTACCTAGTACGGGCGGTAGTAGGCCCATATAACCATATCGAGGGGTTTGTACCTTGGTCCCTAGCTCGGGGGGTGGTAAGCCCGGGTAACCATATCGAGGGGTTGGTACCTTGGTTACCTAGTAAGGGGGGTAGTAGGCCCGTATAACCATATTGATGGGTTTGTACCTTCATCCCTAGCTCGGGGGGTGGTAGGCCCGGGTAACCACATTGAGTGGTTTGTACCTCTTTCGCCTCTTCAAAGGGGTGGTAGGCCTTGGAAATACTATATTGATGGTCACTCGCTACACATGTACTACGCCCTACTAAATATGATTTTTATGTATGCATCATTATATATATCATCTCATTAATATGTTATCTATCGGGTATGATTATGCATTTTGCCTATGATGTCCATCTATTGTTGTAATGCATTGCATCCCATATACTTAGTACATTCAAACGTACTAATGCATACTTTATTCCTATATGATGTCACCATGTAGGGACCAAAGCACCGCTTGACCATCCTCCTCCGCGTGGCTAATACGATTTTCTATCGAGCTTATTGGTGAGTCCTCCATTCCGGGGACGTTGCTTATGATGTCTTGCTATGTATAAGACTTTTCCTTTTTAATTATGTATGAACTATGAGGATGAGCTAGTAGTTTGTCCTGGCCCCCGCTAAGTACCCATGTTTAGAGGTGGTGTTGGACAAGTTGTGTAATATGCTTGAGCTTGACTCATCTATGGTATTTATGTATTATTCGCTTTTTTCTTGCTCCCTTAGTCCCGATTTCCCCTTGATTATGCTTATCACTTATGGTCATTTTAATTGCTTCCGCGACCAAGGATGTGTAATGATATGCTATGAGGCTTGTTTGGGGTTCCTTCGGGTTCCCCATTCGCCGGTCACGTCTAGGCCCTAGGCTTGCGTCGTGACTCCTATCTTCAGGATCATAGCCTGAGTATTCCTGGTGGGATGGGAAATGGCAAAAGTACCAAGAGCCTAGGTGGAAAAAGTGGGAGAACATGTATCTAAAAGCCCAGAGGCCGTAGTAGGCAAAGATGCCTTTGCAGGAATCATCTCTACATTAATCTCTAGGGATGTGTGCACCAAAGTTGCTCTCCTCCTATCTGGTTCCTCTCGAGTGTACTCGGCCTCTATATGCCGTATGTCTATGGAGGATGTAGCAGTGACCTCAATATGCCTCTTCTCATATCTAGGGACTCTAGCACGCCGGTACAACTCTATAATCAAAACCAAGAAGGGCAGGGATATCTTATGCTGTTTGGCCTCATGGCCATCTCTTGCGCCATAATCAATCCCAAGTTGAGAAGATTCTTTTCTATGATCGACCATAGTAAGGTTGCTTTTGCATGACTGAGGATGGACTCATTATGTTAAGGCATGATGGAGCTGCTGATGAATCCGACTAGTAACGTGTAGCTACATTCAAGTCCTTCTTTTCTATCTGGACTCTTACCTCAATTGACCTCGGGGTGGTGTCAGAAATGAGGTGGCAAGCCATCCCTTTAGGTCATGCAAGGACTTAGTTGTCGCTAGGCCCTCATATTCACGCTTGAACCCTATGGCTCTTTCAAATACAACATTTATGTGATAACTGCTACACCTAATTTCTTTTCCTCAGACCATGACAGACTTCACCGGTATGAAGGCACTGGCTTTCTTCTTCCCTTGAGAAACTACATCACCGTAAATAGAATAGAACTCACGGACCCAAGTAGGGATATATGGGCCTCGGGGCTTGGTGAAGATATTGAATCTATGTCACTTGAGTGTGTCCAATAACATAGATTGCTTGCCCTCTACGCCCTCCATGGATAGCAACTTCTCCTATAGAATTGTCCTCAATCCCTCAGCTTTCAATTTGTTGAGTAGCCGGGGAGGAGGACCTTGTACTACTGGTACAAGAGAAAAAGTCAGTGCAGGAGCTGGAATTACATCAGCTATAAGAGGGGTGGCCTCTAAAGCTCTTGATGAATCTTGGCGAGACCTAGCTCGAATCTCTGCCTGCCGGGACAGTAAATGTTGATCATCATCCAGCTTAGAGAATGCAGCTTGGGAGTCAAAGGACTCTCCCTTGCTATCGAAGTTGTGCTCCGAAACATCAGACATGGGCTTCTTGCCTCTTTTTTGGGGGGATTTGCTGCCCCTTCATTGATCACTATTTCACGTGCTTTCTTACGCAGTGGAATGTCGAGGTTGGTTCTAGCCATGTTTGCCAAAACATCACAGAAAGTTAGGAACAGTTTAAGAAAAATTACAGAAAAATAGTTGCAGACAAACTCGCCGAATCGCTTTGGTTAGCCATATCGGGCTCGCCGAAAGGATTGGCTCAAAATTTTCCAGAAAAATTGGCATGTCGACGATGAGAGTAAACTTTTGTTGAATTACCGACAGCATTCGGCGAGCAAAAATAAGCCCGCCAAATGTTACACTGTATTTTAAGGGTTAGGGGCGCAAAAAGGTCGATCAAAGAAGACCTTCGACGAGTCACTGAGTGCACTCGACGAACTCAAGCTTCTCGCCGAAAGGTACAACACCAAAAGCATCAAAACAAAGAATTTAAAGATTAAGAGGCATTCGGCGAACCGCCGAGTAGTTTGGTGAGCTCGACCCAGCGCGCCAAACTGCCCAACGTGCCTACTTTCTACCCCTATTTCCAAAATCAACCCCGCATCCCCCAAAAATAAAATCAAAACATACACTTATTCCATTAGACTAAGAACCATAAGACCTATGCCCCCCGGGTACTCAGACATCTCCTAGTTTAGCCAAATTTGGCCATTTGATGACTTTAGCCCTTAAGAATGACGTTAACTACTCTATCATTGGGCAAAGCACATCATTTAACACAAATGTGGGTTACTCAGATTTCGCCAAACTTGACCCAACAACAATTTAGCGCAACCCAACAATTTCGATCAAATTTAAAGTACTAAAATCGGGAAATCAACAATATAAGAAATATTTTGAAATTCATCATAGGCATGCAAGCACAAAAACATGAATTTAGAGAGGCCCATCATACCTCACTAAGAATAAAACAATTGCAAATGACTAAAACCACTAAATGCAAATTCGGTCTTCTGAAAACCAAACTTTAATGCGGAATGAATTATTTGATAAGCTAGGCGTCAAAGAATTCCAACTCCAAACACACGATTGGCTACTACGAAGCGATAAAAATATGAAAATAAAGTAAAATATAGTGCGGGTGTGATCTTTGGAAAGTTAATAAGTGAGGCAATGTGAAAGAGTTTGAACTTTTGAACCTTTGGCCGAGTGGTCACTTAACTCGCCGAGTTTTACAAGACCACCAGTTAATGTAGGGGTCCAAACGACGGACAAAGTCAGGGTCTCCAACCTATTCGTGACTCACAGACTTGTCAATTACCCCGCCAAATTTTACAGACTCCAACCTTAGAATTTCTTGAGCCCAACGGTGGTCCAACTGGGGCTTACCGACCTCTTCGGTGATTGGCCGACTGGACATTTTTCTAGCTAACCTACACTTTTCAAACACATTCTACACTTTAACCTGCACAATCAACACACAATTAGTTCTAAAACAAAAAGAAAATGGTAAAACTTGGGTTGGCTCTCAAGAAGCACCTTAGTTAACATCGTGACACGATGCAAGTCCCCACTCAATCTTCACTCCTAGGGTAGAGATGAGTTAACAAATGACCCATTTGGGTCTCCAGTAGTTGAATCAACATGGAAGGAGAAGCAGTCATCTGATTCAGCAGTGAGACATTCTCTTTTATCTCTTTCAACACTTTGTCGTGTTCTTCGACTTTGTTGAGAATGAGTGAGAGTGTCTCCTCTACTTGTCCACCCTCATGCTCCTTGGACTTTCTATGCTCATGAGGGGGAATGTACATATCTTTCTTTTGGTACGGTACTTCCAGTTCCATGATCTTTCTGGCCCAGAGATCTAGCTCAGTCAATAATGCAGCGATGACCTTGTCCTTCTCTGCCTCCTTGTTGGTCCTGGCCATGTAATCAAGGAGTTGGGATGCGTAGTTGTGTGAGACCACATGGAGAAATTTAGTCAGCCACTCCTCTATTCTGAGGATCAATACCTCTGTAGATGCATTCCAATAGCATATAATCTGGATTTCCATGACCTAGGCACTACCGCAATAGTGCCTTAAATCTTGGCCACAGCTCATGGATTGACTCACTATAACACCCCAACTTTTTGAAACATCTAAATTAACTTGTACCTTCATGGAAAGACAAAAAGGGTTAGTAATAAATTAAGAATGATGTGGTATGTCATATTTTATGTGTTCAAGGGTTTTATCTCAAATTTTGAAGTAAGGTAAGTCACAAGATAAAAGTTGTGAAAGTTATCATAAGTTCCTTTTTAAAGATTTCTCTGAAATTTGGGTCTAATGTCTCGGCAGTTTTCTCCTAATATATAAGTATTTATGGGGCCCACAACCAGTTAAATCGAAATTCTGCAAGTCTAGTTTCCAACAGATCAAACAGTTCATTCATACAACTTCATAATAGAGAGATATTCGCATTTTTGCGAGACTGCGCAAGCAGGCACGTGAGGTGGGTCCCCTAGGTAGGTGAAAGGTTATAAGATAGGATCTTCTTAATTTCTCTTCATTCCAACTACTAAGAAACCCACGAAAATTAGAGAATTACTCCTCAAATCATCCTTGTGTGTTCATGCTCTCTTCTTGGCTCTTTATCAAAAATTGCCCTACGTCATGAGCTCATCATTTTGGTATAATTTTCACAGTGAATTGAGCGGTGTAGCTCCGTGGAGGTTGTGGCAGCACGGTTTTTTCAATGGATTGATTGTATTCAAGTGTTCTAGTCGTTTAAAGAAATGTAGGAATCACCTTTTATCAGTTGACGGATACCTTAGGTCTTGGATTGTAAATTACGATAGTAATGTGTATTGATTGTCGAACTATCGTAGTAATTTTTATCCTTCATTACTGATTGATTTTACCTGTTCTTTAGTGTTGTAGTGGTGTGGACAAAGGTATTTTCTGCATAAATTATAAAGGAAAAGGTATGTTAAGGCTATTCCCTTCATTCGACGTGTTTCCTTAGAGCCTCAGAGTGATATAATAGGGTAGTTAATGCTGGTGATCTTGTAGATGTAATTGTGAGTGCTTAACTGATCGAGTGGTTATGAACCCTCATTTTTTAGACTCATAATCTGTTAAGAACAGTCCTAAGTTAGGAATGACTTGAAGACTATTCATATATATTGTTTATAGCTAAATTGATTGCCTTCAGCTTATTTGTTTGTTTGTTGTCACCCTTGGGGCTATTGTGGTTAGCTGTTGAACTATGAACTGCCTATGGGGGCTATGATGTAGTCTAATAGGACTATGTTATTGCCAAAGAGGGCTATGTGTTACCTGCGGGGCAATTTTGATGCCAAAGAGTGTTATGTGTTGCCTACGTGGCTATTTTGATGCCAAAGAGAGCAATGTGTTACCTACAGGGCTATGTTGATGCAAAAGATGGCTATGTACAGCCTACAAAGCTATGATTTGACTAAGAGGCTATGTACAGCCTACAAAGCTATGATTTGACTAAGAGGCTATGTACTACCCTACGGGTCTATATCATTGCCAAAAATGGCTACGTGACTTCTTACAAAGACAAGGGGCTACCGATAGGGGTAAGTAAATTGATTTGGCACCTTCTGGACTTATGGGGGCCTAAGTAGGTGGTATGTTGTTTGTACCTGCTGAGCTTATGGGGGCTTGGCTAGGTAGTTGTTTCATCATTTTTGTATTATTTAATTCAGGGTTAGCATAACTGTCTTAATTTTGATTCCCTTACCGTATTGCTTTGAGTATGTGATGATACTTGCTCATTTAGTCTATAGCCTTTCCTACTCTGTACATTATTTTGTACTGATGCCCCGTTGCCTAGGGCACTACATTCATGCATGCAGGTCACGACAGACGACCCAATAAACCTCCTCAGTAGCAGGATTGACTTATATCCGATTAGCTAGCCCCTTTTCTTCGGAGCTGCCACTGTTTGTTACCTTTTGTTGTATATATTTTTATTGGTAGGCTGGGGCCCTGTCCCACCAATCTTTACTACTCTTAGAGGCTTGCAGACTAGTGTGTGGGTGTACAGATACGTTATGGCCATAGTGATCAAGTTATGTTGGTTTGTTGAAGCTTGTGTGTTATTTGATTTATTGTCTTGACATATACGTTCTTTTAGTTTTTTCTATAAAGATCATGGTGGCCTCGACCGCCCAATTAGGGCTTCTATGCTAGTTGGAAATTTCTTTATATGAACTCTTGGGAGTAGCTGTTTCTTTTATAGATCTGTTAAGAGGGACCTTGCCGGTTGAGGGCTTCGTTTTAAGCCAAGATATACTTGTTTGTTTTCTTGATTGCGTGTGCCTGCCATGCGCTAGTAGCAAATGATTCAGAAAGGTCGGCTCGGGCTTGAGTTTTGGCATAAGGAGCTAGTTGCGCCTCTTGCATTTGGGGCATGACAAACTCGATATCAGAGCAATGTCGTATCCTAGGGAGTCTGCAGGTCATGTCTAGTAGAGTCTTGTTTATAAATGTGTTGTGCACCACATTTAATAAGCAAGAAGCTACCGGGCATGTTAGAATTACTATCTTTCTTTTGTTCACCTCGTGCTATAGAGCGGTGTCTTAGGGGTTGAGGTTTCTCGCTTATAATTGATATTTGTATGCAGATAGAGATGGTTGACACCAGACAGACCATATGTCACGACCCAAGCCTAGGGCCTAGCCGTGACATGGCAAATGAGGAACACGAAGGAACCCCAAACAAGCCTCTCAAACTTGTCATCACACTTCATCGGTCGTGGAAGTACATTCAACATTAAATAACGGGAATTAGGGACGAAAGGCAAACCATTTCAAAATAACATCATAGAATAAGAGTCAAGCTCATTTACAAAATACTTGTCCAACGCACACCTCTACATACATAGATAGGACAGGGGCCATGACATACTACCGGCTCCTCTCATAGTCAAAATACAATTGCAAGCTAAAGTCTCAAAACATAGGAGTAGGAAACATAACATAGCCCTCGAATCATTGAGCACTCACCAACAAACTCGGATAAGCACCGTACTAGCCACGTGGATGGAGAGAAGGATCAAGAGTAGCTCCGGTCCCTACATGGTGACATCATGTAGGCAAAATATGCGTTCGTACTTTGGAATGTACTAAGTATGTGGGGTGCAATACAACAATAGACAAGGACACAATCAAAATGCAAGAAATAGTTCCATAGGCATAATGAATAACAATATGAGGATGCATGATCAAGGTGAAGTCAAAACATGTTTAAGTAAATCTATACTAATAGTAGATATCATATGTGTGTGCATGATCCAACCAATCTATAACCCCAACTTAGGATGGGGGATGTCGTTCACACCCGAACACCCTGGTGGCAAGGTATAAACCCCTCACATGGTTGATGTTGGTTACACCCCAAGCATCCTAGGTGGTGAGGTATAAACCCCTCACATGGTTGATGTTGGTCATACCCCAAGCATCTTAGGTGGTGAGGGATAAACCCCTCACATGGTTATTCGGTTCTTTTTCCCCGGACCGGGAATGGTCATGCAACACTTTATATAGGAAATTCACATTAGGCTCTAATGCAATCTCATGTATGGAATGAACATATACACAAGCTTAGTTTGTCATCAACACATCTCTGGAATGTCATACATCTCATAACTCAAGCCTTAAAGCATCAATTCATCAATTCTCCATAATTGGACATTTTGTCAAACACCTTGAAGGCATGTAATGGGGTCAAAGAGCATGGAAAATAGGGTAGTAATTATGCAGCAAAACCAGTGAACAACCTGCAACAACGCCTTTTAACACCCACAAGACCACATGAAAAAATCTCCACATCAATTCCAAGTTTAGATTCAAGTTCTAGAGTCACAACATACTCAAAAGAATCACTTTTCATGCTAGAATTCACTGTGCAGAAAATTTATACAAGGAACAAGAATAATTTATGAATCTCAACTTAAACCATGAATTAGTGAGTAGAATAGAGATTAGGCACTATGGGTGGAAGGACCCATGAGTTCAACACCACATACCTTGAGTTTTTATGAAGGTCTTGAGAGTGTCTTCAATGGAAGCTTGGAACTTGGAGCAAGAATCTCTTCAATCTTGAGAAAGGTTTTGGATTAGGGTTCTTGAGAGAAAAAATGTCTAAGTATGGGAGAGGTATTTTGGGAAATGTTTTAGAGATGGGAATTGAATTAGTGTTATATAGGAAATAAAATATGCCCTTGGAAAAATGGGTCCAACACTTAGAAAAAAAAATGAGGCGGATGAACAGTAATTTTTCTCTCTGGAAATTGCATTTCCTGCACGGACAGATTTTACGAAAATGGGCATAACTTCTTCGTCCGAACTGTGAGTGAGGTGAAATGAAGTGCGTTGGGTAGCTAAATCAAAGGGCTTTCCATGGATATGTTATGGACCACCCAATTATTTGTGTGCTAGGAGATATGACCCTCCAAAGTAGACTCTCGAAAAAGGCTTCACTTGGAAATTTCGGATTTTGATACGGTTGCTCTAAAATTTGGGTTAGACCCATTTCCCACTCAATTTGACCCCCTAAACAAGAATATGAAGTCGGATTTTTGAAAAGCGAAATGGATTTTTAGATATAGTTAAAACAAGTTTCCGGTAACTTCCGAAGCACATTTTTAGGAACTTTTTGGGTCGTTTCACCATAGCTAGCCTAGGGATAGATAGAGCTGTAGGTAAGGGTACTGGCAAGGTACCGCAGGTGGAGGTAGCCCATTATGAGACCCAGATGGAGACATCTTCTCAGACCCCTATTGCTTCTCCACCTATTCAGGAGCCTCTGAGGGCTACAGGACCCCCAGCTCCACAAACAGTACCACATCTAGTTTCTCCTATTTCATCTGACTAGGATATCAAGAGTGCAGTATGTATGTTAGCACAGTTTGTAGTTGTACAATGCCAACCAGTTGCGCCAGATGTTGTTGGACCATCTGAAGGGACCGAAAGTTTGATAGTTCATGAATTTCTTGCATTGAATCCTTCACAATTTACAGGATAGATCGCAGAGAAGACCCTCAACACTTTGTTGATCAGCCTCATAGGATCTTCACAGTGATACATGCCTCAGTGACTGGGTCAGTTGAGTTAGTAGCAATTCAATTGCGTGATGTTGCAGTATTGTGGTACGAAAGTTAGGAGGGATCTACTGGAAAAGATGCATATCTACCTACTTGGGATAGCTTTATAGAAGCTTTCATAAATCACTATTTGCCTCGAGAGATTAGGGCTGGCTGAGTGGACCAGTTTCTGAACCTCCGACAAGGCAACATGAATGTCTCAGAGTACGGACTGAGATTTGATTCATTGTCTAGATATGCACTAGCATTAGTTTTAATGATGCATGACAGGGTGCGTAGATTTGTGGGAGGGCTTGACTCAGACTATATCGACGTTTGTTCTACCGCTGCACTAAATGATAATATAGATATCTCACGAATTCAGGCCTTTACACAAGGCATAGAGGATCACCGACATCTACAGTATATGAGTGAGAGGTTCGAGAGAGAGAGACAGAAGAGGGATAGTCCTGCTGATTCACACGAAGATATTCAGGGTGGCCCCAAACCTTGGTATTCTAGTAGGCCACCTAGACCTCCACCACAATAATTCCAGGGTAGTAGATTAGATCTCCAGGGACAGTCAGGCTCAGGTGAGGGTTCACTAGCATCAAGTTCTTAGCAGTAGAGGGGCTCATTGCAGGCTAGGATAGCAGCACCGCATTGCGCTACTTACGGTAGGATGCATATCAGAAGGTGCAGACAGAGTTCCACATGTTGTTAATCTGGTGGACAGGAGGGGAATAGGTGGAGGAACTTCCCGGCCATAGGTCAGGGTTGTATAGGTCAGTCGACTGTCTTAGTAGTAGGTCCCTCCTCATCAGCACATTCTACAAGGCGTTGACTTCAAACTTCAGCAGGTAGAGGCAAAGGCGGAGGCAGAGAGGGAGCTTCTAGTTCTGGTAGCGGCCAGAACCATAGATATTCACTAACTAGCCGACAGGTCTCATAGTCATCACTAGATGTTGTGACAAGTGCATTAATTGTTTGCTCTCATTATTTTTATGCTTTGATATATCCTCGACCTACTGTATCTTATGTAACTCCATTTATTGCGAGAAAGTTATGTATTGTAGCAGAGTCATTAGATCGACCCTTTATTGTATCTACACCACTAGGTGAGTCTATTATTTCCAAGAGAGTCTATTGAGATTGCACAGTAGAAATTATCGACCGTCACACCTCTGTAGACCTGGTAGAGTTAGAAATGGTTGATTTTATCGTCATTATGGGTATGGACTGGTTAGCGTCTTGTTATGCTAATGTTAAGTGCTAGACAAAGATTGTTAGATTTCACTTTCTAGGAAAGGCAGTTTGGGAATGGAAAGGTTATACAACAACGTCGAATGGTAGGTTTATTTTCTATCTTAAGGGGACAAGTATGATCACTAAGGGTTGTATTTATCATCTTGTTTGCGTTCATGATATAGATGCAGAACCACCGACTCTTTATTCTATTCTGGTAGTTAATGAGTTTCTAGATGTATTTCTAGACGATCTTCCTGGTATCCCTCTCGCTATCGCTATTTTTCCAGGTACAAAAATCATATATATCCCTCCTTATAGAGTGGCTCCTGCTGAGCTGAAAGATTTGTTTGATAAAGGCTTTATCAGATCCATTGTTTCACCATGGGGTGCGCCAGTATTTGTGAGAAAAAAAATGGCTCACTGAGGATATGTATTGATTATCGACATTTGAACAAAGTTACTATAGCGAATAGATATCCCCTTCCGAGGATGGATGACTTGTTTGATCAACTATAAGGTGCTAAGTACTTCACAAAGATTGATTTGAGATCAGGGTACCATCAGGTAAGAGTTTGGGAGAAAGATATTTCGAAGACAACTTTTAGAACTGGATATGGACATTTTGAGTTTTTGGTTATGTCTTTTGGATTGACCAATGCCCCAACAATGTTTATGGACCTGATGAATAACATATTCAGGCCGTATATATATACGTTTGTGATTGTATTGATTAATGATAATTTGGTCAATTCGCATTCAAAAGCTTAGCATATAGATCATTTGCGAGCACTCCTTCATGTTCTTCGAGAGTAGGAACTTTACCCAAAGTTCTCTAAGTATGAGTTTTGGTTGAGCTCAGTGGCTTTCCTAGGCCATATTGTAACAAATGCAGGCATTATAATTGATACACAAAAGATTGAGGCCGTAAAGACTTGGCCCTGACCTATAACTACGACTGAGGTTCGTAGTTTCTTAGGGTAAGCTGGGTACTACAAAAGGTTTGTGAAGAATTTTCTTCACTTTCAGCACCATTAACAAAGCTGACTAAAAAATTAGTTAAGCTCTAGTAGACTAAGGCTTGTGAACATAGTTTCCATGAGTTGAAGGACATGTTGACATCAGCACCACTTCTAGGATTGCCAGAGGGTTCACAGGGCTATGTGGTGTACTGTGATGCTTCTGGTGTTGGGTTGGGATATGTTCTGATGCAACATGGTAAGGTTATCGCATATGCTTCAAGGAAGTTGAGGAAGCATGAGAAGAATTATCCAAACCACAATTTAGAGCTGGCTGCAGTTGTTCATGCGTTAAAGATCTAGAGACACTATTTGTATGGAATTCATGTTGACATCTTCACAGATCATAAAAGCCTTCAATTTATCATTAGACAAAAGGAGTCAAATCTGCGACATCGTCGATGGCTTGAGTTACTGAAAGACTACAATGTGGATATTTTATATTATCCAGGAAAGGCAAATGTAGTAGCTGATGCCCTCAGTCGATGATCTATGGGTATTTTATCCTATTTACGTGTTAAGAAGTGTGAGCTAGCATGAGAGCTTCATCAGTTAGCTAGGTTGGGAGTCAGATTGTTAGAGTAAGATGATAGTGGGGTCACAATTTAGGACGCAACTGTATCATCTCTAGTTGTGGAGGTAAAAGCACGGTAACATGAGGATCCTAGCTTAGCTAAAGAAGGACGTTGCTGAGTTTTTGGGACAGTGTCCTAACTACCAACAGGAGAAGATTTAGCACCAAAAGCACGCTGGGCTATTCCAGGAGATAGTCATTCCTTTGTGGAAGTAGGAAGCAATTAATTTGGATAGACTAATAAAATCAGCCCACTTCTTACCAGTCAAGACTATTTCAGAGCTGAAGATTATACAGGTCTTTACATCCGAGAGATTGTTAAGTTGCACGACTGCCCAATATATATTATATCAGATAGAAGAGCACAATTTTCCGCTAATTTCTGGATGTCTTTCCAGAAAGGATTAAGGATGCAAGTTATTCTCAATACCGCCTTTCACCCTCAAAATGATGGCAAAGCTAAGTGCACTATTTTAACACTTGAGAACATGCTACGAGCATGCCTGCTGTACTTTAATGGAAGTTGGGATGACCACTTACCTCTTATTGAGTTTGTAAATAATAATTGTTATCATACTAGCATCGGGATGGCACCTTATGAGGCTTTGTATGGGCGAAATGTAGATCCCCCATTGGTTGGTTCGAGGTAGGTGAGTTAGGGTTGATTAGACCTGACTTAGTATAACAGACAGTGGAGAAGGATAAGCTCATTTGGGAGAGGTTGGTAACAACTCAAAGCCGATAGAAGTCATACTCAGATGTGCGACGAAGAGACTTAAAGTTTTATGTCGATGATTGGGTATTCATAAAAGTATCACCTATGAAAGGTATTATAAGATTTGGCAAGAAAGGCAAGCTTAGTCCAAGATTCATTAGGCCATACTGGATCCTTTAGAGAGTAGGACAAGTGGCTTATGAGTTAGAATTTCCTTCGGGGTTAGAATATATTTATCGAGTATTCCATGTATCGATGCTACAGAAGTGCGTAGGAGACCCTTATCGAGTTGTCCCATTTGAGGATGTTTAGATCACAGAGGATTTGTTCTACGAGGAAATGCCACCTTCAATATTAGATCGACATGTCTGTAAATTGAGGACCAAGGAGGTGGCTTCGGTTAAAGTATTGCGGAGAAACAAGAATAGAGAAGAGGTGACCTAGAAAGCTAAGGATGGCATGAGGTCCAAATATTCTCACTTGTTTCATACCCTAGGGTGATAGCATATTAGTTTATATTAGTGCAATAAGGTAAGATACCTATCTAACTTTTAATATTATTGCTTATTATTATGTTTATTGTCGTTATATTTTTTGTTCGCACTGTTAATGTGGAGTTATAGTGCTTAGCTATTTATGTTGTCCGGTGTGACGCTTAGATTAGAATTTATGCGTTTCAGGTTCCTGTATAGTCACATTTACAAAAGATACTTTCCCTAAATTTTTGTAACCCCTAAGGAATAACCGTGTGACTTAGATTTTTCATTCGAGGACAAATGTTTCTAAGGGGGGAAAGATATAGCACCCCGACATTTCAAAATGTCTAAATTAACTCGTACCTTCGTAGAAAGAGAAAGAGGGTGAGTAATAAATTAAGAATGATATGGTATGTCATATTTTAAGTGTGCATGGGTTGTATCTCAAGTTTTGAAGTAAGGTAAGTCGCAAAATAAAAATTGGCGAAAGTTATCATAAGTTCCGTTTGAAAGATTTCTTTGAAATTTGGGTCAAATGTCTCATAAGTTTTCTCCAAATATATAAAGTGTTATGGGTCCCACAACCCATTAAGTCGAAGGCCTACGAGTCTAGTTTCCAACTCACCAAACAGTTTGTTCATACTACTTCATAATAGAGAGATATTCGCGTTTTCATGAGACTATGCAGGCATGAACATGAGGTGGGTCCCCTAGGTCGATGGAAGATTATAATATAGCATCTTCTTCATTTTTCTTCATTCCAACTAGTAAGAAACCCATGAAAATCAGAGAATTATTACTCGAATCATCCTTGTGTGTTCATGATCTCTTCTTGGCTCCTTATCAAAAGTTGTCCTACGTTGCGAGCTCGTCATTTTGGTATAATTTTCACGGTGAATTGAGCGGTGTAGCTCCATGGACGTTGTGACAGCAAGGTTTTTTTTAGCAGATTGATTATTTCCAAGTGTTCTGGTCATGTAAAGAAAGGTAGAATTTCGTTTTATCAACTTACGGATACCTTAGGTCCTGGATTGTAATTTACAATAATAATCCATATCGAAGGTCGAATTGTCGTAGTAATTTTTATCCTTAATTAATGATTGATTTTACCTTTTTATTTATTGTTGTAGTGGTGCGGACTGAGGTATTTTCAGCATAAATTATAAAGGAAAAAGGTATGTTAAGGCTATTTCTTCGTTTGACATATTTCCTTAGAGCTTGGGAGTAATATAATAGGGTAGTTAATGTTGGTGATCTTGTAGATGTAATTGTGAGTGGTTGGCTGATTGAGTGGTTATAAACCCTCATTTTAAGGACTCATAATCTATTAAGAACGACCCTAAGTAAAGAATGACTTGGAGACTATTCATTTATATTGTTTATAGCAAAATTGCTCGCCTTCACCCTGTTTAATTGTTTGTTGTCGCCCTTGGGGCTGTTGTGGTTAGTTGTTGAACTATGAACTGCCTATATGGGCTATCATGTTGTCTAATAGGACTATGTTATTTCCAAATAGGGCTATGTGTTGCCCACGGGACTATATTGATGCCAAAGAGTGTTATGTGTTGCCTACGGGACTATTTTGATGCCAAAGAGGGCTATGTGTTGCCTACAGGGCTATGTTGATGCAAAAGAGGGCTATGTACATCCCACAAAGCTATGATGCCTAAGAGGGCTATGTACGACCTACGAGGCTATATCATTGCCAAAAAGGGCTATGTGATCCCTTACAAAGGCAAGGGGCTACCAATAGGGGTAAGTAAATTGACTTGGCACCTTCTAGGCTTATGGGGGCCTAAGTAGGTGGTATGTTGTGTCTACCTGCCGAGCTTATGGGGGCATGGTTAGGTAGTTGTTTCATCCTTTTTGTATTTTTAGATTCAGTAGTGGGTTAGCATGCTTATCTCAATTTTGATTTCCTTACTATATTGCTTTGAGTATATTATGATACTTGCCCATTTAGTATATAGCCTTTCATACTCTGTACATTATTTTGTACCGATGGCCCATTGCCTAGGGCACTACATTCATGCATGCTGGTCCTGACATACGACCCAGTAGACCTCCTTTGCAACAGGATTGGCTTCTATCCGATTAGCTAGCCCCTTTCCTCCGAAGCTGTCAGTAATGGGAGGTTTGTAAGCTTTTGTTGTATATGTTTTTATGGGTAGGCAGGGAACTGTCCCACCAATCTTTACTACTATTAGAGGCTTGCAGAATAGTGTGTGGGGTGAACAGCTACGTTATGCCCATGGTGGCCTACTTTTGTTGGTTTGCTGAAGCTTTTGAGTTGTTTGATGTATTTCTTGATATATACATGCTTCCAGTTTTTTGTATAGAGATCATGGTGCCCTCGAAGACCCAATAAGGACTTATTGGCTAGTTGGCTATTTTCTTATATGAACTCTTGGGAGTAGCTGTTTCTTTTATAGATCTGTTAACAACGGCCTTGATCACAGAGGGCTTAGTTTTAAGCCAAGATATACTTGTTTGTTTTCTTGATTGTTTGTGTATGCCATGCGGTAGAAGCAAATGGTTCAGCAGGGTCGACTCGGGCCTCAGTGTTGGCATAAGGATCTAGTTGCGCCTCTTGAGTTTAGGGCATGACACATACCCTACAATTGCTTGAAACTTAGGATGTTATCCCTAAGAATCATAAATCTCAAGGGAGGGTGGTCCATTGGGTCACCGTTGCTATAAGATGTGCTCATTTCTTTTGTTCTAAGCAAGTAACACAAAAACAAAAATTAAAAATAAGTAAGTTCAACTATGACTAAGAAGAACAAAATTCAACTTCACCAAAAGAGTCTTAAACAACACCACTTCCCAGCAGCGATGCCATTTTTATTAACGTTTCAGGGACAATTCATCCAATTCTAAGTGTCAACGACCGCTAGTCAGTATAAAACCCAACTAAATGAGTTGGGATCGAATCCCATAGTGAGTGGTACATGTGGAAGATTCAATAGTAAAGTGCGAATCTGGTCAAAGCAATCATAGCAATAGACATTATCGAATAAAAACACAATTCAAGTCAGGAGGTGACACGGATGTCAAATGGGGGATTTTGGTTTGAAAATTATCAAGTACAACAACAGTAAACAATAAGAAACAATAATAATGAGACTCATTCTTGGGATGTGATTTAATTATCGGCTAATATAGACAAATGGGTAGCTGCAACTATTAGAAAATAACTAGATATTAGTGAGTAAGCTAGACTATAGAAGAGGCAAATTTTCTCTCGAATAATTTACCCCGAATCAAGTCGATTTCTCTCGAACATCATCAAGTATACAAAATAAGAACAGCCCATACCTTATTCTATTCAGTCCCTCTAGCTGAATGTGAGGAATTGGGTTTAGGATTCACTCTCTCGAGTTGAACCCATGTTAACCTAATACCTACAGACCATCAATCAATAATCATAGTTTTAAAACCTCTGTCTCGAGCAAGCCAAAAACACAAGGGTAGAACTACATTTGAAACTACAATACTTAAATTAAACCACAATTATTGATTGAACACACTTCTAAATAGCATTTAAACAAACAATTAGCAATACTCAAAATCTAAATAAGCCTATAATCACATAAGCACACCCCAAGAATTGAGGTTTTACCTAGTCATTATAAAAAGATAAAAACTGTTACCGAATTGACTTTCCATCAACTGGGTAAGATTAATTTTGTCTTTACAATGGTCCAAGTCAAAGAATCTCAAAGACCCACATCCAATTTTTCAAAATTGAGAAATTTCAATTCTTCAATGCTAAGGAAAACTAGTGTCTCTTCTCAGAATAATTACTATTCAAAAAATGAAAATTAGATGTAATGAAAATATGATAAAATTTGATACTAAACTAAATGTTCAAAAATGTATATAGAGTCGCCAAAAATATGCTGCGAAGAGTCACTTGGCGAAGTAAGTCGGGCTCGCCAATCCACTGGGCGATCCGCCCTTTGTTCAATTCCATCGCCTTTCTGCCTTGGCCTTCAGCATCCTCAAGGTTTGTAACTTTGGGCGATCAAACACTGCATCGCGGAACCACTCAGTGATCCACCGACTACTCATTTCTATCGCCAACTTTGTTCTTTCCTTCTGGGCTTGCCTCACTAAAACATTAGGCGGTCAAATACACATTTGGTAACTCACCAAGTAGACTTGGCGATCACCAGACTTTATTTTATTCATTCTTGCAGTTCACTTTGTTCCTTTTTGCAAATTAGTGTGCTTGCTTTGTTCCTCGATCCGTATACCTAAAAATCAAGGGTTTTTCATCAGTTATTAGCACAAAATAAGCATTTTAGGACACTTAATCATTTTAAATAAAACCCTAAATGAGTACAAATCTCATACGCATTAGAATATTTTATTAGTTCAAATAAAACACATATCAATGATGACGTGTGGGATTCTGGAGCTTCTACAATTTGTAACACCCCAGAAAAAAAAATCAAACTACGACTTGAACCGTTCTTCATAGTGAGTGATATTTTACTAAGGAATTAAAAAAAATTGTTAAAATATTAAGGTTAGGTCACTAGATGTAGCACCTTGAGATTGAAAAAGAACTAAATTGGAAATAGCAAAATCTGAAATTTTTGCAAGTTAAGCTAAGTATTAGTTTTTGGTCGACTTTAAATGACAATAACTACTAGATAAGGATGATTTAGGTGTGCTACTAGATACCGAAGGAAATATCTTTGAATTGACTTTCCAACACCACCAAGTTTTGCTCAGTTTCAAGTTCGTATGAGGGAGATATAGTCATTCGAAGTTGGGTTGTCTCGATAACGAAAGTCAAAACTGGATTTTTGAGGGGTATTTTGATCTTTTCCTTACCCAATTAGATTTAATTTATTTTTAGTAATGTTTAAGGGGTCTAATCTGATAAGTTTCAGTTTTATAATCCCAATATAAGCCTAGGGTTTTAGTTGAGCATTCAAAAGGAGAAAAGAGAAAGGATCAAGGCATTCGTTGAGGTTCTTGGGTTTTGTCGCGGATATCCACCATGTGTTTAATCCCTATGAGGTATGTAAGCTTCCATAGTGTTTCCAAACATGTTATTTTCAGCAAAATTTCACTCTAAAAAGTCGAAGGAATTATCTTCTTGAGAAGTGTTCTTGAAGTTCATTCTAAATCTTATTTTGTTGGGGTTTTGATGATTTCTCGAGATGAGCGTGATTGTTTTGAGTGTTTTTGTTTAGATGATTAGTGTGTACATAGGTTGGGTAATTCAATCAAAGGAAAACTTGAGAAAATAAATTGATGAAAATTGATTTAGGATCAGAAAATAAAAGCAAAATTCATCGAACTTGACCGGGCGAGAATGAGGTGGCATGCCCCATATGCACCCGAGGGGAAGGGATGACCCCCCTGCAGTGCACCCATATGTAGTCTTTGAAGTTAGGGGCTGGCGTCATGCACCCAAAACGCGTCAGGGTTGCCTACCCCCACTTTTTTTCCGTCGATCGTCCCGTTTGAGTGCCTTTTAAGTGTACTTTCACTCCTTTTGATTCTAATCACTCTAAACTACTTCCAATCACTTAGAAATAATTCATAACCTTGAATTAAGAATCAAAATTCAAAGTAAAGTTAAGAGTTAAGTCTTGAGTGTTCTTCCAAACATTTTGAGAGAGTTCCTTTAAGTCCTTTTGAGGAGTCTTCTACAATTTCTAACGACTTGTTCCAAGACTCAAGTAAGTGAGCATGAGAATGAGGAGAATCTATTCATGAGTCTACACTATCATCGATACCCTTCATCTCATGAACCATAATTGTCATTTAAGAGAGAGTTAAAAGTAGAGTTTAAGAAAACCTTTGAGTTCAATTGTGAATCCTTTGAGATCAACTTTTGATTTGAACTGAGTTTTGAGGAAGTAAGTAAGACAATGAGAAGATTCATATACATGATTTCCATGTAGTTGTATAGACCTTCGAGTCAAGTCGTTCATGCCTGTAAATTCCGCATGGACTCCATAAATTGAATATCATTGAGAGGAGTAGTATCTTCAAGTTCTAAATCTTGAGTATTGAGTTACTAATCCCCTTTGAGATTGTATTTCTAATCATGGGAATATTACATGTTACCCATGAAGTCCTTGAGTTGAATTGTTCATGCCCATAAATCCGCATGAACCGTATAAGTCGATCAGTCTTGAGATGAGAAGTATATTTGAGTCCTTGAGTTGAGTAGTTCATGCTCATAATTTCGCATGAACAATCTGAGTTGAGCATTCTAGTAATGAGTAGTATCATTGAAGTTCTTGAGTTCCAAGTATTGAGTTCTATCTATGGTTATTGAAAACCTTGGATTGAGTCGTTCACGACCATAATTCGGCATGAACCATATTTTAAGAAGTCTTTTACAAACTTTTTAACTTTGTTTTAAGATTTAACCTTTGAGTTGAGTAAAGAGTAAGAGTAAATTTAATTTCTTCAAAGATGACACGGGAACAAAGTATTCACAAGAGTTAAAATGTTTTCACATTTGAGCAAGAAAGGAAACACCAATTTCCAAGAGAGCTTTTAAGCTTTTGAGTAATTATCTCAAACCAAAGAAAGAGGGCTTATTTTAAAACATATGAGCTAAGTATATTTTTGGGAGTAGTATTGAGCACCGATATGGGGATACGAGTTTATATTAACTCAAGTCTCCATAAACCATGTAGCAATCATGGGTAGTAAAGGATCATACTTTTTAGATGATACCTTAAGTTCTTTTTAGCATAGTCTAGTGGATCCACTTAGTTAAAACGTTCTATATGACGACAAAGTATATGACAGTTCTGGCAGCATTGGCAAGACGATGTATTAGCACTTAGGTTTATTGTGGTGGTTGTCGATTAGAGAAACTCCCATAGAGTTATATTGTATTTTTATATACACATCGAGTATTATTGTATTTTTCAATACATTGAGTTGCTATCTACAGTTATATAGGTTTCTAGATATATTGCATCTTATACTATTGCTTTATCCGTAATTATCATGAGTTAAGTATTTTAAGTTGTCTTCTTAAGTTGAGTATCTTGAGTAGATCTGTGTTTCATTGTGTCTAGTACCTTATTGTTGAGTTTTATTGAGTTGAGAACCTTATTCCTGAGTTGAGTATCTTATCCTTGAGTACTTCTGAGTTGAGTATGTTTGAGTAGTTTTGAGTACCCTTGAGTATTCCTTGAATTGAATTGAACCATGTTTCTTTGAGTTGACTTGAGTTGAGTGAGTTGAGAGGAAGTTAGTATGTTTTCATTTTATCAAGTTCAAGCTTATGTTATGCTTTAGAATTCCCCTTACATGCTCGTACATTCCACATACTGAGCAATTTGGCTTGCATCCTTTCATGATGCAGATACATGTATCCAGGTTCATCCATAGGAGATTTGTTAATACCACCTGGAGTTCGAGTTAGTTATGGTAAGCCTCTTTGCTTACGATGGATTTCATTTACTTTTTAGTTATGTTAGTTGTTAGGAGATCGTGGGTCTTGTTCAGACTACCAACTTTGTCATTTAGAGGCTTCATAAATAGACTGTAGAGTTTCAAAAGTCTGTTCATCTATTTTGTCAAATGTTTTATAGACTTAAGTTGTCTATTTTATGGCGAGTTGAATAATTTACTTTTATTCAGATTTTTCTTTTGAGTTAAAGACTGTATTTCAGTTTTTCATGAATTTTATTTTGTTTTAAGATTTGTATGCTTAAGTTATTCTTCCACTTGTAGTTATCTAGGATAAGGGTTCGCTTGGAGACCAATAATGCTTCTCGAGTGTCGGCCACGTCGTGGGTTATAACAAACTTGGTATCAGAGCACAGAGTTAAAGTACCCTAGGGTGTCTATGAAGCCATGTCAAGTATAATCTTATTTATGGTTGTGAGGACCCCACTTCTATAAATGAGGCACTACGGATATTTAAGAAAAGTTTCCCTTTTTTAATACTTTTAATCATGCAATAGAGCTATGTCATAGAGATTTATTCATACTTGTATGTTCAAAAATTCATTCGACTACCCATCATACTAGAGGTGGTTGAAAAGTAAAGCCCAAGATCCTTATGGATGAGTTATTCTTAGAAAAAGTATTGAGGAAGTCATGAGACTCCCGAGGGGCTTGAGAGAAGCTCATAAGTAAGCTAAGTGTTGAGTTTCAGAGGTATGCACTCATATTCATATGAACCATAAGGTTGAGCTAAAAGCGAGTGGTGCACTTTCCCCTAAGCCTTGTTTAAGTTGAGATCCTGATGAGGAAACATGTTTAGAGCTTGGGTAGTGTTTTAACCCGAAGAGGTAGCCTGAGTTACCAGATCATAAGTAGTAGTAGTAGTGAAAGAGCCCAGAGATAGAGGAAAGTATGCAGAGGTTTAGTACTCTTAGAAAGGGAGATAGTGATGAAGCAAGCTATGTTATTATAGTATGCACCAGTAAGTTATTGATGAGGATTTTTCCCTTATGGGTAGAGTAAGAGTTTGTAGTCAAGATGAGTTAGAGTATATTTAAACCAGAATAGAATTCATGTCAATGTGCCATCGTGTTAGAGGAGGCCAAGTGTAAGTGTTGAATAGAAGAATAAAAGTATTCATAAAGTGATAGATCGAAGCTAGGCTTATGATTTGTTTGAGAGGGTCATGAAGTTCATAAGGTTAGAACTGATCAAATAATGAGGTATAGTATAGTAGTTGAGCAATCTTATTGATCTTTAGGTTTTAGTAATGAATATTAAGCTTGAATTTGAAATGAGTGTAATGATCAAACGAATGGAAATATGAGGGTGATGATGTTAGTCTTGAGATTTGATCTAGAAGACTTGAGGAATTAAGATGTTAGCTAAATTAGATATGAGTGGTCCAAGTGAGAGACCCTAACATTTAGATAAGGGTAGTGAAGCATGGCTAAGTCACAAGAGTAACAAAAGCGTTAAGAGGTGTACCGAGAGGATATGTAATGAAAAGAGGTTAAGAGAAAACACCTTAGCAAGAGGTCTTAGTACCGCTTTTCGAGTGTTAGAGTAAAATAAGATGTAGACCATTTAGAGATGATGGAATAGGTCCATAGCTTTATAGTGGCAGCTTTAGACCTAAGGGGGAGATGGCGAGATGAGAAATCAAGTCAAGTGTTTGAGATTAAGATGGTAATGAGTTCCAAAGAGTTTTAGGGATATCTTTTGAGAAGTCCTTTTTGTAATGGAGTGACGTTAGAAAGAGGAGGTTGATGTTTTTATCGTGTTAGTGACGGTGTGATAATTCCATCTAAGGTTATTAATTAGGAGGAAGAAGAGGATGAGGTTTTACTATGAGAAATAGTTAAATTAGATCCCTTTGTTGGTTTCCGAAGGAGTTGGTGAGTACGAGTCCATGGAGTTGTTAGAGTACTAAGCTTGAATGTGGTGTTGTTAAACATTAGGTGGTTCTTGATTTGAGCCCAATGTGGAAGTAAAGAGAAATAGTTTTGGGATGACATTCCCTATAGAGAGGTATAGAACCCGAACCTAAGGATTTGGGCTAAGCTTGAATATAGTAACAACATACCATTAGATGAAGACCTAAGTAAGAGTAACCCAATCCAATCGTCATTTGAGGAAGAATAATCCCAAGGGGGAGATATTGTAGCACCCCAGAAAAAAAAATTGAACCAAGACTCGAACCGTTCTTCATAGTGAGTGAGATTTTACCAAGGAATTAAAAAAATTCTAAAAAAATTAAGGTCAGGTAACTAGAAGTAGCACCTTCTGTTTCAAAAAAAACTTTGGAAATAGCAAAATCTGAAAATTTTCAAGTTAAGCTAAGTATGAGTTTTGGGTCGACTTCAAACAACTATAACTACTAGATCAAGATCATTTAGGTGTACTACTAGATACCGTACGAAAGATAATTGAATTATCTTTCCAACTCCACAAAGTTTTCTTAGTTTCGAGTTTGTCTGAGGGATATATGTCCATTCGAAGTTGAGTTGTCTAGATAAGGAAAGACAAAACCGGATTTTAGAGGGGTATTTTGGACTTTTCCTTACCCAATCAGATTTAGTTCATTTTTAGTAATGTTTTAGGAGTCTAATCTGATTAGGTTTAGTTTTATAACCCTAATATAAGCCTAGGGTTTTGGTTGAGGGTTCAAGAAGAGAAAAGAAAAGGAGAAAAGAAAAAGGATCAAGGCGTACGTTGTGGTTCTTGAGTTTTGTCGTGGATATTCACCATGGATTTGATCCCTAAGAGGTAAATACGCTTCCATAGTGTTGGGTGTGTTCACCCACATGCCAAACATGTTATATTCAGCGAAATTTGACTCTAAAAAGTTGAAGGATTTAAGTTCTTGAGAAGTGTTCCTTAAGTTCATTCTAAATCTTGTTTTGTTGATGTTTTGATGATTTCTCGAGATGAAAATGATTGTTTTGAGTGGATAAGTGTGTACTTAGGTTGGGTAATTAAATCTAAGGAAAACTTGAGAAAAGAAATCGATTAAAAGTGATTTAGGATCAGAAAATGAGAGGGAAAATTCGTCGAACTTGGCCTGCGGAGGGGCTGGAGCGGCGCACCCCACATGCACCCAAGGGGCTGAGCCAATTCCCCTGCAGTGTGCCCATATGCAGTCTATAAAGTTAGGGACTACTACCCCACACCGGGAACACGCCAGGGTCGCCTTCCCCCAATCATTTTCTGTTGGTTGTCCCGTTTGAGTCCATTTTAAGTGTACCTTCACTCCCTTTGATTCTAATCACTATAAACTACGTCCAAACATGAGAAATATTTCATAACATGAATAAGAACCTTGAATTAATAATTAAAATTCAAGGTAAAGTAAAGAGTTAGTTTTTGAGAGTTCTTTCGAACATTTTGAGAGAGTCCCTTTGAGTCCTTTTGAGGAGTTTTCTACAATTTCTAGCAACTTGTTCCAAGACTCAAGTAAGTGAGAACGAGAGTGAGGAGAATGTATTCATGAGTCTACACTATCACCAAGACATTTCATATCATGAACCATAATTCTTGAATTCATAATTAACATTCAAGAGAGAACTAAGAGTAGAGTTCAAGAAAACCTTTGAGTTCGATTGTGAATCCTTTGATATCAACTTTTGATTTGAACTAGGCTTTAAGGAAGTAAGTAAGATAATGAGAATAGTCATATACATGATTTGCATGTAGTTGTGTAGACCTTCGAGTCGAGTTGTTCATGCCCATAAATTTCTCATAGACTCCATAAATTGAGTATCATTGAGAGGAGTAGTTTCTTCAAGTTCTAAGTCTTGAGTATTGAGTTCCTAATTACCTTTGATATTTTATTTCTAATAATAGGACTATTACATGTTACCCATGAAGTTCTTGAGTTGAATTTTTCATGCCCATAATTCCGCATGAACCCTATAAGTCGAATAGTCTTGAGATGAGAAGTATCTTTGAGTCCTTGAGTTGAGTAGCTCATGCTCATAATTCCACATGAACCATCTGATTTGAGCATTCTTGAAATGAGTAGTATCATTGAAGTTCTTGAGTTCCAAGTATTGAGTTCTTTCTATGGTTATTGAAAACCTTGCATTGAGTCGTTCACATCCATAATTCAGCATGAACAAAATTTTAAGAAGCCTTTTACAAATGCTTCAACTTTGTTTTAAGACTTAACCTTTCAATTGATTAAAGTGTAGGAGTAAAATTCATTTCTTTAAATATTATACGAGAACTAAATATTCCCAAGAGTTAAAATGTTTTCACATTTTAGCAAGAAAGGAAACACCGATTTCCAAGAGAGCTTTTAAGCTAATTGTTTTGAGTAATTATCTTAAACCAAAGAAACAGGTTTTGTTTTAAAAACATATGAGCTAAGTATATTTTTGGGAGTAGTATTGAGCATCGATATGGGGATGTGAGTTCATAATAACTCAAGTCTCTATAAACAACCTAGCCATCATGGGTAGTAAATGATCATACTTTTTAACTGATTCCTTAAGTGCTTTTTAGCATGTGCTAGTGAATCAACATAGTTAAGGCCTTCTATATGACAGCAATGTATAGGACATTTCTGGCAGCGTGGGAAAGGCGATGTATCATCACTTAGGCTCAGAGTGGTGGTAGTCGGTTAGAGAAACTCCCATCAAGTTATATTGTATTTTTATAAACACACCGAGTATTATTGTATTTTTCAATACATTGAGTTGCTATCTATAGTTTTACAGGTTTCTATATATATATATTACATCTTTTACTATTGTTTTATCCTTAAGTATCATTAGTTAAGTATTTCAAGTTAAGTATTCTTGAGTTGATCTATGTTTCATTGTGTCGAGTACCTTATTGTTCAGTTTCACTGAGTTGAGAATGTTATTGTTGAGTTGAGTATCTTACCCTTGAGTACTTCTGAGTTAAGTATGTTTGAGTACTTTTGAGTACCCTTGAGTATTCCTTGAGTTGAATTGAACTATGTTTCTTTTACTTGAGTTGAGTTGAGTGAGTGGAGATGAGGTAAGTATGTTTCCTTTTCATCAAGTTCAAGCTTATTTTATGATTTAGAATTCCCCATACATGCTCGTACATTCCATGTACTGAGCCATTTGGCCTGCATCCTTTCATGATGCAGATACATATATTTAGGGTCATCAACAAGAGATTCGTTGATACCACATGGAATTTGAGTTAGCTATGGTGAGCCTCCTTGCTTCCGAAGGATTTCATTTACCTTTCAGTTATATCAGTTGTTGGGAGGTCGTGGGTCTTGTCCCGACTTCCATCTTTGTCATTTAGAGGCTTCATAGATAGACTGTAGAGTTAAAGAAATCTATTCATTTATTTTATCAAATGCTTTAAAGACTTAAGTTGCCTATTTTATGGCGAGTTGAATAATTAATTTTTATTCACAGTTTTCTTTTGAGTTAAAGCTTGTATATAAGTTTTTCATGAATTTTATTCTGTTTTTTGCTATGTATGCTTAAGTTAGTCTTCCGCTTGTAGACATCCAGGATGAGGGTTCACTTGGGGACCAAGAATGGTTCTCGAGTGACGGCCACATCCAGGGTGTAGGCTCGGGTTGTGACACTATTGTACAACGCATTCAAATAGACTTGAATTATGATGAAATTATCTAATTACATATTAAAGCATGTAGGTGGGAGGGGTGCGTATATATATATTTTTATAGTATTATATTCTTTTTCACTAATTACCTGATATTAAACCATGTTATGTGCATAAACAGATTTATATTAGCCACAAAAAATAATCTTAATGTCTCATTTAAAATTTCTTAGTCTCTCAAGTCTCAATCTGTTTATAAGTGGTTGGCTTTTTTTCACATCATTATGTATAGCATATAATTTTAATGGAGAATGGATTTTTCTATTCGTTTTACATTGAAATATTATTTGCATTTAATATACAGAAGGTTATAGTTTCTATCAAGCAAGCTAATTCCCCAATGCTTTTCCTTTCCTCAATGCATCGGAACGTTTCCAATCTTTCAAATATACAATATTCATAAGCAAACGAGTTCGTAGACATCCATATTACTATATATCTAACCTATACTGAAAACTCACCCAAAATCCATAATCAAATTTCTAAATTTTGATATCAACTAATATATCAAGTCTCATTCAGTCCTAAATATTAAAGACTAGGTTAAGTCTCAATTCATCCAACTAACATAACTCTAATGAAATTCATATAATACAATACATCTAATATTTAATTATCTATCTCACTATATCAAAACTTATTTATAATATGATAACAAAATAATAATATTTAAAAATTAAAATCACCTAGTTACAGAAACACGGTCTGCCTAACCTAAACTACTTACAAAGAATGATATACTACATAACTCAACCTTAATGATTGAATTATCTAATGACAATCATTGTCAATCATCACCCAACTGACAGCCGCCAATATTTTGGCAAAAGACATAATAGTAACACATTACCGTGCATCAATCCAATTTTCATATTCACGTTGCCAATTTCATTCTCTTATCTAATATAATAGTACTAATACTATCCAACCCATAAACATAAAACAAAGATTTAGAGAGGTATTGATTTACCGAATTCTCGATCTTTTCCTCTCCCATTTGTCTGCACGTAACTTTCTATCTTCCTATTATTCTCTTTTTCCCTCTTTTCTTTTCTACATATTATTTTTTTAGAAAGGTAAAGTACTTTTCAAAATATTATTTACTATCCTAATTATTATACATGACTAATTATAAAAGTGATGAAAGTGACCCACTACAAATGTCAATGTTATTTTCTTTTAGCCACAAACTAAATTAATTATTATAATTACTCCATTAATTATATAATTGTAGTTACGAATATTCCAAAATATAAGTATTATTTTATTCCGATTAAAATGTGGAATAAAAATATATGCATTAGCTAGCATGCCCTTAACGTTGAATAATACATTCTTATTAGTTTCAAAAAAAATTTTAAATGTTCATTAGCAATGTAGATAGTAACTACTTAAAGACAACAATATTCTTTCGTAGTAATTAATTAATTAATGTATAGTAATCTCTAAACTATTAATCACCGAAAAACAATCCCTTCATTAATAATTTACCTTATTAACAATCCATGCATTATAATATCCACAAAGAAAATATTATACCATAGTGGATGTTGAGGTTGCAAATGTATGAAACTACTGGTTAACCAAGCTGAAAAATTGTCAATTTGGACGGTCAAAATGGATTGAATCAATAAATGAGTCATTGTCCAATCCAACCCAAAAATTTGTTGGATTAAAATGGGTTAGATAAAAATATGATAGAAAATGGGTCATAACAAAATCTGCCCAACTCCTTCCATTATTTAATTTGATTGTTTATTTCTTTAATCAAGCAAAGAGTTTCATTAATAAAACAAAGGTCAACTCGTCATATACAAGAGTTATACCAAAAAAGGAGAACCTACAAACAAATATATAAGGGATCATTTGATAGGGCGTATAAGAATAATGATGAATGGAGTGTATTAGTAACGTTTGAATAAGTTATGCTAAGATTATTTTTATGCAATATTTTTTATTTTATGTATTAAAAATAAAATGCATTCCAGAATAATACTTCTTATTTAAAGTTTAACTATCTCCAACTTCAACTTAATTGTCAGCTTCTGCTCCTCCATGTGTTTATCTAGAGATATTTGTGAGGTATGATGTATAATTTTATACATTAGTATTCACTTTTTTCTTATCGTCTAATTATTGTAATTCTTTAGGGAGATCTTTCAATGCCTCAAAAGTCATTTGATTTTCCCTAAGCATAATCACAATGGTGATGCTCTACTTTCACTTTTAAAAAAAATCAATAATTTTCTCTTTACTTGTGGAACCATAGGAACATGGTTTTCCATATAGTGAAAAGACCATAACACCAACATCTATTCTGGCCCGAGTTGCAGGTTTATATACATTATGGAACAAGGTATTTTGTTGTCCTATTTCTAGTCCTCTTTTCTATTACAGAATCAAATAATTAAAAAAAGAACAAAAGATGGTTTTTTTTAAGAATTGCTCAAGACTTATTCAACAAAGAATATCTTATTTTCTTCTTTAAATATTTCCTTTTACGATGGAAAACATGACAAAAAGGGATAAACAAAAGACTAAAATAAAGTTGATAAGCATCTAAGTAAGCAAGAAATGTTAGTTTCTCAAAAAGAATAAAATATTGTATTTCACAAGCAAATAAGATTGCAACTCGAACTGGAGTGGAAGTTGGTGATATGCTCTTTTCACCAAGTGGAAAATCATTTTCATATGGTTCCACAAGTGTAGAAGAAATAATTGATAAATTTTTCAAGATGAAACTACAGGATCACCAATGCGATTATGCTTTAGAGAAAATCAAATTGCTTAGAGGCATTTGAAGATCTTCGTAAATAATTACAAGCACCAAATGAGAAAGAATAAAAGTGAATACTATTGTTTAAGATTATGAATATTGGTTCAGAAATACCTCCAAATAAACACATGGAGGAGCATAAGTTGACAATAAAGTTGCGGGTTGAGAAACTTAAAAAAGAAAACAAAAAAGTGTTATTATGACCGAGCATCCCAAGTTTGATTTAAATTTTACCCCAAAGACGGAAGAGTATGAGACTTCTTGAACTGATAATTATTTTGAAGTTGGTAATTAGAGTTCTTGAAATTGGAGTTACACTTGGAGAAGACTTTACAAGCAATCGAGCTTTCTAAGATAGTACATTATTTTCTTTGTTATTAAGTCACAAGTTGTTTCTCTTCAATCATCAAATTGTACAAGGTTTAAAATAACAAAATAGAAGGTTATGGAGTACTTATATATTTAAGACAGATTTTTGTTTGTTTCCTCTTTAGTAGTTAATGGTGTTCTGTTTTGTCTAGATTAGTAAATTAATGAAGCTTCTTACTGAATTAGTTAATAATGTGGAAGTGATGGATCAAAGAGAACACTCATTTATGTTCCTCAATGTTTCAATTCTAGGGAGATTGGTGCATTACATTTAACACCAAAACTAGCTCTCAGTGATATAGTGGAATCTGTTGTAATATGAGTTTATAAAACATCCATCAACAATTAGTATTATTTTATGTTGATTAAAATGTGGAATAAAAATATGTGCATTAGCAATGTAGATAATAACTATTTAAACACAAAAATATTCTTTCAAAGTAATTAATTAATGTATAATAATTTCTAAACTATTAATCACCAAATAACAATCCTTTATTTATTAATTTACTTCATAAACAATCAATGCATTACAATCTGCACATAAAAATATCTCTACCATAGTGGACGTTGAGGTTGCAAAAAATTGGACAGAATTTGGCAGGTTAAAATTGATTGAATCAATAGATGAGACATTGTCCAATCAAACCCAAAAAATTGTTAGATCGATATGGGCTAGATAAAAATATGATAGACAATGGGTCTTAACACAACCCGTCCAACTCTTACCATTATTTAATTTGTTCATTCAAGCAAAGATTTCCATTCTAAAACAAAGGTGAACTTGTCGTATACAAGAGTTATACCAAAAAAAAATTGACTTAATAACAACAGAACTTCATAACCTTCAATTTTGTGGTCTAAAATCTCATATAAATGGATGAGTTGAAAATAAAAAGAAGGATTGAACAAATTATAAGATTCGATGATTGGTAAGGTATCCTTCAATTTCAAAAACATCAATTACCAAATCCATGATAAGTATAATCTTAAAAGCTCTCCTCTTCTTGCTCAAAGACAACAATTAAATCAAATTTGAGATGCTCAGCCAAAATAGCACCTCCTTATTTCTTCTTTATCATTCTCCACCTGCAACTTAATGACCAACATCTACTCCTCCATGTATTTATCATGAGGTGTGTTCTGAGCCAGGGTGTATAATCTTATACATTAGTATTCGTTATTCGCATTAAAAGTTTATAATTCTTTACAAATATCTTCAGTGCCTTAAAGTCATTTGATTTACCCAAGCATAATCATGTTGGTGATCCTCTACTTTCACTTTGAAAAATTTATCAATTATTTCTTCTATATAATTGGTATATTTTTCAAAATGAAACTAGAGAATCCTCAACATGATTATGTTGAGGGCAAATCAAATGGGTTTGAGGCATTAGGAAGATCTCCATAATGATTTAGAATCATGGAATGAGAAAGAAAACAAACGAATATTAATTTATAAGGTTAT
The DNA here is from genome assembly GCA_029007595.1 of Solanum commersonii. Classification (NCBI taxonomy): domain Eukaryota; kingdom Viridiplantae; phylum Streptophyta; class Magnoliopsida; order Solanales; family Solanaceae; genus Solanum; species Solanum commersonii. The sequence continues at coordinate 37,747 of JAJTWQ010000251.1, forward strand.
GCACCCCAACTCAGAAATACCTCCAAATAAAAGAAATGGATGAACAAAAGGCTGGAAATAAAGTTGCGGGTTGGGGAAGATCTATAAGAAACAAAAAGTGCTACTTTGATCGAGCATTTCAAGTTTGATTTAAATTTTACCCCTGAGCCTGCAAAAGAGGATAGTTCTTGAACTTATAATTATCATAGAGTTGGTAATTTTAGTTCTTGAAATTGGAGTTATGATTGAAGAAGACTTAACTAGTGAACAAATCTTTTAATATGATCAATTCTTGTCTTTGTTATTAAGTCAGTTGTCGTTAATCTTCAGTCATCCATTTATACGAAGGTTTAGACCACAAAATAGAAGGTTATGGAGTTCTTATGAAATTAAGTATGTTTTTTTGTTTGTTTCATATTTAATATTTATGAAATTATGAGTTATCTAAATTAGTAAATCAATGGAAGCATTTTTTAAACTAGTGAACAATGAAAGTGATGGATCAAAGAGAACACTTATGCACTCATTAAGGTTCTGTCACGGTTCCAACTCTAGGTAGATTGGTGCATATACATGTTACATCTGAGCTAGCTCTTATAAGATGGTGGAATCTTTTGTAATGAGAATATAAATCATCCATTAACGGTTAGTATTATGTTATGTTGATTAGAATGTGGAATAAGAATATGTGCATTAGCATTGTAAATAGTAACTATTTAAAGACAAAAACAATCTTTCAAAGTAATTAATTAATTAATGTATAACAATCTCTAAACTATTAATCACTGAATAACAATTTCTTTATTATTAATTTACCTCATAAGCAATCCATGCATTACAATCTCCACTTAAAAAATTATCTCTACAATAATGGACGTTGAGCTTTCTAATGTATGAAACTACTGGTTAGCTAAATTGGCAAATTGTTAATTTGGACTAAATTTGGCCGGTCAAAATGGATTGAATCAATTAAATGGGTAGTGTCCAATCCAACAAAAAAAAATTATTAGATTGTGATGGATTGGATAAAAATATGATAAATAATGGGTCATAACACAACCTGCCTAACTATTACAATTATGTAATTTGTTTGTATATTTTTTATTTTTTTTAATCAAGTAATAAGTTTCATTGATAAATGAAGGTCAACTTGTCGTATACAAGAGGTATACCAAAAAAAGGGACCTATAAACAAAAATATAAAGGGTTGTTTGAAATGGGGTATAAGAATAATGATGAGTAGAGTGTATTAGTAATCCTTGCATTATTTTTTGTCTAATGAACTCTAACATCTTTTTCGGTCTCACTAACCAACCTTTATAGTTGAAATAAGATAAAAAACTGGTCACCTCCGGAAGCATTTCAAAACAATGACTCCTGACTATGAGATTATATTACATCAGCTAACTCTTAGATTTTGGACGTCCATTCTACATATCAAGATATTTGACCTTTTCTAGCTGTCATGGGTTATCTAAAAAGAGGTTAAACCAAATGGAACCAAGAAACAGGGGTACCACATTGGGCAGGAGACATCACAAAAGGTGAGGGCTCAACCATAAGATAGTAGATACATAATGGACTTCAACTTACAAAACAGTATGCCTTGCACTAGTAAACTAAGTCACAACTAACATGATCAATTGACGATCATCCATATCGATATTCCTTGTGACTATTCTAGGGGCAAGGGAACTCTTTCATATTGACATATTTCGTATAACAAAATAAAACTTTAACTATACAAGATGAAGTTCATTGCATGCAAAAAGTCATTTATTAATCAATCAAAAGCCCAAATATAATGTCCTGTTATGTAAATTTACTACCAACCTCCAGATTTCTAATTACAACAATTCATCTTGGTTGACATCTTCTACAAGCAAATACTGAAATGTAAAAATATACATGCCTGAGTATCCCAGATTCATTTTGTTCTCGGCATACCTGAATAGATAGTATTCTATTAATAAACCATGAAATATAAAATGTCAACAATAAGTGAAAACTTCCAAATTAATTAAGCTTAGAATACAGAAGGGGACTGGGCATGAGAAACGAGCACAAATATAATAGCCGAAAGATAAACAACTTACTTCACAATTGCCAACATCCTCGACATTCATCATGGTACAATTGACACATAACCATTGCAGAACTTCTATTTTCTTTTCTAATGGTTCCCGTTCACTGTCATCATAATCCTCATTAAAATTATACTAAGCATTGTACATATCCTCCAAGGTCTTACACTTTCGCACTTAGCACTTCTCTAAGATTGATAAAAAAAGTGACAGCAACGTATAATCAGATGCACACCGTAAAAATCAGTGAAATATACAAAATGGACAAATAGAAGTGCCCTCAATGTTGTAGCTGCTTGATCAGCATTCCAACCGGAGATCCCATCTTAGACTCTTGTACAAAGTTGTGACACCTCCCCAAATCGTCCATCATTATAACAAGTATAATCCCAAACATCTGCTGAGCCAACCCCATCCAAATTTCCATCTAAATCTTGACAAAAATAACTTCCAATTGATTTGGAAGATTGGTTTCTGTTTTTCCACCAGTTAAATTGCTCATTTTAGATGATTCTATAACCTTATTGCTTTCAAAATTAATAACACATTTTTTCACTGAGATCATATCTCCACAACGATCACAATTAGCTGTGAAACATATCAAATACTAACTAGTATCCATGAAGCTTAGATAGAAACTTCTAATTTTAAAGACTTCAAAGGCCAAAGTAGTCATCTATCATGTATTACACTTTAGTGTGTCATTCCCTATAACACTAATGTGATGCTACAAAGTGTTCTATAAATATCACTGTTACCTTTCTCAAAAATAAATATTTAATTCCACACCCACGGGTGCCGTTGGAATGTACTTTCTCAAATTTGACTTATTCCTTTTCTGGTTCCTATTTAGCGTAAACTCAATTACTAAATTAGCAATGTAGGTATTAACTGCTTAAATGCAAAACCACTCCACTAAAATAACTAATTCATGCATAACAGTTCTTATAAATGGATGAGTTAAAAATAAAAACAAAGATTGACCAAAACAGAAGATTCGATCAGTGGTAATGTATCCTCCAATTTCAAGAACATCAGCTGCCAAATAAATGGTTATTATAGGCTGAAGATCTCTCCTCTTCTGGCTCAAACACAACAATTAAATCAAATTTGAGATGCTTGACCAAAATAGTACCTCCTTATTTCTTCTATATCATTCTTCATCTACAACAGAATGGCCAACTTCTACTCCTCTATGTATTTATTATGAGGTTTTTTTGAGCCAAGGTGTATAATCTTATACATTATGTAACACCCAGAATATTTTTTGAACTAAGAACCATCCTTCATTGTGAGTAGGATTTTTACCAAGGAATTTAAAATTTCTTGAGAGTTAAGGTCACTAGATGTAGTACCTTGAGTTCCAAGAAGAACCAAAGAGAAAAGCATTCAAGTCATTCATAGTTCTCATAAATTTTGGGTCAAATTCAAACGACCATTACTCTTAGTAAAAGATGATTTAGGTTGGCTACAAGATATCTAAGGTTTTGAAATATCTTTGCAACGCCACCGAATTTCCTAATTTCGAGTTTGGATGAGTGAGATATACCCTTTTTAAGTTAAGTTGTCCAGTTAAGAAAAGTTATCCGAAAATAGTATGGGTATTTTGGTCTTTGCCTTACCCAATCAACTTTATCTCGTCTTTAGTATGGTTTTAAGGGTCTAATCCTATTATGTTCAATTTTATAATCCAAAAATATGCCTAGGGTTTTAGTTGAGAGTTCAAGAAGAAAAAAAAAGAGGTTTCAGTTATATAAGTTATTAGGAAGTTGTGGGTCTTGTCCCGATTTCCTTCTTTTTCATTTAGAGGCTTCATAGATAGACAGTAGAGTTTTAGAAGTCTGTTCATTTATTTTGATAAATGTTTTAAAGACTTAAGTTTCCTATTTTGGGGTGAGTTGAATATATTTTATTATTCAGAGATTTCTTTTGAGTTAAAGTTTTGTATTTAAGTTTGATGAATTTTTATTCAGTTTTTAAGCTTTGCAGGCTTGAGTTAGTCTTCCGCTTGTAGTCAGCAAGGATGAGGGTTTGGTTGGGGACCTACAATGGTTCTAGAGGGTCGGCCACGTCCATGATGTAGGCTTGGGTCGTGACAAACTTGGTATCAGAGCATCGAGTTCAAGTGTCCTAGGGTGTCTATGAAATCGTGTCAAGTAGGGTCTTATTTATGGTTGTGAGGACCCCACTTCTATAAATAAGGGACTACATACATTTGAGAAAAGTTTCCCATCTTTCATACTCTTAATCGAACAATAAAGCTAAGCCATAGAGATTCATTCATACTCATCCGTTTCTCAGATTCATTCATTCGACTACCCATCATACTAGAGGTGACTGAACAAAAAATTTAGTCCTTTACCGATGAGTTGTTCTTAGCAGAAATCTTGAGGAAGTCATGAGACTCTATATTGGCTTGATAGAAGCCCATGAGTGAGTTAAGTGCTGAGTTTTAGAGGAATGCACTCATGTTCATATGAATCTTGCAATGAGCTAAAATTGAGTTGTAATCTTTTCCTTAAGCCTTATTTTAGTTAAGATCCTTATGAGGAAGTATGATTAGAGCTTGGGTAGTATTTTAGCCTTAAAAGGTAACATGAGTTACGAGATCATGAGAAGTAGTAGTGAATGAACCTAGAGTTAGAAGAATGTATGCAGAGGTTTAGTAATCCTAGAAAAGGAGATAATGATGAGGCAAGCTATGTTATTATAGTCATGCACCTGTTAAGTTATTAATGAAGAGTTTTCCCTTATGGGTAGACTAAGAAGTGGTGAGTTGGAAAGATTCCATCATAGGAGGTAGAGTGTGTTGTAGCTAGAAAAGAGTTTGTGATTAAGTGTCATTGTTTAGGTAATGACCAAGTGTACTTGTTGAATTGAAGAGAAAAAATATTCATAATGTGATAGATCTAAGCTAGGCTTATAATTTGTTTGAGAGGGTCATGATGTTCATAAGGTTATAGAATTGATCAAGTAATGAGGTGTAATATAGTAGGCAAGCAATCGTATTGATATTCGGGTTTAGTAATGAACATTAAGCTTTAATTTGAGATGAGTCTCATTATCCAAAGAATGGAAACATGAGTGTGATGATGTCATCTTGAGATTTGAACTAGAAGACCTGACATAGAGTAGGTGAGGAATTGAGATGTTAGCTGCATGAGATATGAGTGGTACTAGTTAGAGACCCTAACATTTAGATAAGGGAAGTGAAGTGTGGCTAAGTCACAGGAGTAACAAGAGCATTAAAAGGTGTACCGAGATGGTATGTTACCAGATGAGGTTCCAATTAAGTTATATTTTTTCATGTGTGCCTAGATAGTATAATTGAGTTTTAATGTGGAATAGGTACATATCTTTCAAGTGTTAGCTTTAGACCTAAGGGGGGGATGACGAGATGAGAATCAAGTCAAGTGTTTGAGAGTATGATAATAATGAGGTCCAAAGAGTATGGGAGATATCCATTCGGAGGTCCTTTTAGTAATGGGGTGATATTAGAAAGAGGAGGTTGATGTTATTATCGTGATATTAATGGTGTGATAATCCCATCTAAGGTTATAAATGAGGAGGAAAAGGAGGATAAGGCTTTACTATGAGAAATAGTTAAATGAGACCCCTTAGTTGGTTCCGAAGGAGTTAGTTAGTAGGAGTCCATGGATTTTTTGGAGTACAAAGCTTGAATGTGGTTGTAAGGAGTAATAGTCTTGGAATGAGATTCCCTATTGAGAGGTATAGAACCCGAACTTAAGGATTTTGGGTTAAGCTTGAATATAGTAAGAGTAGACCATTAGACTCAAACCTTAGTAAGAGTAACCCCGTTCCATACCCAGTCCAGTCATCATTCGAGGACGAATGATCCCAAGGGGGACATATTGTAACACTCCTGAAATTTTTTCGAACTAAGATTTCAACCATCCTTCGTTGTGAGTAGGATTTTTACCGAGTAATTTAAAATTTCTTGAATATTAAGGTCACTAGAACCTTCAGTTCCAAGAAGAACCAAAGAAAAAAGCATTCACGTCATTTCTAGTTCTTCTAAATTTTGGGTCAACTTCAAATGACTATAACTCTTAGTACAAGATGATTTAGGTGGGCTACACGATAACTTATTATAAGTCTTTAAATTATCTTTCCAACTCCACTGAGTTTACTAAGTTTCGAGTTTGGATGAGTGAGATATGACCTTTTGAAGTTAAGCTGTCTAATTAAGGAAAGTTATCTGAAAATATTAAGGGATATTTTGGTCTTTTCCTTACCCAATAAGATTTAATTCATTTTTAGTAACAATTTAAGGGTCTAATCCTATTTGGTTAGGTTTTATAATTCTAAAATACGCCTAGAGTTTTAGTTGAGAGTTCAAGAAGAGAAAAAAAGGAAAAAGAGGAGAAGATCAAGCATTTGCCGAGATTCTTGCGTGTTGTTGCGGATTTTCTCCATGGGTTTAATAACTAAGAGGTATGTAAGCTTTCATAGTGTTGGGTTAGTTCACCCATTCAACAATCATGTTATTTTCAGCGAAATTTCATTCTTGAAGTTGAAAGATTAGAGTTCTTGATGAGTTCTTAATAGGTGTTCTTTAAGTTCATTCAAATCTTCTTGTGTTGGTGTTTTGATGATTTATTCAGATGAAATTTAGTAATTTTAGTGTTGTTTTCAGTAGATTAGAATGTAATTACGTTATGTAATCGAATCCAAGTTATTGGGGAAGAAACGTTCCATTCTAGGCTAGTTAGGGTGAGAAAACGAGCAAAGAAAGTCGTCGAAGTTTTCTGGGTTGGGGCCTGACGTGTCACGCCAGCCAGAGTGCCCCAACCACTTCTCTGAACTTTAGGGGCTGGTGGCCTGCGCTACTCAGAGCGTCATGGTCGCCTACCCCCACCCTTTCTTCATCGTTTCGTCCGTTTGAGTTCTTTCAAATGGTACCTTTAATCCCCTTTGATTTGAAACTACTTCTAAACACCTAGAAAATCCTTCATAACATGATCATAAGCTTGATTTCATAATTAAAATTTAAGGTAGAGTTAAGAGTTAAGTTTTGAGAATTCATTCAAACATTTTAAGAAAGTCCCTTTTGAGTTCTTTTGAGGAGTCTTCTACAACTTCTAGTACCTTGTTTCAAGACTCGAGCAAGTGAGGATGAGGATGAGGAAAATGTATTAATCAGTCTACTTTGTCATCATGAGATCCTTCATATCATGAACCATAACTCTTGAATTCATAATTCATATTCAAGAGACAGTTAAAAGTAGAGTTCAAGAATTCCTTTAAGTTCAATTGTGAATCCTTTTGATCCATCATCAATTTTAGTTAAGTTTTGAGGAAGTAAGTAAGAGAAATAGAAGAGTCGTATATATGAGTTCCATGTAGTTTGTAGACCTTCGAGTCGAGTCGTTCATGTCCACAAATTCTGCATCGACTCCATAAATTCAGTATCATTGAGAGGAGTAGTATCTTCAAGTTCTAAGTCTTGAATATTAAGTTCCTAATCCCCTTTGATATTATATTTCTAATCATGAGACTATTTCATGTTACCCATGAAGTCCTTGTGTTGAATTGTTCATGCCCATAATTTTTCATGAACCCTATAAGTCGAACAGTCTTGAGATGAGAAGTTCTTTCAGCCTTAAGTTGAATAGTTCATGCTCATACTTCCGCATGAACCGTCTGAGTTGAGCACTCTTGAAATGAGTAGTATCATTGAAGTTCTTGAGTTCTAAGTATTGAGTTCAATCTATGGTTATTGAAAACCTTGCATTGAGTCATTCACGTCCATAATTCGGCATGAACCATATTTTAAAAAGTCTTTTACAATTGTTGTAACTTTGTTTTAAGACTTAAGTTTTGAGTAGGGTAAAGAGAAAGAGAAAAGTTCATTTCTTCAAAGATTAAATGGGAACTAAGTATCCCAAGAGTTAAAATGTTTTCACATTTAAACAAGAAAGGGAACATCGATTCCAAGAGAGCGTTTAAGGTAAGTTTGGAGTAATTATCTCAAACCAAAGAAAGAAGTTTTGTTTTAAAAACATATGAGCAAAGTATATTATGTGTAGTAGTATTTAGCTAAACATACTCTTTAGATTATTCTTTAAGTGCTTTTTAGAATAGACTAGTGGATCCACTAGACAAAATAAGCATTCGAGGACACTATTCTTATCAAAATAAAGTCCTAAATGAGTCCAATTTGTTGACTCATCACTAAGAAAGCAATACAAAAACCAAAACTAAAAATAAGTAGGTTCAACTATGACTACGAAGAACAAAATTCAACTTCACAAAAAGAGTCTTATACAACACGACTCCCCGGCAGCAGCGCCATTTTGAGTAATGTTTAAAGGACACTTCATCCAATTCTAAGTGTCAATGATTGCTAGTCAGTATTATTAATGATATCTGTATGTTGCTCACTGCAGTAACTTCTAGTATATGTTTTATTTACCTCTTGTTACTAGTTTGAATAAGTCTCCTACTATGTGGAGCACATTTACGAGTAGTTATAGTTCCTATTATCTAGCATTAGTTAGTTGTAGATCATGTGTAGGTGGTGGCCTGCACTTTAGCATCAGTTGGTTGGAGATTATGTATATAATACCTTGCTACCGACTTAATAAAATTATCTTTTGACCTTCTCATCTTAATCTTTATATGGTATCAGAGCATTATAAGCTCCACCGAGTTAGCTCCATCTATTTCTTTTAAAGCTTGCTCATATATGGCTCCAGTTACTGAAGCTACTACTGCCAGCAGTCCTACAGTTTCTGCCACCACTCATGTGGTGCAATTTAGCCCTGTTGCTCAGTTACCTCTTAAGTTACAAGGTAACCTCAACTTTTCAACCTGGAAAGCACAACTTGTGATGCTACTAAACGGGCATCAACTCATGGGGTATATTGATGGAACCACAACATCTCCATCCCTCACGATTGTCCAAAATAATCTTACTATACCAAATCCCAATTAGCAGATTTGGTTCTCTCAAGATCAATTGATCCAACAAGCAATGATGGCATCGGTCGATCCTACCATTGCTCCAACTGTTGCTGCAACAACATCTGCTTACAAAGCGTGGGAACTCCTTCACACAGCCTATGCCAACAAACGTCATACTCGCATCTTTAGCTTGCGAGATCAATTTCAAAATACCAAGAAGGCTTCTAAAAAAATTGCAAAATACTTACAAGAGGTTCGTTCTTTCTCTGATGCTCTCAAAGTTGATGGTTCACCTGTCAATGACGATGAACTTACTGTCAAAATTCTAAGTGGTCTTGGCCCCGAGTACCGTGAAATCTCTGCTACAATACGCGCACGAGACTCTTCCTTAAGCTTTGAAGAATTATTTCACAAGCTCACAGATCATAAGCTTTTTCTCAAACATCAAGATCTGGAAAAACCATCCTCTATTATCACAGTTGTTGTTGTCCAGAAGTCCAACACACCTCCGCAATTCAATAGGAATAATTCTCGCTTCAACAATAAGCAATGAAAACCATCTTAGTCTCGCCAATGGAATTCCAATAATCTGCAATCGAATTCCAACAATCAACAAAACAAGAGACAATTTAAGCAATCTGTCAAATGTTAATTGTGCCAAAAGTTTGGTCACACAACAGATGTATGTCGCTCCAAGTCGCACAATCATTTTGAAGCTAAGGTTAACTTTGCATCTGGCCTACAATCGTCTAGAAACTCTTAGGTTCTAGACTCTGGTGAAACTCACCATGTCACTAGTGAACCCCACAACCTTGAAGAGTATACAGGAACAAAAGAAATTTCTATGGGTGACGGTAAAACCATTCCCATCACTCATACTGGTTCAACTTTGATTCAGGCATCTAATACTGCTTTTAAGCTTTCCAACACACTTTGTGCTCCTTTAATAAAGAAGAATCTCATTTTTGTTGCTAAGTTTTGTCAAGATAACCGTAAGTCTATTGAATTCTTCCCTTTTACTTTTGTTGTGAAGGACTTGCATACTCTGAAGTCGCTGGTACAAGGCTGGAACAATAATGGACTGTATGAGTGGCCGCATCTGCAATTCATGAAGCCATCCATTCACCTCTCCTCCATAAAAGCCCCACATCAACTCTGGCACAATCGATTGGGGCATCCTCACTCTAGAATTTTAAATTTTATTTTGAAGAAATTTTCTTTACCTGTTGTTGCTGGAAAAGACAAGTTTTAACCTTGTAATTCTTGTTCTTCTAATAAAGGGCATTGTTTGCCATTTCAACGACTTACTTTGTCCAGTAATATTCCTTTTCAGATTGTCTTTAGTGATTTATGGGGACCATCACCTGTTTTGTCACTTGATAAAAAATTATATTACTGCATTTTAGTTGACCAATACAGCAAATATACTTGGTTGTATATGCTCAAAAACAAATGTGAGGTTGCTTGAATATTCTCAAAGTTTCATCCTCTAGTAGAAAATTTCTTCAAAACTAAAATTTCTTCAATTTGTACGGACGGAGGGGGTGAGTTCATCGGTCTTCAGCCCTATCTTCGAAAAAATGGCATTGAACACTTTATTTCCCCTCCATACACACCTCAACGTGTTGCCATAGGCGAATGTAGACATCGTTATATTCTTGAAACCGCTAAAACTCTTCTTCATGAAGCCTCCTTACCACCTAATTTTTGGTCTTTTACCTGTCATTATGTTGTCTACCTTATTAACAGACTTCCCACTCCCATCCTGAATAATGAGTCGCCCTACCAAAAATTATTTGGTCGATTTCCTAATTATACCACCCTAAGAGTTTTTGGTTGTCTTTGTTACCCATGGCTTAAACCTTATACTAAATATAAACTTGAGCCACGATCCACCCCGTGTGTGTATTTAGGTATCTCCCAGACTCCCTATGCCCATATCTGCTTTGACCCAGTTCAGTCAAAAGAATTTGTAAGTCGTGATGTATAAGTTTTTGAAAAAGAATTTCCTTTTAAAAGAATGTTTATTCACTTACGGAAATATACTTCCCAATTAAGTTGGGAACTTGTTGAACCCAAAGAGGAGACTCCAATAGCAATTCTAATTCCTCCTCTCTTTATCCCACTACCTATTCCAATCCTTGTAGAGTCCAACTCTCACCATACAACCTCTTCCTCAAGTGATGCTCACTCCAATTGCCACAGCCAAGTACCAGTAGTTGCAGAGACATCAGGTAATACACAACTTCCTACTCCTTCTTTTCAAATTCCTGCTCCTTCTTTTTTGCATGATCGTACCACCCACAAGCCTTTACTCACATACCAGAGACGCAAAACTACAGGTAAATTCATACAAAACACAACAATCACTCCCAGCCCCTAGCGCCACCACTCATCCACCCCTGCCATCCAGTGATCCGTCTCCTACAATACCTGCTGCCCCGATTCCCCCACCATCATTAAACCAAATTATAACTCGGTCTCAGAATAATATCTCCAAGCCAAAGAGAAAACTCTCTTTTCTAACCCATTTGATTCTTACACCTGTCACTTTCAAACAGGTTGATAAACATGAAGAGTGGAGGCAAGCAATGCAAGAGGAGTATGATTCTTAATCAAAAATCAAACTTGGGAACTCACAACGCGAGACCTGTCCAATACAGTGGTGGACTGCAAATGGTTGTATCGGATCAAGCAAATAGCAGATGGCTCTATAGACTATTTCAGAGCTCGTCTAGTTGCAAAAGGGTTCACACAGCACACTGGTTTGGATTTTCATGAAACATTCAGTCTCGTTGTCAAACCAGCGACGGTCAGGTTAGTTCTATCTATTGTTGTGCAACACAATTGGCCAATCCATCAACTTGATGTCAATAATGCTTTCCTTCAAGGAAAATGGGACGAAGAAGTGTTATGTCTCAACCCCAAGGATTTATCAATCCCCAATTCCCGACTCATGTTTGAAAGCTGAAAAAGGCTATTTATGGCCTCAAACAAGCCCCCCAAGTTTGGTATATTTCTCTGCATGAACATCTGCTCAAAATAGGGTTTGTCAGAACAAAATCTAGCACCTCTCTATTTGTATGGAAGAATATGGCTGTAACTATATGCGTTCTTATCTATGTTGACGACATCATAATCACTGGCAACCATCCAAAAGTGATCAAATTTTTCATCAGTTCCTTGGCAGCTAGATTTTCGTTGAAAGATCTTGGCTATTTGAACTACTTCTTGGGTGTTGACGTTAACACATACTGGATGGTCTCATTCTTTCTCAATCAAAATATATTCTGGATATTCTTTCCGAACTAGATATGGAAACTTGCAAAGGTTTTTCTACCTCCATGTGTTCCACTGTACCACTTCGAGTGGTTAACAGTTCGCCACATACTAATGCCACTCGCTACCGGCGTACCCTTGGCAAATTGCAGTATTTTTCCCTTACACGACCCAGCATCTCTTATGCAGTCAATAAATTGTCTTAATTTATGCATGTCCCGATTGATGAACATTGGAAAGCGGTTAAAAGAATGCTACGGTATCTCAAAGAAACTGCAAGTTTAGGACTTCTCATCATTCGCAGCTCTGACTCCAATTTGTGTATGTATATTGATGTGGGCTGGGCTAGCAATTCGAATGATAGAATCTCTACATCAGGTTACATTCTTTTCTTTGGACCAAATCCAGTAAGTTGGTCATCAAAAAAACAACGTGCAGTAGCTCGCTCATCCACCGAGGTAGAGTGCAAATCCATCGCCAATGCACTTGCAGAGCTCACTTGGGTGCAAAACTTACTTCATGAGTCACATGTCACCATTTCGAAGACACTAACAATCTACTGTGACAATTGTGGAGTGACCTATTTATCTCACAACCCAGTGTTTCATACCTATATGAAACATGTTGTTCATTTTGCTTATGTCAGTGACCAGGTTCAAGATCATCGAGTCCATGTTACTCATACACATGCTTGTGATCAACTTGCTGAAGCATTCACCAAGACACTGCCTAAATCAACATTTACTAGGTGTCGTTCCAAGTTAGGCATTGTTGCACCTTGCCTACCTTACGGGGGTGTATTAACGATATCTGTAGGTTGCTAACTGCAGTAACTTTTAGTATATGTTTTATTTACCTCTTGTTACTAGTTTGAATAAGTCTCCTACTATGTGGAGCACATTTAGGAGTAGTTATAGTTCCTATTATCTAGCGTTAGTTAGCTGTAGATCATGTGCAGGTGGTGGCCTGCACTTTAGCATCAGTTGGTTGAAGATTATGTATATAATAGCTTGCTGCCAGACTTAATAAAATTATCTTTTGACCTTCTCATCTTAATCTTTAGAAGTATAAAACCCAACTAAATGAGATGGGGTCGAATCCCACAAGGAGTGGTACATGGTTAAGATTCAATATGAATGTGTGCATTTGGTCAAATCAATCATAGGAATAGACATTATTGAATAAAAATATAATTCAAGTCAGGAGGTGACACGAATATCAAATGAGAGGTTTTGGTTTGAAATTATCAACTACAATAGCAGTAAACAATACGAAACAACAATAATGAGACGGGTTCTTAGGATGTGATTTGATTATAGGCTAATATAGATAAATGGATAATTGCAACTATTAGAAAATAGCTATATATTAGTGAGTAAGCTAGAATATAGAGGAGACAAATTTTCTCTCGAATAATTTACCCCGAATCAAGTCGATTCCTCTCGAACGACAAGCATGCAAAATAAGAACAGCCCACACCTTAGTCTATTCAATCTCTCGAGTTGAATGTGTGGAATTGGGTTTAGGATTCACTCTCTCGAGCTGAACACATATCAACCCAATACCCATAGACCATCAATCAATAATCTTTGTTTAAAAACCTCTCTCGAGCAAGCCATAAACACAAGGGTAGAACTGCATTTGCAACTACAATTCTTAAATTAAACCACAATTATTGATTGAACTCACATCTAAACAATATTTAGACTAACAATTAGCAATACTCATAAACTAAATCAGCCTATAATCACATAATCACACCTCAAGAATTGGGGTTTTAGCTAGACATTATAAAAAGGTAAAAATCGTTACCAAATTGAGTTTCCATCAACTAATTAAGATTAATTTCGTCTTTACAATGCTCCAAGTCAAAAAATCTCAAAGAGCCACTTCCAATTTCTCAAAAGTGAGAAACTTCTATTCTTTAAATATAAGGAAAACTTGTCTCTCTACACAGAATAATTACAATTCAAAAAATGAAAATTAGATGTAATGAAAATATTACAAAATTCGATACTAAACTAAATGTTCAAAAATGTATTTATAGTCGTCAAAAATATGCTACAAAGAGTCACTCGGGGAAGTAAGTCGGGCTCGCCAACCCACTCAGCGATCCACCCTTTGGTCAATTCCATAGCCTTTCTGCCTTGGCCTCAGCATCCTCAAGGTTTGTAACTTTAGGCGATCCAACACTGTATCACGGAACCACTCGGCAATCCGCCAACTACTCGTTTCTCTCGCCAACTTGGTTCTTTCCTACAGGGCTAGGCACACTAGAACTTTTGGCAGTCAAATAGCCATTCGGCGACTCGCCAAGTAGACTTGATGATCACTAGGTTTTCTTTTATTTATTCTTTTAGCTCACTTTGTTCCTTTTTGTAAATTATTGTCCTTGGTTTGTTACTCGATCCATATACCTGAAAATCAAGGGTTTTCCATCAGTTATTGGCACAAAATAAGCATTTGAGCACAGTTAATCATTGTAAATAAAGCTCTAAATGAGTCCAACTCTCGGAGTCATCAGAATATCTTGTTAGTTAAAAAAAACACATATCAATGAGGATGTGTGTCATTCTAGAGCTTCTACTATTGTACAAGGCATTCAAATAGACTTGAATTATGATGAAATTATCAAATTACATATTAAAGAATGCAGGTGATAGGGGTGCATATATATTTTTATAGTATTATATTCTTTTTCACTAATTACCCGATATTAAATCAAGTTATGTGCATAACAAATTTATATTAGCCACAAAAAAGAATCTTAATGTCTTATTTAAAATTTTGTAGTCTCAATCTGTTTGCAAGTGGTTGGCTTTTTTCACTTTATTATGTATAGCATGTACTTTTAATGGAGAATGGATTTTTCTATTCTTTTTACATTGAAGTATTACTTGCATGTAATATACACAAGGGTATAGTTTCTTTCAAGCAAGCTAATTCCCCAATGATTTTCCTTTCCTCAATACACCAAAACGTTTCCAATCTATCAAGTATACAATATTCATAAGAAAACGAGTTCGTAGACATCCATATTACTATATATCTAGCTTATACTAAAACGCACCCAAATCCATAATCAAATTTCAAAATTATGATATCAACTAATATATCAAGTCTCATTCGTTCCTAAATATTTAAGCCTAGGTTAAGTCTCAATTCATCCAAATAACATAACTCGAATGGAATTCATATAATATACTACACCTATTATTTAATTATCTATCTCACTATATCAAAACTTATTTATAATATGATAACAAAATAATAATATTTAAAAATTGAAATCACCTAGTTACAGAAACACGGTCTGCCTAACCTAAACTACATACAAAGAATGATATACTACGTAACTCAACCTTAATGATTGAATTATCTAATGACAATCATTGTCAATCATCGCCCAACTGACAACCGCCAACATTTTGGTAAAAGACATAATTGTTACACATTATCATGCATCAATTCAATTTTCATATTCACGTCGGCAATTTCATTCTCTCTTATTGACTATAATAATACAAATACTATCCAACCTATAAACATAAAACAAAGATTTAGAGAGGTATTGATTTACCTAATTTTTTATCTTTTCCTCTCCCATTTGTTTGCTCGATAACTTTCTGTCTTCCTATTATTCTCTTTTTGTCACGACCCAGACCATCGTGATTGACACCCACACTAACTCTCTGGTGGGAGAACCACTACTACAACCTAAATCAAGCAACTAATCTAAAAACTAAGGCATTTAACTTACAGAAGCAAGTTAAATACTAAGTATAGAAATAGGGAGTTCCCATAAACTCCAACAAAAGTCTAACAATGAACTAAACAATGCGAAAGAAATAACCTAGAACCTGAAAATCAATGTACCGAAACATCTAAAGTTCAACAAGTCTAAACAAAAAGGGATGCAACCCCAATCTAATGAACTAATCAACTATCTACAATAGAAGTCGGAGTCCGAAAATGGTGGATATAGACGAAAGAGAACCCATGGCAGCCCGAAAGAATTAGCTCACCCTATCGGCGATCACTGATCTTCTAAACGAGGTCCGTCAATACGCTCTTGAAGATGCCCTGTACTCAACAAAGAAAGAGCAAGTTCAGTATCAGTACATAATCACAATGTACTGGTAGAATCACACGGCTATCCCACTAAGTGCAACATACAAAAGTCATCACAACAATATAATCACATGCATATATCAAACATATACAATATTATCAACATTTATGAACAACGATCAGTTTCACATTTCTCAATATACACAATTATATCACATCATTAGTCCTATCATGGCACCCAAACCCAAACTGTTAGCTATCACGACCCAAGGCTAGCCCCTATATGCAACACGGCATACTTGACCCTGAAGGGGTCTCGTACAAGCCTTATAGCATTTCATTGCTCCGATAATAGAAATAGTATAGAATTAAAATTATTTTAAAACCATACGATCAAAAAGTTTATTAAAAACACTTGAAAAACACAACGGAAGTCTATTGTCTCACATGGTTATCTAAAAACAACATCCGAAACATAAGTCGGGTCACCGCCCTTTACAATTGAAAAGTCTAATAAAAGTCTATTACATGAAAAGAAAGGAAACTTCAAGTACTTGTCCTCGATCTATAAGGACATACCACTAAGTCTTGGAGAATCTCAAATCTAAGTCCTTGATATAGAGAGAAAGCAACTTACTTGCCACTTACACTTGTAGTAAAACATGAAGAAATATGGGTTAGCACAATTAAATACTAAGTATGATAGCAATGCAAAAACCATGCTAAAAATGGAAATTTTATTTGAAATCATGCTTTTATGCCATTTTGATAAAACCTCATGAACATAAGAATAAGAGGCATATTATTCAAACATATCCAACATAAAAGTCATTTCACCACATTAGAACATATTCAACATATAAACCATTACCTTGACATTAAGCCTTCACCTCAAGTAACCCTCATGCTATACCTTGTGCAATGTATGGATAGCTTCCCATACCACCATCCACACTAACGTACCACATTAAGGTCACCAAAAGTGAACTTACCATTCAACCTTTTCATCTTCATACAATACTCATAAATAAGAGTCTTAAACATTACATAAGTCATATCATCACATAAGGACCATCACCTAAGACAACTCTAAGTTATACTTGTTCAATGTTCAAGTAGCATCCCATACTACTACTCACACTAAGTACTCCTTTGAAGTCACCATAGGCAAGGCACATTCATATACAATAAGTCATAACAAGGAAGTAACTTAATACAATCCAAGTATAGCATGCATCATCTCATTTAAACATATATAAGAGTCAACGTTCTTCATTAGCTTCATTTAGGACACATTCATACATTAGCCATTAAGACCTAGAGAATTCACTATGACCCTCTCAAAGCTACTCATGCAATGTATGGATGGCATCCCATACTACCACCCACACTTCATAGAACTCCTCAAGAAACCATAATGCACATCTCACATAATGGGAATAAGCATTAACTGATATAGACCATGAGAGTTAACCATGGAATCTGGTGTCATATAGCCCCACACAATAAAAAGGTGTCCTACTTACCTAAGGTAGAACTAGGTACATTTAGATTGGATGGAATCCACTAGCTAAAATCATATGTGGGCACATAGTTATGGGATAGGAAGATATTCATTGGAACTGTAGCCTATCATTGGGAGAGTTTCCATTTTACCATATCCACTCGGTGCCTAGCCTCCATTCATATAGAGTATTTCATTTTCATTACTTTATTGCGCTTGAGATGAATGTCATTGGCCTATCGACCCAAGACACATCATTACACAGGAAAGGAATGCCAAAAGCCTATCGATTCATGGTAAATTGCATGGATAGCTCATTGAATCCTCAAGAAGGGCCACCAACATTGGGTCTACTGATACAAAGTTAATCATTTCATACATGAAAGGGCTACAAACCCTTGGAATACCGATTCAAGGTTTTTAACATCACATTAGTTCCTACACTCCTCATGAAAGGCCACCAACATTAGGTCTACCGATCCAAGGTTTAGCGTAGAATACTTCATTATTCATTTATTCAAGAGAGGCTACCAACATTAGGTCTACCAATTCAAGACATTAAGACCTTAAGTCAAGATACATTTATTACACAAGAAAAGGATGCCTAAGCCTACCAATTCAAGATATCACAATCACCTTTACATTTATTTATATAAGAATAGGATGCATAAGCCTACTAATTCAAGATATACAATTCATATAAGAAAACCCTTCACATTCTATCATCATCATTCATGAGTGTCAATTGAGAGTATGCTTTAAATCACAACACTTTTACATTCTAAACATGATCATCATTTTATCATTGAATTCACATACATATCTTTCACATCATAATCATACCATAACCTACATACCTTTCCTTTCAAGGCTATGGATCACATTCACCCACACACCTTAGATCAATATAATTGGGCAAGAGTAACATCATAATTTCAACATTTTATATCCATATACACATATACAATTCACATACTTCATGATCAATCAATTCCCAATGACAAATCACAATAAAGGAATTTGGGGGAAAACATGGATTCTAGGAAGAATTCATCTTAATTCATCTTTAAATCCACAATTCATTCATAATTCAATGCAATAAAACCATTAGAAATCGCTTTGAATCAAACCCATGCATAGATTGAAATCTAGGGGTTTTGGAGAAACATTGGAGACTTTAAATCACTTTTGGAATTGGCTCCTTGAAAGAATCTAAGTCAAGGATGAAGACCACCATACCTTTAATAGAAGAATCCAACAAAAATCCCTTAAAAAACATGAAGATTTGACCTTGAGAGCTTGAATTCTTCATCCCTATTTGAGGTTTCTAGAGAGAGTACTTTGAGAAGAAAGGTGGGTTCTATTTTGTGATTTTGAATAATGAGTTGAAAAATAGAGTTTAGTACTTTTAATCCTCTTAAAATACCATAATTTTGCACCAATGGTGACTCATGAGCACCACCCACGGACCGTGGTTGGGACCACGAGCCGTCCTGGCTATCTGTGGTCTGGATCAGAGAGTAGGCTTTTGGGGGCTTGACCTATGGAGGCCATCTACATGGCGTGGATGGACCTACGGGGCGTGGACCCCTTTCATAGGTCACCCTCATTTTGGAAACTTTTCTTTTTTGGGGCAGCCTTGGGGTTCGGCTAAGGGTCCTCCTCAAGGACCCCTAGTGGTGGTCCTTGGGGAGTCGTACCTTGACGCTTAAACCCTAAAACCCCTTAACCTAAGCTCGGGACAACATTTTACCACCTCAAACCTCACATCAACTCAAAGACACACTAGTTAGGCTCTAGTTTCAGTTATTCGTTTTACGGGTCGTTACATTATCCCCCACTTAGGAACATTCCTCCTTGAATGACACTTAAAACACATTAAGGGGTTAATGACTCAATACTAGCCGCCCATCATGTATGTCACATTATAAACCATGCACAAAACTAGGAGGAAACATCAACTCCACATCAAAAAGCTCAATGCAATACAAGAAAGTAGTAACTACATCTACAAACTCATTATGCATCATATCTTCAACATTTCTCATTACATTGGAGGAATTACCTTCTCCAACTCATATCAAGTTCATCATAACACATTTAGGCACATTATGCAATTTCTTCATAAAAGTATATTTAGGCATGTTCAACATTTAACCTCATGAAGCATATAGACAACTCATACTTAGAGCACATTAACATGAGAAAAATAATTCACATAAACTCATTTTCTCATTTAAAAATACATTCATCAAGAACATGCATAACATAAGGAGACCATGGAAACACATATTCACACATGACTCCAAAACATGAAACAAGCTACAAGGAACTCTCGGTCTCAAGCTTGAATAAGAATAGAAGGAAATATATAAGGATATCAAAACTCTCAACAACCTTACAACATACTATCCCCCACTTAGGAGAAAACCCAACTAAGGCTAACATGAAAACAACATAGGAACCTCAACACAACATTCACAACTATAAGGAACTATCACATACCGGTTCCTTCATCCTGATTAGCTCCTTTATCCTAGTTAGCTTGAAGAGCATAGAAATGGTTTTCTTTGGAGCATCAAGATTCGGGCATCAAGAGAATATTTTTTGCCCTCCCTTCCTCTAGCCGAAAGAATAGGATAATTTCTCACTTGGTGATCACTTTTTCCACACCCATAGCACCCACTAGTACCGGCTAGGCACTTCCCATGATGCTTCTTTCCACAATTGTGATAAGTGGATTTAGCAAATGGAGGCCCACTTCCTCTCTCTTGGTTAACCATAGGAGTGCTCAAAGAATCTTGGTTCGAAGCTCTCTTCTTGAACCCAGGTTGACCTTGCTCATCGTGCTTAGACATCTTCAACTCCCTATTCTTCCTCTTAAGTTTGGACTCCACAATAGATTGATCATACACCATAAGTCTAGAAATATTCATGTCATCATGGAGCATCGCCGTACGACACTCTCCCTCAACTAGGTCGGATACACCGGTCACAAACCTACTCATCTCATCTCTAGGGTTAGACACCAAAGATGGCGTATACTTAGACAATTGGCTAAATTTCAAGGAGTACTCTTGAACATTCATGTTCCCTTGCCTAAGGTTGATAAACTCCTCCATCTTAACCTCCCTCTTCTCACGGGGAAAGTACCTACCAAGGAATGCTTTCTCAAATAATTCCCAATCTATAGGCCTCGCTCCTACATCTCTATTGCTCTTCCATTGAGTGAACCAAACTTGGGAAACATCCTTCAATTGATAGGCGGAAAGTTCCATTTTTTCAATAGAAGTCACGCCCATAACACTTACTATCCTATACACCTTATCCAAAAACTCTTGGGGATCCTCTCCCACCTTAGAACCTAGGAGAATCGGAGGATTCATCCTCACAAAGTCTCTCAACCTAGAAGCCATATTACTCAGAATAGGGTTCAGATTAGTCTCAACACCTCTAGTAGCTTGAGTCGTCATGGCTTAAGCTTGGGTATTATAGCTTGAGCCATCATCAAAAGAGGCGACCTAACTTCCTCATTGGTCATAGCCGGCGGATCCACCGAAACTTGATTTCCTTGAGGAACTTGGTCACCTTGAGGACCTTGAGGATCTTGGGGAAGAACTCCATCATTCACAATCTCCTCTTCCACTCTCCTTGCGATAGTCCTTCTTGTATTCATACCAACTAAACACAAGAGAAGGATTAGGAAAAGGACACTTATAGAGCTACACTCTAAAGCACGACTTCAAGAATATGAAAGAAGTCTAACTTCCTAACAGCCTATAGCCTCTACCTCATAGATGTGTCGCGACTCAAACCGATGAACAAGACTCTACTAGACGTGGCTTGTGAGACATCAATCCTAAAAATCATTTCCAAAATCTTCTACTCTGATAAAATATTTTTCATGACCCAAGGCCATCCCCTAGATGTGATACGGCGTACTTGACCCTGAAGGGGTCTCGTACAAGCCTCATAGCATTTCATTGCATTCGATAAAAGAAATAGTACAAAATTAAAACTCTTTTAAAACCATACAATCAAAAAGTTTATTAAAATCACAGCAAAAGTTTATTGTCTCACATGGCCATCTAAAAACAACATAAGTAGGGTCACGGCTCTTTACAATCTAAAATTCTAACAATAGTCTATTACATGAAAAGAAAGGAAACTTCAAGTACTTGTTTTCGATCTATGAGGACATTCTACTAAGTCTTGGAGAATCTCAAATCCAAGTCCTTGATCTAGAGAGAAAGAAACTTACTTGCTACAACAAACACTTGTAGTAAAACATGAAGAAATATGGGTTAGCACAATTAAATACTAAGTATGATAGCCATGCAAAAACCATGCTTAAAACAGACATTTTATTTGAAATCATGCTTTTATGCCATTTTGATAAAACTTCATGAACAAAAGAATAAGAGGCATAATATTCAAACATATCCAACATACAAGTCGTTTCACCACATTAGAACATATTCAACATATAAACCATTACCTTCGCATTAAGCCTTCACCTCAAGTTACCCTCATGCTATACCCTATGCAATGTATGGATAGCGTCCCATACCACCATCCACACTAAAGTACCACATTAAGGTCACCAAAAGTAAACTTACCATTCAACCTTTCCATCTTCATACAATAATCATACATAAGAGACATAAACATTACATAAGTTATATCATCACAAAAGGACCATCACCTAAAACAACTCTAAGTTATACTTGTGCAATGTGCAAGTAGCATCCCATACTACTACTCACAGTAAGTACTCCTTTGAAGTCACCATAGACAAGGCACATTCATATACAAAAAGTCATAACAAGGAAGAAACTCATAATACAGTCCAAGTATAGCATGCATCATCTTATTTAAGCATATATAAGAGTTAGCATTCTTCATTAGCTTCATTTAAGATACATTCATACATTTGCCATTAAGACTTAGATAACTTATTATGACCCTCGCAAAGCCTACTTGTGCAATGCATGGATGGCATCCCATACTACCACCCACACTTCATAGACCTCCTCAAGAAACCATAATGCACATCTCACATGATGGGAATAAGTATTAACAGACATAGACCATGAGAGCAAACCATGGAATCCGGTGCCAAAAGGACCCACACCGTAAAACGGTGTCCTACTTTCCTAAGGTAGAACTAGGTACATTTAGCTTGGATGGAATCCACTAGCTAAAATCCTATGTGGGCACATAGTTATGGGATAGGAAGATGTTCATTAGAACCCTAGCCTAACTTTGGGATAGTTTCCATCTTACCATATCCACTTGGTGCTTAGCCTCCATTCCCATAGAGTATTTCATTTTCATTACATTATTGTGCTTGACAAGAATGCCATTGGCCTATCGACCCAAGACACATCATTACACAGGAAAGGAATGCCATAAGCCTATCGATTCACGGTACATTACATGCATAGCTTATTGAATCCTCAAGAAGGGCCACCAACATTGGGTCTACCGATACAGGGTTCATCATTTCACACATGAAAGGGGTACCAACACTAGGACTACCGATTCAATGTTTTTATTATCACATTAGTTCCTAGACTCCTCATGAAAGGCCATCAACATTAGGTCTACTGATCAAAGGTTTAGCCTAGAATATTTCATCATTCATTCATTAATGAGAGGCTACCAACATTACGTCTACCAATTCAAGACATTAAGACATTAAGTCAAGATATATTCATTGTACAAGAAAAGGATGCCTAAGCCTACCTATTCAACATATCACAATCACCTTTACATTCATTTATACAAGAATAGGATACATAAGCTTACAAATTCAAGATATACAATTCCGAAAAGAAAACCTTTCACATTCTATCAACATCATTCATGAGTGTCAATTGAGATTATGCTTTCAATCACAACACGTTTACATTCTAAACATGATCATCATTCTATCATTGAATTCACATACATATCCTTCACATCATAAGCATACCTTAACCTTCATACCTTGCCTTTCAAGGCCATGGATCACATTTACCCACACACCTTAGATCACTACAATTGGACAAGAGTAACAACATAATTTCAACATTTTATATCCATATGCACATATACAATTCACATACTTCATGATCAATCAATTCCCAATGACAAATCACAATAAAAGAATTTGGGGGATAACATGGGTTCTAGGAAGAATTCATCTTAATTCATCTTTAAATCCACAATTCACTAATAATTCAATGCAATAAAGCCTTTAGAAATCATTTTGAATCGAACCCATGCATTCATTGAAATATAGGGGTTTTGGTGAAACATTGTAGACTTGTAATAACATATGAAATTGGCTCTTTGAAAGAAATTAAGTCAAGGATGAAGACCACCATACCCTTAGTGGAAGAATCCTACAAAAATCCCTTGAAAAACGTGAAGATTTGACCTTGAGGGTTTGAATCCTTTATCTCCAATAGAGGTTTCTAGAGAAAGAACTTTTGAGAAGAGAGGTGGGTTCTATTTTGTTATTTTGAATAATGAGTTGAAAAATAGATTTTAATAATTTTAATACTCTTAAAATACCATAATTAACCCAAAATAACCATCCCTCAACTTAACTAATCATAAATAAAATTTACCAAACCTCCCTTGCTTAAGCCAAAATTTTGCACATTACACCAGTAGTGACTCATGAGCACCATCGATGGACCGTGGGTGGGACCAGGAGCCATCCTAGCTATCCGTGGTCTGGTTCAGAGAGTGGTCTTTTGGGGGTTTGACCTACGGAGGCCATCCACGTGGCCTGGATGGACCTACGGTATGTGGACCCCTTCCATAGGTCACTCTAATTTTGGCAACTTTTTTCTTTTGGGGCAGCCTTGGGGTTAGGCTAAGGGTCCTCCTCAAGGACCCCTAGAGTGGTCCTTGGGGAGTCGTACCTTGATGTTTAACCCCTAATCCCCTTAATCTATGATCGGGACAACATTTCACCACCTCAAACCTCACATCAACTCAAAGACACACTAGTTAGGCTCTAGTTTCACTTATTCGCTTTATGGGTCATTACATTAGCATACTCGAACATAGTACCCGATCCAATGATTATGTCGAAACGTGATACCTGATCCAATGATTATGCCGGAATGTGGCAACCGATCCATTTAACACACCACAATCACAATAACAATCACAATCACAAGTATATTCTCAAGATCATACATTTAGGTCATGATTTCATGACGTTCATAATTCATCCATCTCATTTACAACAAGTGTGATCAATAATGTAACATTCATATACATAGATGTATCATAATGAAGCAGGAACAAATATACATCACATTCATAGAATCACAACTATCACTTACCTCGAAACAAGCTTGAAAGCCTAAGATACTTGATCTTTCCCTTTACGAATTAGTTCTGCTTGTTCTTGTTGTACAAACAATCAATAAAATATGGGAATCAATAAATAATCACTAACAATTCTATGAACCCTAGATCAAACCCATAATCCCAATTATCCAAATTAGGGTTGTTTCCACCATGGAATCTACATCAAAACCCTCCTCCATCAATATTTACCCATTCTATTGTGTTCTACGGATTGAAAAAAGAATTCGGGGAGTAAAAAACATAACTTTAGCTTAAAATTGATGGAAAATGAGTAGGAGTCACCAGGGGTTCGTTCCTTAAATCTAAAAATCGAAAAGTGGCAAATAAGGTTGTTTAGGGGTTTGCTTATGACTTTAAGTCGCGTCTGGCCCGCCACAGCGGCCCTCATCCCGCTCAGTGTCCCCACTAGAGTGGAAAAACCCAGAGCCAAAGCAGCTTGCACGAACCAGTGAGCTATTTCAAAATTTCAAGACCCTCATTTTACAACACACCTCTATCTAACAACACTCAGAAAAATACCTTTACACTAAGATCTATTTCAGGAATTCTACTCGCCCAAAATTCAATTCTATAAAGTCGTACGGGTTCTTTAACGAATTATCTAGCTACTCATGTAATTAAATTCATAATTAACTCCCCTGATAGTTACTAGATTTCCTTACACCTTAAAGACTCTGATTTCATCCAAATCTGACTAGGTTGGGAAAATACAAATACTACAACAAAGTTTTTCGGCCCCAAATTTCCCCCCGTTGGCTTTTCTATAATGACTGCAGCAGATCGTTACAATAGATACCAATTTACCCATCCCTCGTCCCCGAGTGACAAACGTAAGAAAAATGGGCCAAGGAAAGGATGAAGTAGTACCTGAATCGACGAACAATTGGGGATACTTATCTCGTATGTCCCTCTCGATTTCCTAAGTAGCTTTCTCAACTGGACGATGCTTCTATTGAACTTTCACAAACTTAATCTCCTTGGTCCTCAACTTTCGCACATCACGATCAAGAATTGCAATTAGTTCCTCCTCATATTGGAGGTCTTTGTCTAACACAATGGAGTCCCACTTAATGATATAATCCCCATCACCAGGATACCTCTTCAACATGGACATATGAAATACCGGATAAACTCCCGATAAATTAGGAGGTAAAGACAATTTATATGCTACCGGTCCCACACATTCAAGAACCTCAAAGGGACCAATGTATCGCAGACTTAGCTTATCTTCTTACAAAATATCATCACCCCTTTCATGGGTGATACCTTAAGAAGAACATTTTCACCGGATTGAAACGTCGTGTCTCTTACCTTATGATCCGCATACTTCTTTTCTCTAGTTTGGGATGCTAAAAGTTTAGCTTGAATACTCCTCACCTTGTCTTGAGCATCCTTCACTTAATCTACCCTTAATGGCTTCACATCTCCAGCTTCAAACCATCCTATGGGTGATCTACATCCCCTCCCATATAATGCCTCAAATGTTGTCATATCTATGCTGGAGTGATAACTATTATTATAAGAAAATTCACACAAAGGTAAGAACTTATCCCAATGCCATCCAAAATAAATCACACATGCCCTCAACATGTCTTCTAATACTTGAATGGTCGTATTTGATTGCCCAATTCATCATGCATTTCCCTCCCAAACTTGGATGTGAATTGGGTACCACGGTCTGAGATGATAGAAATTGGCACCCCATGCAACCTCACTATCTCTTTCACATAAACTTTAGCCAATTGTTTAGCATTATAATCTATTCTTACTGGAAAAAATGGGTTGACTTAGTCAATCAATCAACCACTACCTAAATAGAATCAAACTTCTCCAAAGTCATGGGAAGACCAACCACAAAATCCATGGCTATTATTTCCCATTTCCATTCCGGAATTGGAATTCTTTGAAGTAAATCTGTAGGCCCTTGATGTTCATACTTCTCTTGTCGACAATTTTGACACTTAGCCACGAATTGCGCTATGTCTTTCTTCATGCTTGGCCACCAATAAATTTGCTTCAAATCTCTATACATCTTGGTCACACCCGAATGAATAGAATATCGCGAACCATGAGACTCTGCCATCAATTTCTCAATCAAGTCATCTCCTCTAGGAACACATATTCTCCCTTTAAAATTGAGCACACCATCCGCATCAAGAGTGGTCTCTTGTGCCTTACCAATCACAGTCTTCTTTCATAGCTCCTCCAAATTCTAATCCTCAAATTGTTTGGTCTTGATCTCATCAATGAATGTGGCCCTTACTACAATACTAGCTAACACCCCACATGTTTCTGAGATGCCCAATTGAATGAACTTAGACTCTACAGTCTGAATTTCCTTCGCCATAGGGCGCTTGGATACACTCAAGCAAGCTAAACTACCCATACTCACCTCTTTTTGACTCAAAGTGTGTGCTACCACATTAGCCTTGCTCGGATGGTATTGATTGGTGACATCATAATCTTTAAGTAACTCCATCCACCTTTGTTGTCTCAAATTTAGATCCTTTTGAGTGAACACATGATGCAAACTACGATGATCAGTAGATACCTCACACTTAACACCATACATGTAATGTCTCCAGATCTTAAGAGCAAACTCTATCGCTACCAACTCCAAATTGTGAATTGGATAATTCCTCTCATGCACGTTCAATTGACGCGAGGCATAAGTTATAACATTCTTATGCAGCATCAACACAACACCCAAATCTGAATATGAAGAATCACAATAAACAATAAAATCTTTATCTTCCACCGGTAATGCTAGGATGGGTGCGGTGGTCAAAAGTGTCTTGAGCTTTTGAAAGCTCTCCTCACATTTTTTAGTCCATTCAAATTGTATCGCTTTTTTGATCAAATTAGTCAAGTGAGTGGCAATAAAAGAAAAGTTCTTCGCAAATCGATGATAATAACTAGCGAGCCCAACAAAACTCCTAACTTCCGTCACAGAGCTAGGCCTAACCCAATTATTAACCGCCTCAAATTTTGAGGATCTACCATTACCCTTTCCTTTGAGACTACATGTCCCAAAAATGCTACCAAAGTTGACCAAAATTCACACTTAAAAAATTTAGTATACAACCTTTGTTACCCAAGAACACCCAAAACAATACAAAGATGGTCGGCATGCTCTTCCTCACTTTTCGAATAGGAAAAAATATCATTAATAAAGACTATAACAAACAAATCTAAGAATGGTTCTATCACCCCATTCATCAAGCTTATGAAAGGTGCAAGCGCATTGGTCAAACCAAAAACTCATAGTGCCCATAACGAGTTCTAAACGCAGTCTGAAGCACATTCTCAGGACTTATTTTCAATTGATGGTAACCGGATCTTAGATCAATCTTAGAGAAAATTGTTGCACCTTGCAATTGGTCGAAAAGATCATCTATTCGAGGTAAAGGGTACTTGTTTCAAATAGTGACCCTATTCAATTACCAGAAATCTATACACATTCTCATACTACCATCATTTTTCTTAACAAACAAAACTAGAGGACCCCATGGGGAAGCACTAAGGCGAATAAATCACCTATCAAGATGCTCTTGAATTTGAGCCTTAAGCTCTCTTAATTCTTCTTGGTCCATGAGATATGGAGGGATAGAAATGGGATAAGTACTAGGTTCTAAATCAATGCAAAAATCTATATCTCTATCCGAAGGCATTTCAGGCAAATCATTAGGAAACACTTTACTAAATTCAGATAGCACAAGGATGGACTCAATAGATGAAGTCTCAACCTCAATATCTATAATATGAGCCAAATAACCCGGCTCCACTAATATACTAGCCCGAATGGAGGATATAATCTTAGTTTGCTTAGGTTTGTACACCCCTTCCCCAAAATTTCTTGAGTTATAGACTTAGTATTACAATTAAGCACAATATAGTAGAGGGACAACTAAGTCATGCGTAAGATTATGTCAAAGTCAGTCATATCAAAAATCACCAAATCAGCCGACGTTTGAAAACCCATAAACAAAATAGGAAAAGCACGATAGATATGGATAACTATGACTGACTCTTTAGCAGGGGTAGAAACAAGAATAGAGGCATCAAGAATATCACAAATCATATCAAACTATGAGGCAAATCTCACGGATACATATGAATAAGTAGAACCCAGATCAAATAACACATTAGCCATTCGATCACATACAAGAATAGTACTTGTGATCACCGCGCCAGATGGCTCTGCCTCAATCTTGCCTGGAAAAGGATAACACTCAGCCCTATCATCTTGACGAGTCACTTCCATGCCTAGTTGCGCATTACCCCTACCTCTATTACCATTTCCTCTACCTCCACGGCTTCGCTGATTACCTCCTCGTACACCTTATAGACATCATCTACCATTATTACCATTTTGAGCGGGTACAACTACTCTAGATGGCTGCTACGCAGAATCAAGCACACGCGGATGGGAAAAATCTCTCCTCATATGCCCAGATTCTCCACAATTATAGCAAGTGCGATCAAAAGATGGTCCGCCGCCCGTCGAAGGCGCGACTCCTTGGCTATCTTGAGAATTATAAGGTGGAGTTCCCGAGTGGTTACATGTAGGTGGGAATAGCGGACTGAATTAACTTGGCTAGAAGTTTTGGCCTCCCTGAACCTCTAGAGTAAGAACCTTGAAAGTTGCTTGAATTCTTGGTCCTTTTTTCCATTGCCTTACCCTGACCATCTTGCCTTACCCCCTCCACTTTCTTAACATAATTTGTCACCTCATTAAAGTTCCTCCTTGCAGAAGTCATATGAATAGATTTTACTTGCAACTCAAAATTTAGTCCCCTAATAAATAACCGGATCCTATCCTCCTCAGTAGTCACCAATTGAGTAGCATATCTAGACAAGGTATGGAACTTGGCCTCATAAGCAGCTATAGACATACCACCTTGTTCCAAAGCCATAAATTCATCTTTCTTACGATCTCTCAAAGTTCTAGGCATATACTTTTCTAGAAACAGAGCATGAAATTTGGGTCCAAGTAAGTGGATGTAAGGTAGAAGATCTATTCCATATTCTCCACCACTACTTAGCCTTAGCTTGAAGTTGGAAAGACACAAATTCAACCCCATGCTGATGAACAATACCCAATTTATGAAGCCTCGCATAGCAATCAAGAATGAACTCATAAGCAACCTCACTCTCAGAACCAAGAAATACCAGAGGCTTAAGCTTCAAAAACATAGTCAACATTTCATGCTCATTACTGGTCATAACTGAACCCAACAAAGGACAGAAGAAAGCATCAGTATCTACGTTTCGACCCACCTTGGGAGTAGTGATAGCAATAAAGGGATTAGCAGGAGCTTGAGTTTCTTGAATAGATGAAAGCACTCCAGGACCAGTCAATCCTTTCGAAAAAATAACATTATCTATTGAGCTAACACCGGATCGATGGGAGGAATACCTATAGTCTCAGTCTGCACCTCTTCCTCTTGTCCAACCTACTCAACATTATCAACATTCTCAACATCAACATCCTTCTCTATCTCTTCATGTTGTACGGGAGGGGCCTCATTTTAGGGAGCAATCTCGATTGGTACCTCATCTCTAGCAAGCGCTACTCTTCCACGGCCTCTACCCCGAGCTCTTCCTCTACCCCTGCCTGGATCGCGACCTCTCGCTGTAGATTCCTCAGTTAGAGCATTGACGGGAGTTACAGGCCTGACGCTGTTATACCTAGTGTTAACCATCTACAAACAGAAGAGTGAAGAAGGTTAGGTACCAATTTGAATCAACAAATACCAATTGGAATCAAGTTATAGCACGAAGGAGACAAGAGAAAATAGAGAGATTTCCTAAAGTCCTATAGACTCTCGAAGAAAAGTAAAGTTGTCCCCGTATCGTTTTGTGAGACTCTACTAGACTCGTTTTGGTACATCGAGATCACCGAACCTAGGCTCTAATACCAACTTTGTCACGACCCAGACTATTGTGATTAGCACCCATACTAACTCTCCGGTGGGAAAACAACTACTACAACCCAAACCAAGAAAATGATCTAAAAACTAAGGAATTTAATTTACGGAAGCAAGTTAAATACTAAGTAAAGAAATAGGGAGTTCCCATAAACTCCAACAAAAGTCTAACAATGAACTAAACAATGCGGAAGAAATAACCTAGAACCTGAAAGTCAATGTACCAAAACATCTAAAGTTCAACAAGTCTAAACAAGAAGGGATGCAACCCCAATCTAATGAACTAATCAACTATCTAGAACAAAAGTCTAAGTCCAAAAATGGTGGACATAGAGTGAAAGAGAACCCATGGCAGCCCGGAAGAATCAACTCACCCTTGAATTCGATCGACGATCACTGATCTTCTAAACGAGATCTGTCAATAGCTGCTTGAAGATGCCCTGTACTCAACAAAGAAAGAGCAAGTGCAGTATCAGTATACAACCACAGTGTAATGGTAGGATCACGCGGCTATGCCACTGAGTGCAACATACAAAAGTCATCACAACAATATTATCAAATACATATATCAAACATATACAATATTATCAACATTTACAAACAATTATCAGTTTCACATTTCTCAAGATACACAATTATATCACATCATTGGTCCTTTCATGGAACCCAAACCCAAACTGTTAGCATACTGAAATGTGGTACCTGATCCAATGATTATGCCAGAACATGGCAACCGATCCGATAGCTATGCCGGAACTTGGCAACCGATCCAAGTTAGTTATGCCGGAACGTGGAAATCGATGCATTCAACACACCACAATCACAATCACAAGTATATTCTCAAGATCATACATTTAGGTCATGGTTTCATGGCATTCATAATTCATTCATCTCATTTGCAATAAGTGTGATCAATAATGCAACATTCCTATAGATACATGTATCATAATGAAGTAAGAACAAACATACACACATTCATAAAATAACAACCATCACCTACCTCGAAACAAGCTTGAAACCCTAAGAAACTTGATCCTTCCCTTTCCGGATTCGTTCCGCTTGTTCTTGGTCTACAAACAATCAATATAATATGGGAATCAATAAACAATCACTAATTACCGGAATTACTAACAATTCTATGAACCCTAAATCAAACCCATGACCCCAATTATCCAAATTAGGGTTGTTTCCACCATGGATTCTACATCAAAACCCTCCCCCATCAATATTTACCCATTCTATTATGTTATACGGATTGAAAAATGGATTCGGGGAGTGAAAACTTACCTTTAACCTCAAGAATGATGGAAAACAAGTAGGAGTCGCCTCCAATTCTATCCTTAGCTCTAAAAATTGAAAAGTGCCAAATAAGGTCATTTAGAGGTTTATTTATGACTTTAAGTCGCGTCTGTCCCGCCACAGCAGCCCTCATCCCGCTTCAGCGGCCCCACCAAAGCAGCAAAACCCAGCGCCGGAGCAGCCTACACGAACTAGTGAGCTATTTCAAAAGTTCCAAGACCCCCATTTTACAACACACCTCTATCCAACAACGCTCAAAAAAATACCTCTACTCTAAGATCGATTCTAGAAGTTCTACTCGCCTGAATTCAATTATGTAAAGTCGTACGGGTTCTTTAGCGAGTTATCTAACTACTCATGTAATCAAATTCATAATTAACTCCCCCAATTGTTACCAGATTTCCCTACACCTTAAAGACTCCGATTTCATCCAAATCTGGACTAGATTGGAAAAATCCAAATACTACGAAAAAGTTTTTCGGCCCCAAAATTTCCCCCGCTGGCTTTTCTATAACGACTAGAGCAGGTCGTTACACTTTTCTTTTCTACAGATTATTTAATACCCTAATTATTATACATGACTAATTATAAAAGTGGTGAAAGTGACCCACTACAAATTTCAATGCTATTTATCTTTTAGCTTCAAACTAAATTAATTATTATAATTACCCCATTAATTATATAATTGTAGTTACGAATAGTCCAAAATATAAGTATTAATTTGTGCTGATTAGAATATGGAATAAAAATATATGCATTAGCTAGCATGCCCTTCATGTTGAATAATACAATCTTACCAGTTTCAAATTTTAAAAAAATGTGCATTAGCAATGTAGATAGTAACTATTTAAAGACAACAGTATCCTTTTATAGTAATTAATTAATTAATGTATAATAATCTCTAAACTATTAATCACCGAAAAACAATCCCTTCATTAATAATTTATCTTATAAACAATCCATGCATTATAATCTACACAAAAAAAATATTATACCATAGTGGACGTTGAGGTTGCAGATGTATGAAACTATTGGTTAACCAAGCTGAAAAATTTTCAATTTGGTCGGTCAAACTAGTTAGATAAAAATATGATAAAAAATGGGTCATAACAAAAGCTGCCCAACTCCTACCACTATTTAATTTGATTGTTTATTTCTTTAATTAAGCAAAGAGTTTCATTAATAAAACAAAGGTCAACTCGTCATATACAAGAGTTATACCAAAAAAGGAGAACCTACATATAAATATATAAGGGATCGTTTGATAGGGTGTATAAGAATAATGATGAATAGAGTGTATTAGTAACGTTTGAATTAGTTATGTTAAGATTATTTTTTATGCAATATTTGTATTTTGTGCATTAAAAATAAAATGCATTTCAGAATAATACTTCTTCTTTAAACTTTAACTATATCCAACTGCAACTTAATTGTGAGCTTCTGCTCCTCCATGTGTTCATCTAGAGCTATTTGTGAGGTATGGCGTATAATTTTATACATTAGTATTCATTTTTTTCTTGCTCGTCTAATGATTGTTAATCTTTATAGAGATCTTTCAATGCCTCAAAAGCCATTTGATTTTCCCTAAGCATAATCAATAATTCAATAATTTTCTATTTACTTGTGGAACCATAGGAACATGGTTTTCCACTTAGTGAAAAGACCATAACACCAACATTTGTTCCGGCCCGAGTTGCAGGTTTATATACTTATAGAACAAGGTATTTTGTTGTCCTATTTCTAGTCCTAGTTTCTATTGCAAAAAAAAAATTATTAAAAAAGGAAAAGAATGTTTTTTTAGAATTGCTCAGGACTTATTCAACAAAAAAGATCTTATTTTCTTCTTTAAATATTTCATTTTACGGTGGAAAACATGACAAAAAAGGATAAGCAAAAGACTAAAATAAAGTTGATAAGAGTCTAAGTTAGCACGCAATGTTAGTTTCTCAAAAAGAATAAAATATTGTATTCCACAAGCAAATAATATTGCAACTCGAACTGGAGCGGAAGTTGGTGATATGCTCTTTTTACCAAGTGGAAAATCATTTTCCTATGGTTCCACAAGTGTAGAAGAAATAATTCATAAATTTTCAAAATCAAACTAGAGGATCGCCAATGCGATTATACTTAGAGAAAATAAAATGGCTTAGAGGCATTTTAGGATCTTCGTAAAGAATTACAAGCACCAAACGAGAAAAAATAAAAGTTAATACCACTGTTTAAGATTATGAATCTTGGTTCAGAAATACCTCCAAATAAACACATGGAGGAGTAGAACTTGACAATAAAGTTACGGGTTGAGAAACTTAAAAATGAAAACAAAAAGTGTTATTATGACCGAACATCCCAAGTTTGATTTAAATTTTTCCCCTAAGACGGAAGACTATGAGAGTTCTTGAACAGATAATTATTTTGAAGTTCTTGACTATTAGAGTTCTTGACTATTACAGTTCTTGAAATTGGAGTTACACTTGGAGAAGACTTGACCAGCGATTGAGCTTTCTAAGATAGTACATTCTTTTCTTTGTTATTAAGTCACATGTTGTTGGTCTTCAATCATCAACTTGTACGAGGTTTAAAACAACAAAATAGAAGGTTATGGAGTACTTATATATTTAAGACAAATTTTTGTATGTTTCCTCTTTAGTACTTAATAATGCTTTGTTTTGTCTAGATTAGTAAATTAATGAAGCCTCTTACTGAACTAGTGAATAATTTGGAAGTGATGGATCAAAGAGAACACTCATTAATGTTCTTCAATGTTCTAAAACTAGGGAGATTGGTGCATTACATTTAACACCAAAGCTAGCTCTTAGTGAGATATTGGAATCGGTTGTAATATTAGTTTATAAAACATCCATTAACAATTTTATGTTGATTAGAATGTGGAATAAAAATATGTGCATTAGCAATGTAGATAATAACTATTTAAATACAAAACTATTCCTTCAAAGTAATTAATTAATGTATAACAATTTCTAAATTATTAATCACCGAATAATGATTCCTTCATTAGTAATTTACTTCATAAACAAGCAATGCATTACAATCTCCATATAAAATATCTCTTCCATAGTGGACGTTGAGGTTGCAAATGTATGAAACTGCTGGTTAGCCAATCTGGCAAATTGGACAGAATTTGGCAGGTTAAAATGGATTGAATCAATAAATGAGTCATTGTCCAATCAAACCCAAAAATTATTGGATTGATACGGGCTAGATAAAAATATGATAAATAATGGGTCATAACACAATCCCTCCAACTCTTACCATTATTTAATTTGTTCATTCAAGCAAAGAGTTCCACTCTAAAACAAAGCTCAACTTGTCGTATACAAGACTTATGCCAAAAAAAATGACTTAACAACAAAAGAACTTCATAACCTTCAATTTTGTGGTCTAAAATCTCGTATAAATGGATGAGTTGGAAATAAAACGAATGATTGACCAAATTAGAAGATTCGATGATTGGTAAGGTATCCTCCAATTTCAAAAACATCAATTACCAAATCTGTGATAATTATAATCTTAAAAGCTCTCTTCTTCTGGCTCAAAGACAACAATTAAATCAAATTTGAGATGCTCGGCCAAAATAGCACCTCCTTATTTCTTCTTTACCATTGTCCACCTGCAACTTAATGGACAACTTCTACTCCCCCATGTATTTATCATGAGGTGTTTCTGAGCCAGGGTGTATAATCTTATACATTAGTATTCATTATTCTCATTAAGTGTGTAATTCTTTACAAAGATCTTCAGTGCCTCAAAGCCATTTGATATGCCCTAAGCATAATCATGTCGGTGATCCTCTACTTTCACTTAGAAATATTTATCAATTATTTCATCTATACTTGTGGAAAACCATGTGTTTTTCACAAGTACAGAAGAACTAATCGATAAATTTTTCAAAATGAAACTAGAGAATCGTCAATGTGATTATGTTGAGGGAAAATCAAATGGCTTTGAGGCATTGGAAGATCTCCATGAAGATTTACATGCATGGAATGAGAAAGAAATCAAACGAATACTAATTTATAAGGTTATGCACCCCGGCTCAGAAATACCTCCAGGTAAACACATGGAGGAGCAAAAGGCTACCAATAAAGTTGCGGGTAGGGGAAGTTCTAGAAGAAACAAAAATTGCTACTTTGATAGAGCATTTCAAGTTTGATTTAAATATTGCCCCTGAGATAGAAAAAGAGGAGAGTTCTTGAACTCATAATTATCATGGAGTTGGTAATTTGAGTTCTTGAAATTAGTGTTATGCTTGGAGAAGACTTAACTAGTGATCTAATTTTTTAATATGATCAATTCTTGTCTTTGTTATTAAGTCAGTTGTCGTTAATATTCAGTCATCCATTTATACAAAGGTTTAGACCACAAAATAGAAGGTTTTGGAGTTCTTATGAAATTAAGAAAGTTTTTTTGTTTGTTTCATCTTTAATATTTATGATATTATGAGTTGTCTAAATTAGTAAATCAATAAAAGCCTTTTCTAAACTAGTGAACAATGAAAGTGATGGATCAAAGAGAACATTGATGCACTCATTAAGGTTATGTCATGGTTCCAACTCTAGGGAGATTGGTGAATATACATGTTACATCTGAGCTAGCTCTCTATGAGATGGTGGAATTTTTTGTAATGAGAATATAAAACATCCATTAGCGGTTAGTATTATTTTATGTTGATTAGCATGTGAAATAAGAATATGTGCATTAGCAATGTTGATAGTAACTATTTAAAGACAAGAATATTCTTTCAAAGTAATGAATTAATTAATGTATAACAATCTCTAAACTATTAATCACTGAATAACAATCTCTTTATTATTAATTTACCTCATAAGCAATCCATGCATTACAATCTCCACATAAAAAATTATCTCTACCACAGTGGACATTGAGCTTGCAAATGTATGAAACTAGTGGTTAGCTAAATTGGCAAATTGTTAATTTGGACTAAATTTTGCCGGTGAAAATGGATTCAATCAATTAAATGGGTCAATGTACAATCCAACCAAAAAATTTATTAGATTGTGATGAATTGGATAAAAATATGATAAATAATGGGTCATAACACAACCTACCCAACTATTACCATTATGTAATTTGTTTGTATATTTTTTATTTTTTTTAATCAAGCAAAAAGTTTCATTCATAAATAAAGGTCAACTTGTTGTATACAAGAGTTATACCAAAAAAAGGAACCTACAAACAAAAATATAAAGGGTCGTTTGATATGGGGTATAAGAATAATAATCAGTAGAGTGTATTAGTAATGCTTACATTAAAAATGCTTGCATTATTTTTTGTCTAATGCAGTCTAACATCTTTTTTGGTCTTACTAACCTACCTTTATATTTGAAATAAGATAAACAACTAGTCACCTCCGGAAGCATTTCAACACAATGACTCCCGACTTCGAGATTATATTATATAAGCTAACTCTAAGATTTTGGACGTCCATTCTACATATCCAGATATTTGACCTTTTCTAGCAGTCATGGGTTATCTAAAAAGGGGGTAAACCACATGGAACCAAGAAACAGGGGTACCACATTGGGCAGGAGACAACACAAAAGGTGAGGGATCAACCATAAGATAGAAGATTTCTCTCTTCTCTACAAAGACACTCGGAAGATACATAATGGACCTCAACTTCCAAAACATTATGCCTTGCACTAGTAAACTAATGTCACAACTAACATGATCAATTGACGGTCATCCACAATGATATTCCTTGTGACTATTCTAGGGGCAAGGGAAGTCTTTCATATTGGCATATTTTGTATTACGGAATAAAACTTCAACTACACAAGATGAGGTTTATTGCACAAAAAAGTCATTTATTAATCAATCAAAAGTGCAAATATAATGTCCTGTTAAGTAAAATTACTACCAACCTCTAGATTTCTTGTTACAGTAACTCGCCTTGGTTGACATCTTCTACAGGCAGATAGTGAGATGCAAAAAAAGCCATGCCTGAGTATCCCAGATTCACTGTGTTCTCCGCATACTTGAATAGGTAGTAGTCTATTAATAAACCATGCAATATATAATGTCAACAATAAGTGCAAACTTCCAAATTAATTTAGCTTAGAAAATAGAAGGGGACTGGGAATGCTAAATGAGCACAAAGAGAATAGCCGAAAAGATAAACAACTTACTTCACAATTGCCAACATCCTCGACATTGATCATGGTACAATTGACACATAACCACTGCCGAACTTCTATTTGCTTTTCTAATGGTGTCGGCCACTGTCATCATAATCCTCTTTAAAATTATACTAAGCATTGTATATATCCTCCAAGGTCTTACACTTTCGAACTTAGCATTTCTCTGAGGTTGATAAAAAAGATACATCAAGGTATAATCAGATGCACACCTTAAAAATAAGTGAAATATACGAACAAAACAAATAGCCTCTCCCTTAGTGCTGTAGCAGCTTGATCAGCGTTCAAACCGGAGATCCTATCATAGTCTCTTGTACAAAATTGCGACACCTCCCCAAATCGTTCATCTTTATGAGAAGTATAATTACAAACATCTGTTGAGCCAACCCCATCCAAATTTCCATTTAAATCTTGACAAAAAGTTACTTCCAATTGATTTGGAAGGTTGGTTTCAGTCTCTCCACCAGTTAAATTGCTCATTTTAGATGCTTCTAAGACCTCATTGCCTTCAATATTAATAACACATTTTTGCACTGAGATCATATCTCCATAACGATCACAATCGCGTGTGACAAATATCAAATACTAATTAGTAGCCATGAAGTTTAAACAGAAACTTCTAATTTTACAGACTACGAAGGGCAAACCAATCAATCCTGTACTAATGTGATGCTACAAAGTGTTCTATAAATATCACTATTACCTTTATCAAAATAAGTGTTTAATATGTTTGTGTTTAATTCCATACCCTTGTGTGCCCTTGGAATGTACTTTCTCAAATTTGACTTATTCATTTTCTGGCTCCTATTTTGTGTAACATCAATTACTAAATTAGCAATGTAGGTATGAACTACTTAAATGCAAAACCACTCCACTAAAATAAGTAATTCATGTATAAATGGGTGAGTTAATAATAAAAACAAAGATTGACCAAATTAGAAGATTCGATCATTGGTAACGTATCCTCTAATTTCAAGAACACCAACTACCAAATCAATCTTATTATAAGCTTAAGAGCTCTCCTCCTCTGGCTCAAAGACAACAATTAAATCAAATTTGAGATGCTCGACCAAAATAGCACCTCCTTATTTCTTCTTTATCATTCTTCACCTGCAACTTAATGACAGCTTGTACTCCTCCATGTATTTATCATGAGGTGTTTCTAAGCCAGGGTATATAATCTTATACATTAGTATTCTTTTTTCTCATTAAATTTTTGTAATTCTTTACAAAGATCTTTAGTTCCTCAAAGCCATTTGATTTTCCCTAAGCATAATCATGTTGGCGATCCTCTACTTTCACTTTGAAAAATTTATCATTTATCTCTTCTATACTTGTGGATTGGTTTCCCACAAGTATAGAAGAAATAATTGTTAAATTTTTCAAAATGAAACTAGAGAATCGTCAGCGTGAATATGTTGAGGGAAAATCAAATGACTTGGAGACATTTGAATATCTCCATAAAGATTTAGAAGCATGGAACGAGAAATAAAACAAACGAAGACTAATTTATAAGGTTATGCACCCCGGCTCAGAAATACCTCCAGATAAACACATAGAGGAGCAAAAGTTGTCAATAAAGTTGTGGGTAGGGGATTTTCTAGAAGAAACAAAAAGTGCTACTTTAATCGAGCATTTCAAGTTTGATTTAAATGTTGCACCTAAACCAGAAAAGGAGGAGAGTTCTCGAATCATAATTATCATGGAGTTAGTAATTGGAGTTCAGGAAATTGGAGTTATTCTTGGAGAAGACTTAACCAATGATCAAATCTTTTAATATGATCAATTATTGTCTTTGTTATTAAGTCAGTTGTCGTTAATCTTCAGTCATCCATTTATACGATGGTTTAGATCACAAAATAGAAGGTTTTGGAGTTCTTATGAAATTAAGTAAAAAAAAATTTTGTTTTATCTTTAATATTTATGATATTATGAGTTGTCTAAATTAGTAAATCAATTGAAGACTTTTCTAAACTAGTGAACAATGAAAGTGATGGATCAAAGAGAACACTCATGCACTCATTAAGGTTCTGTCATGGTTCCAACTCTAGGGAGATTGGTGCATATACGTGTTACACCTGAGTTAGCTCTCCATGAGATAGTGTAATTTTATTTTATTTTGAAATTAGTAAATTGTATTCATTCAGCATTAAGGCTATGCTGGCCACCTCTAAAAAGTGTACAAAAAAATAAACAAGAGATTCTTACAAAGAGCCTATAAAATCCACTAGTTAGATTTCCTCTTCTATACTCTCTTCTTTACACCCAAACCCTAGTGAAGTAATAACTTTCCACTTAATTTTCAAAATAGAGGAATATTTTCATTCAAAGATCCTCTGGTTCATCTCCTTCCAAATGGTCCACCAGATGTAGGTTGGGACTGTCCTCCACCATATTTTTTGGCTTTTACTTCCTCCTTTTCTGATCCAACAGCTAAGCAAGTCTGCAGTATGTTCAGGCATGATCCAGTATGAAAAGGTATTTGTTAGTTTCTAGTACCTCTTTTGCAGAGGAGGCATCTAGATGCTATGATGGACCCCCTTTTTGCAATGCCTCATGTGTCTAGCATGATTTCCCAACTATTAGCCATGTGAAGCATTTCACTTTATTAGGAGCCACACTCTTCCATTTAGTATTCCAAGGTCTAGTTGACATGCCTACAACAACACTCAGTCCCCTTTTGTATACTCTGTTAACAATGAAAATTCCATCATTGTGGTGCTTCTAAATGAGTTTGTCTAAATCTGTATTAGTGCCCAGGAAGTTTCCTATTAGGTTTAGAAAATCTACTACCCATGGTATTTCCCAATCATTTAGGGGTCTCCTGAAAGTTAGGTTCCACCCTTCAGGGGACCACATTTCTTGTATGTTGCATCCAATATTCAAGCTTATTGAGAATAGTCCAAGAAAAAAGGAGTGAGGTGTGCCATGACCTCTCTAGTCCTCTTCCCAAAAAAATATCTTGTCTCCCCTACCAACTCTAACTAAAGTGTTTAGCTTAAGAGTTATCCATAGATTCCTAATAGATTTCTAAACCCCAACCCCATATGTAGTAGTCACTTTATTAGTGCAACTCTGCCCCTCCAAACCATACTTATGAAGGATAATCTCCCTCCAAAACTCTTGATTTGCTTAACTGCTTTCCATTTTACCAGGTTGAAACTTTTCTCAATCTTGCTTCCTTGCCATAAGAAATCCCTCCTCAACTTGTCTAAGATTTTCACCACCTCACTGGGAATGGGAAATAAGCACATTACATATGTTGGCAGAGAATTTAGGACTACATTGATCAAAACAACTCTACCTCCCAAGGAAAGGTATTGTGATTTCCAAAGAGCTAGCCTTTTTTCTGATTTCTCTATTATTCCATCCCATATATTCACAGCTTTGTGATTAGCACCCAATGGCATTCCCAAATAAATTATGGGCAAATCCTCTATCCTACACCTCAAAATATATGCTAGAGGCTGAATTTGTTGCACCTCTTTAACTGGAAAAATATTGCTTTTCCTCCAATTAATCTTCAACCCAGAGCAAGCTTCAAAGATCACCATAATCACCCTTAGGTAGCAAATTTGTTCTTATTCAGCTTCGCAGAAAACCATAGTGTAATCAGCATTTAATAAGTGAGTCACCTCCATGATTTCATTATTCTTGTTCTTACTAAAGCCTTTTATCTAGTTGTTTGTTGCAGCCCTTCTCATCAGACTACCTAGCCCTTACATGGCTATGATAAGCAGGAAAGGGGACAAGGAATCCCCTTGTCTTAGACCTGTTTCAACTAGAAAAAAACCTGTAGATTCTCTATTTATCATAATGGAGAACCTGGTAATTTTGATACAAAATTTTATCCACTTAATCCACCTTCTCCCGAATCCCATTTGCCTAAGAGTTTTCAACAAGAAACTCCAGTTCAAGTAGTCAAAGGCCTTTTCAATATCAAATTTTTACATAACTCCAGGCACATCTCCTCTAATCTTGGTGTCAATGCATTC
This sequence comes from Solanum commersonii, assembly GCA_029007595.1. Classification (NCBI taxonomy): domain Eukaryota; kingdom Viridiplantae; phylum Streptophyta; class Magnoliopsida; order Solanales; family Solanaceae; genus Solanum; species Solanum commersonii. The sequence continues at coordinate 80,365 of JAJTWQ010000251.1, forward strand.
ACTAGAAATAAGAGCAACATCCATTATTTGTCCCCCTTTGATGAAAGTCATTTGGTAGTTGTTTACAACTCTACTTATTACCTTCGTTAATCTCTTAGCCAACACCTTTTCTATGATTTTGTAGACCCCAGAGATTAGAATAATGGGTTTGAAATCTCTTAGATCATTTGCTACAACCTTTTAAGGAATCAAAGCTACAAATGTTGCATTGAAGCTCTTCTCAAACTTGTGGTGAGAGTGAAATCTGTGGAATGTATGCATCTGTTCTTCCTTTATTGTTTCCCAGAAAGCTTGAAAGAAAGCCATGGTACAGCCATCTGGTCCGGGTGCTTTTTCTGCAGCACACATCTTTACCCCTTCTAATACCACTTCTTCCTAAAAAACTCTCTCAAGGTTGTTTCTTTCTTCTATTGAAATGCCTTGTAATTCATAAAGATTCAAATACGGTCTCCAATTTTTTGATTCTTTGTAGAGATCCTGATAAAAATCCATAATGGATCCCTCGATAGCTACAGGATCACTAGATAGTTCTCCATTGATCATCAAGGAGTCTATAGTGTTGAGTCTTTTATATGTAGTGGCCATTCTATGAAAAAACTTAATGTTTTTAACACCACATTTGATCCACTGGACTTTGGATCTCTACGTCCAAAATATTTCTTCATTCCTGGCCACTTCCTCAAACTCCATGGCTAAATGTGCCTTTACCAATGCTTTCTTTTAAGGTCTCCAAGTTCCTTATTTGATCTAGGATGAGGCTTTTTCTTGCCTTCCAGTTCACCTTTGTGCTCTTTGCTCCATTCTTTGAGTTTTGTTGCCAGAATATAGTCAGGGGTACCAGTTATGATAAAAGAACACCACCATTCTTGAAAATTTTCTTTGAATCCTTCCACATTAAGCCACCATTTTTCAAACATGAAGTAAGACTTCATGAAATTTTTGTCTCCACAAGTCAAAAGAATGGGGTTGTGGTCAGACCAAGGCTAGGAAGACAGCTTTGCCTAATCTGAGTGAACATTTCATCCCAAGGAAAATAATACAAAAAGTTGTCTATTCTAGAAGCATTCCTGTAATTTTCCCCTCCTCTCCTAGGATAGGGTCCCCCAAACAAACAAGCAACATACCCAGTGTAATCCCACAAGTGAGGTCTGCGGAGGGTAGAATGTAGGCAAACCTTTACTCTACCTTGGGAGATAGAGAGGTTGTTTCAGATAGACCCTTAGCTCAAGGAAAAATGAAAATTTATCAATATCCGGACTCTTGATTTATCATCATCCTCCCCTTTTCTGTTCTCCAATTTCTAGTACCATTTAGCAATTGAGACTTTTCTAATAGTTTCAATTTGCAACAAACATCACCATTAACTAATGCTAAAGAGTTGAAAAGACATCAACGGATTTTCTTTGGTTTCAAACTAAAAAAGATAGAAAGCACACTATTTATTGCTAATTTTTTGTAGTTGAACTTGCCGTTAGAAATTTAAATATGTTAGTGAATCTAATAACCTTCTTTAGTTGACAAGCATAAATTTAAAATTATGGAACTGAATATGCAGATTGACAACAAACAAGGTATGATTTAACCCCTGTTCCAACTCCTTTAGATAGACAACACCTTGAGGCTTAACCAATTCTTGGTTCTAAGGAAATGTCAAAGTTTAATAACAAACAAATCTATGATTTTAGATTTTACAACAGGGAAATGAAGCCTCTCCCAAGTTAGCCAGTGCAAAGTAGTTGCATCAAGGGGAGAAATACCAACTATAAGGTTAAATAAATGCACCAGTAATGGTAGCAGTGACGTTGAAGATAAATACTTGTTGTAATCAGACCAAAGGCGTTGGCGCAATTTTGACACTTGCTGCAATGAACTAGGAACGTTTCTGAAAAACAAAACGAAGAAATTTATTATGATTTGGAGCTGTACAACTGCAAATTTGTGACGAGAGAGGGTTTGTTCGGTGAGGAAGATGAACAGTTCCTGGAGGAAAATTAATATCTATATATTTCTACAAGATACCTAAGAAAATTGAGGGGAAGGTGACAAAAAGAGTTCAAATTAAAATTGGTGACAAGTTTGACTGATTCAAAGTCAAATTTTTTTAATTAGTGATTAAGATAATTGAGTCTAAAATGTAATTTTTAAAACTTCTAAACTTTTAAACGATATCAAATAAACCAAATTTCAAATTTTCTTTCCCTTTTTCTAAAAAACGTGTATCTTTGCGACTACGGACCTTCGGTGTGTCTCCATTGACCATTGTTGCAACTTCCCAACCTTCCTCTCAAGTTGCAACAACTTCAATTTGTGGTCTTGATCTTCATCTTCTTCGCCGTCGTCTTCATCTACCCCTCAAGGTAACACTCTTTTCTTTTCTTTCATAGTTAGGATTTTGAGATTGTAAAGGTTGAAGGTCGATTGTGTTGTTTTTTTATATAAATTTTTGTGTTATTTTTGAATTTTAATCTTTTCCTTCCATGGAAACTCCTCTTATCAACCAATCATCAAAACTCAAGCAAACTGCTGAAGCAAAGAATAAAAAATGGTACATATCATCCATGATAGTCTTCTTGAAATGTATATTACTAATCGAAAAAGCAAAGTTTATTGTCAACATAATAATGATAGGATACCATTCCACATAACTCTTCATTTCATAAGTGAATTTACTATGTATTTTTTAAGATGAAAATAAGGCAAAGGACAAATATTTGAAGACTATTTTTAGGACTAAAAAGGAGTGTGAAGAGAAGACAAATGGAATTTTGGTAATCACATCAATTTAGCAACTCTAATAGATTTTGACATTTGTTTAACATAAGTATACTCTTTCTTTTTACTTAAAAGATTTCACTATTTCCCTTTTTTCCTTACTTTGTTTGATACTTTACAGTAGATGTTAACTATATTAGAATTGTCTAAGCACACGAAAATGTTCATCACCTCTATGTTGTTCCAACTCTTCAAATATGTTATATGGTTACATGTTTGTTCATCAACAAATATGTTTGCACTGAAAATTTGTATTGTTTACATTTTCTGTTTACATATTTTTACTTAATAAGAACATGGAAAGAGTTCATAGAAAGACGATGCATGTATTTACAACAAATGTTGTGATTATTACAACAAGTGTTGTGATTATTATAGCAAGTGTTGCGATTATTACAACAAGTATAATTTTGAAAAGAAACAATTGTTACATTTATTATCGTTTACCTTATTTCTTTATGTGGTTTTGAATTAACTTTCAAAATTATCTAAATGGATAATGAATGTATTTTCATATTATTACATTTTGATTTTATTATTTTTAAATCATGACTTCAAGGAAAAAATGAACAACTCCTACAAAAAAGTATAAAAGGAGAATCAAAACACAAAGATAGAGAAACAGAAGAAGTAGAAGACAAAAGTTTGAAAAAATTTGTAGAAGAAGAAGATGAGAACATGAAATTGATGTTTCTTCTACAAATGTAGAAAGAGATGATAGACCAGTTGAGGAGGAACAAGATGATATACTCATTTCAAAAAAGGAGAATTGGTGTCCAGAGATAATTCATAGTAAATGTAAAATTATATTCTAATCATCTTTTGAACATTTTTCTTGTGTGATATATTTCATTTTTTCACGAGAAATTCATTTTTTTAAAATATTACTGATGAAGTGGGTTGATTCTAATTCAAAAGGGAGTTAAAAGCGTGATGAAGAAGGGGCTGCTTGTGAATATGCATTTTGCTTCTATTTTGCTACATTTTTAATGCACTTTTGTTGTACTTTTGTGGTATTATGAAATTGATGAATTGATATTTTTGTTTTCTTTTAGTTGACTTTGATATTCAAGGGTTTTGAATAGTAGTTGAATTGATTGTGTTGTTAAGATTATCGAAAAAGAAGAGTGATTTTGTTTGTGAACTAGTTGAAGAAGAGGATTTGACCCTTTTTTTGCTTTCTTTAAAGTAACTACTGAAATTACTGAATTTTTAAAGTAACTGCTGAAATTCAATACAAGAAGTATGAAAATTACTAAATTTTTCATAGTAATTACGGAAGAGTTGTTGTACTTTTTATAGCAGTTACTGAAAATTTCTACGTTATGAAAGCCTCACATACCTCGTAGGATCACCCCTTGATGAAATCCATAATCCTAACTTCGAGAATTGACCATTCTTGCTTCATCTCATCTTTTCTCCTCTTCTTTTCTCTTCTCTAAAACCCCAACTCAATTTTTCAAAAGCGTAATTACCAAAAACGAATTAATTTAATTGGGTATGGTAAAGACCAAAATACACTTCCAAAATCCGGTTTAGACTTTCCTTATTTGAATAGTCCAACTTCAAATGGGCATATTTCACTCATACAAACTAGGAATCGCGCAAACTCAGCGGCGTTGGAAAGATTATTCCAAGATATTTCTTATGATATCTGGAAACACACCTAACTCATCCCCATCTAGGAGTTATGGTCATTTAAAGTTGACCAAAAACTCAACTTAACATACTTAACAAATTTCCAGACTTTTATATTCCTTCCAAAAATAGCTATTTCCAATTCTTAACTTCTTCCTAGTTATTTCAATTTGCGAGAATTTACAGTTTACATTTTCTATTTACATACTTTTACTTAATAAGATCATAGAAAGATGATGTCTATATTTACAGCAAATGTTGTGATTATTACAGCAAGTGTTGTGATTATTACAACAACTGTTATAATATAATTTTGAAAAGAAACATTTGTTACATTTATTATTGTTTACCTTATTTCTTTATGTAGTTTTGAATTAACTTTCAAAATTATCTAAATGGATAATGAATGTATTTTTGTGTTATTACATTTTGATTTTATTATTTTTAAATCATGACTTCAAGGAAAAAACGAACAACACCTACTAAAAAGTATAAAAGAAGAATCAATACACAAACACAAAGAGAAGAAGATGAAGTAGAAAACACAAGTTTGAATTTTTTTTAGAAGAAGAAGAATGAGAACATGAAATAGATGATTCTTCTACAAAGGTAGAAAGAGATGACAGACCAGTTGAGGAGGAACAAGATGATATACTCATTTCAAAAAAGGAGAATTGGTGTCCGGAGATAATGCATAGTAAAGATAAAATTATATTTTAATCATCTTTCGAACATTTTTCTTGTGTTATATATTTCATTTTTACACGTGAAATTCATGTTTTTAAAATATTACAGATGAAGTGGGTTGATTCGAATTCAAAAAGGAGTTGAAATCGTGATGAAGAAGGGGATGCTGGTGAATATGCATTTTGTTGCTATTTTGCTACATTTTTAATGCACTTTTGTTGTACTTTTGTGAATATGGTATTCTGAAATTGATGAATTGATATCTTTGTTTTCTTTTAGTGGAATTTGATAATCATGGGTTTTGAATAGTAGTTGAATTGATTGAGCTGTTGAGATTATCGAAAAAGAATAGTGATTTTGTTAGTGAACTAGCTAAAGGAGAGGATTTGACCCATTTTTTGCTTTCTTTTAAAGTAATTGCTGAAATTCAGTACAACAAGTATGAAAATTACTGAATTTTTCATAGTAATTAATGAAAATTTGTTGTACTTTTTATAGCAGTTACTGAAATTTTCTACAGCAAGTAAGAATGTTGTTGTACTTTATATAGCGATCGCTGAAACTTTCTTTAACAAGTAAGCAAATTAATTGATAAATTGATTGTTAATTTACTGTAACACTCATATTTAATGATAAGTACAGTAGTGTTGACCTAATTTAAAAATAAATTTTACATTAGATAGTGATCTTGTATAATGAGATACCAGACAATCATTTTCATAAAAAATTGACATGTCATCAACTTATAATGAGTAAGGGATCGTTTATTGGTTATAACACTGATATGTAATGATAAATAGAATAATAATTTCACATGTAATCAACTTAAATTGATAATTTAATTGCTAATAAGTTATATCAATCATATTTAATAATAAATATGATGATTTTGGTTAATTTTACAAGAAAATCTAGAATGGATTGTAATTTTAATTGACTTTGCTATGACAAATAGGCAAACTATTGTACTTTTCATAGAAATTGTTGAATTATCTATATCAATTAAATGAGTTGTTATATTTTTTATGGAAAAGGGTCAAAATACCCTTAAACTATCTGAAATAGCTCATAATTACCCTTAAACTATATTTTGGCTCAAAACTGCCCTTCTCGTCAAACTATTGGGTCAAAAGTGCCCTTCTTATTAACATAAGTTGATAAATGCAATGTAGATGCCACATTGCACGCTAATAGGGTTCCACTGCCACATAGACTAAAAGGAAAATGATCAAAAATACCCTGAAACTATCTGAATAAGCTCATATGCACCCTTAAACTATATTTCGGCTCAAAACTACCCTTTCTGTCAAACTATTGGGTCAAAAGTCCCCTTCTTATTAATAGAAGTTGTTAAATGCCATGTGGATGTCACATTGCACGCAAATAGGTTCCAATGCCTCATAGACTAAATCCCTAAATCTTAATTACTCTTTTTCCCCCTCATTTCATTATTTTCTAGAAACTATTTCACCCCTTCTCCGTAATTTTGTGGCTAGGGTTTCACTGTTTTTTTCGTCGCTGGGTTTCAAAGTTGATATTCGTGGTTGTAGGTTAGTAAATCTTTTTACTTATTTTATTGTGTTTACAACCACGAATATCCATTTTGAAATTCAGCCCCGAAGAAAGCTATGAAACCCTAGCTGCGAAATGAGGGGAAAGTTGTGAAATCCTAACTATCATGCTTTGAAATCGTAAACATAATAAAATAAAATAAAAAGATTTGCTAACCTACAACCACAAATATCCACTTTGAAACCCAACCACGAAGAAAATTGTGAAACTCCAGCCGTGAAATGAGGGAGAAGGGGTGAAATTGTTTTGGGAAATAATGAAATAGCGGGGGGTGGGGTGGGGTGGGGGGAGAGTAATTAGGATTTAGGAATTTAGTCTATGTGGCAATGGAACCCTATTGTCATGCAATGTGGCATCCACTTGGCATTTAACAACTTTCGTTAATCAGAATGCTACTTTTGACCCAATAGTTTGACGGGAAGGGTAGTTTTGAGCCGAAATATAGTTTAAGGGTACATATGAGTTATTTCGGATAGTTTAAGGGTACATATGAGTTATTTTGGATAGTTTAAGGATATTTTTGACCCTTTTCCGTTCAGTCTATGTTGTAGTAGAACCCTATTGGTGTGCAATGTGACATCCACATGGCATCCATGTGGCATTTAACAACTTTTGTTAATAAAAATGGCACTTTTGACCCAATAGTTTGACGGGAAGGGTAGTTTTGAGCTGAAATATAGTTTAAGGGTAAATATGATCTAGTTTGGATAGTATAAGGGTATTTTTGACCCTTTTCCGTATTTTTTTATAATAATTACTAAAATTCTCCACAAAAAGTACAAAAATTGTTGTACTTTTCATAGCAATTGTTGACATTTTCTACACCAAGTAAGAGTTATTGTACTTTTTATAACAACTAGTATTCGCGCGGTTATTTTACTTAAAAATTAAATTATTAAAAAAAGAACATTTAAAGAAGATAACGATAAAAAAATTAATATGATTTATGCGAAGTGCTCTTAGTACAAATAATATTATATGTTCTACAATCTTTATTGTAAAAATTATTAATAACAAATTTTTGTATTAAATCATTATGTTACTTTAGTTTTAAGCGAATTCATTGTACAATTTCATATTATTCCCAATACTCTTTTTGTAAATATTGTTTGTTCTATGGTTAATTAATTTTCCTCGTATTGAATTTTACATGTAATAGAAATAAGGTTATATTAATTTGTATTCAAAATACGAGAAGAGATATTCTTTTTGTTTTTCAATATTTTTGCTTATTAAAAATCTACCGAAGTGTTTTTCTATATAATATGTGATAAGATGCTAAAATTTAATTCCACTTTATTTTCAATATAGAATTTGAGATTATATTCAAATAATTTTGTTTCCTATAGAAAGTTTAGTTTTTTTTTTTTTTTTTTAATTGTGTTGCTAGAAATTCTTTCATTATATAATTTTGTTTATTCCTGACTTTATATATTAAGAATTAAGTTACATGATATTATATATTGCATGATTTATTTATACATTATAATTCTCTCTTTTTTTAATTCTTTTTCTTCAGTGATATTTTTACGAACTTTTTCATTTATAGTTCAAATAATGTCATTGCTAAACTGTGATTATGAAATAATTCCCTTACATATAAAAATATTTCTCTATCTCAAATTTAAATGTTTATACTTTTACATTAAAATTATGTATTTATATGTTATTCATTTTCTTGTTCATATCTATTGTTATTGTGCTAACCAGTTGTCATGTGTTCTTTTTTAAAAAAAAAAAATCATTGTCCTTCTCTATTACTCACCTTCTAATATTATGTAGATAAATATATAACTTCTTACTTTCAAACTTCTACGAAATTCTTATTATACTTTTATTTCATTAATCAAAATTCTTTCATTATTTAAATTCAACAAATGTAATTTTAATTACTATATGAAATATAATCTCATCCAAATTAGAGAGTGAATGTAGCATATTAGCGTTTATGATTAAAATTTAATAACTTTTTAGCATAAATTTTATTATCATCGAAGGGTGCAGAATGAGGAAAGTACAATTTTTTAAAAATAAAAATACAAAAAGTAAAAATTTATATCAATAATTACCTAAGGCATGACGATATCTTCATTTCCGAATCATCTCAAGTCTTTCATCTTCTCCGTCAATATTCATATTGATTTTATTTTTCTTCATCATCATCATTATTATTTATATTAATTTTATTATTTCAAAATGAAACACTTATTGAATCGTTAAAATAATATAAAAACAACATAAATAAGGAACGCCAACCAAATTTAAATGGTAATTGAGTTGAGTATGTATATTCATTTAATAATCTAATAAATCACTTAAAAAGAGTCCGTTTTAATTTAGCATGAAAATGAGCAGAAAAAGGCTAAATTATGAAAAAGCAAAATATTATATGTCATGCAAAGTATTAAATCGACGAAATAATTATCATAGCAATAATTTATGTACCAAAAATATTAAAAGATGACGTACATGATCCACTATCATAAAATTCTTCAGAATTCTTCCATTTCTTTATCATTAGTTTCTTCTTCTTCCTCGTTGCACTGGAGAGGATGGTGGTCCTCCCCCTTTAATCATAATCAAATAATTTCACATAAAATAATTAAGAAAGAGGGCATACAAGTAAGAAAGAAGGCATACATACATACATACAATACACTACTATACTTCCTGTCAATTTTCTTTTATGATCTCAATTGCAATCAATTTAATTTTTTTAATGTGAGTTTTGTTAAACGTTTTTGAATTTATATTTTGAAGAGTTGGTTTAAGAAGATGTGGATGATAATGTAGTTAAGAGTAATATTTTTTTCACAGATATTGGCTTATAAAGCTTAACTGTTTTTTAGGGATAAGATTAGTTATTATTTGAAATTAATTATTTAGTATTTTGTCAGGGCTAGAGCTTTCTTTTTATTTATAAAGAACGTTGTTCTGCTTTTTATTTTTATTTTTTTATGAATGAAAGCTTTTTCTTTATATTATTTAATAAGGCATGTGATCGAGATGAAATTTTAAATTTTAAAAAAGGAACAAAACTATCTCATTTTTCCTATGAAGATCCATTATTTTTAATTAATTTTCTTGCCAATCAGTTTTTTAATTTTTTTTATTAATAATTTTTTTTAATAGTAATGATTGTATTTTTTTGGTGGTAACTCTTTTTAAATAAGGAGAAGATGTGGAAAGACAGTTAAAATAGTTAGCACTAAAAATAGGATAATTTTCACAAAAAAAGAAGAAGAAAAAACACGTTCTTTTTAAATATGTTGTTGCTATAAAAAGGGAGTTATAATTTTCTTTCGAAAAATAGTTTTATATATAATTGCTTATTTGATATTCAAGTTAATTTAAATACATATTTACACTTACATCACTCTATTTTTTAGAACTGTTTTAAAATTATTTTTCATATAATTGTAAAAACTACTTTAAAGTCATTTTAAAAGTAAATTGATACAGATATAGATATAAAAAAACAAAGACTATTTTGAAATTAAATATAGAGAGACAAATATATAGAGAGATAGATATCTTTTTTTTTTTTTTTTTCTAAAGACATTTTGAAATTAAAGAAATATATGTTGTATACGTATCAATTATCAAAATTTAAGAAGTTATGGTTATTATATTAAATAAATGTTCATTAAATAAGATCGTCAAAATTTGTGGGAAATAAAGTTAACCGTATATAAGTTAATTTTTTTTAATATTATAAAAGTATGTGTATTAATTAAAAACAATTTTAAAGTTACATCACCATAATTTTTGAAATTGTTTTGAAATTATTTCTATTTAATTAATTAAAAAATGTGTTTTTTGTGGTGCTGACATCTGTCACTTTTTCCTCTCTTATTATATATAGATAGATTATTGAAATTATCTTTAACAAGTACGCAGTTAATTGATTAATTGACCGGTAATTAGTTGTAACACTCATATTTAATGATAAATAGAGTAGTGTTGATCTAATTTAAAAATAAAATTTCCATTAGATAGTGATCTTGTTTATTGAGATACTTATTTGATATACCAATTGATCAATTCTATGACAATTTTACATGTGATCAAATTATAATCAGTAAATGATCATTTATTGGTTATAACATTCATATGTAATGATAAATAGAGTAGTCTTGGTCCAACTTATGAATAAAATGTAGATTTGATAGTAATCTTACACAAAAAGATAGTAATTTGAGATATTAAACGATCAATTAACTAATTTCACATGTAATCAACTTAAATTGAAAATTTGATCGTTAATTAGTTATATCAATCATATTTAATAATAAATATGATTATTTTGGTTAATTTAAAAAGAAAATCTAGAATTGATTGTAATTTTATTTGAATTTGCTCAAAAAATAAGCAAATTGTTGTACTTTTTATAGCAATTGCTGAAATTTCCTACAACAATTAAACAAGTTGTCTTTTATATATAGCAATTGCTGAAATTCTCTACCGCAGGTATAAAAGTTGTTGTGTGCATTTAAGTGATGACAATGTCTTCCAACTCACAATTTAATTTACAACAAATAATGGTTTTATTCGCAAAATCATCATATGTGATATTTCGATGCACAATCACCTCAATTGTCGAGATTGATTCTTTACTCTTCCAACACGAAATTCCCAACCCATTCACCATGAAAATCAACTCCTATTGGCCTTCTATCTCCTCAAAATATTATAACTTAGAACAAAAAAGTGGATCATAAAAAAGATTGTATTAAAATATCACAATTGTTGTAAGTTATTCAACAGCTGTTGGAATATATTCAACAACAATATCTATTTCAGCAAATTATTCAGCAATTGTTGTAAATTGCTGAAAATTATTATACATCCAATGGCAAGAAAAATAATACAAAAATTGAAATTTTAAATGAATAATACACACAAAACAATACTATTCACTTATTAAAATGATTAAAAATTACCCGTTAAGTAATTTCTAAATCTTAAACCTTTTCAAATCATATGTTAATCTAAAATTTGTGATTTTTCCTTCTCAAATTCTTCAAATAAGAAATCTACAATAAGTTGCAATACCAACAAAATAACAACAAAAAGAAGAAGAAGAAGAAAAAGAAGGAAGGAGAAGAAGAAAAAACGCTGGAGAAATATGAGAGCTTTGAGTGGCAGGTTAAAAGAAGAAAAAAAAAAAGACTGATTTGGGCTTTCCTCTTTTAGAAATTAGGGTTTTAGTTAAAATTTTGGTGAAACTTGAAATTGTTAAACTAAAAACTTGAGGACTTATGAAGCAAAAGGTCAATTATTTTTAAAAGTTGATTACAAGTTTGTCACCTTCACTTAATAATTAAAACTTAAGTCACTCTTTTTACATTTCAACCCCTTTTTTGTCACCTATAATTCATTGCCCCGGGTTTGTTCGGTGAGGAAGATGAACAGTTCTCTTGGAGCGACGTTTTTCCTTTCTGACGTAATAAATGGGAAGGCTATTTTCTAGGGCTTTTACATTTTGATTTTATTATTTGAATCGGCCCATTTTTTAACTAAAAAAAACTAGAAAATACACTTCACCTCGCGATCTTCATAAAAGGGACTAGTTTGCAAATCCAGTGCTAATTGGTTCAAGAATATGTTAGTATATTTTCTTATTTCGATTTATAAAGTATAATTTATCGCACTTCTAATGTAATTTACAAATATATAAATTGTGAAAACAATTTGATTTTTTTTGTTTCAATTTATGTGACATGTATATGAAATTTAGAGAGTCAATCAAATTTTTCTTTGACTGTGTATTTTTATATCTCATGGGTTCAATATATGTTACTTCTTCTATTCTTATTTATGTGATATATGGAATTTAAAAAGTCAATAGAAATATTTTTAACAACAAATTTTTAATTTTTAAAATTATTCAAATTGTTACTTATAGTTAAGTTAAAATATTGTGCCGTAATTTAAAAATATAATTATTGGGAATGTCATGTTATTTCAAATAAAACACATATCAATGATGACATGTGTGATTCTGGAGCTTCTACTATTGTGCATGGCATTCAAATAGACTTGAATTATGATGAAATTATCAAATTACATATTAAAGCATGCAGGTGATAGGGGTGCATATAAATATATTTTTTATAGTATTATATTCTTTTTCACTAATTACATGATATTAAACCATGTTATTTGCATAAACACATTTATATTAGCCACAAAAAAGAATCTTAATGTCTTATTTAAAATTTTGTAGTCTCTCAAGTCTCAATTTGTTTATAAGTGGTTGGCATTTTTTCACTTCATTATGTAAAGCACATACAGTAAAACCTTACTAAATTAATACTCGGTAAATTAATAATCTCTCTAAGATAATATTTTTCTCCGGTCCCAACTTGGGACCATGGATAAAATTACTTATTTCTATAGGATAATAAGATAATATATTTTCAGAAGATCCTTATATAAATATATGGTCTCATTAATATTATAAATTAATAATTTCTTAAGGTACAAATATATCTAAGACAAGTTAGTAAAATGTGATTGTATTGTGTTTTGTTTTATGTTAAACTTTAAAAATGTTGAAGTTCATCTCTAACTTTTCTTATTTCATCCAAAAGTTCTGGTATTATCATTTTGAACTGCACCATAAAATTGTGAAGAGTTCTAGATACGATAAGTGATCCTGACGCATAACTGGTGTCAAAGGTATTGTATCATCCACAACTTCATCATCAACATTCCTTTTTATGGTATCCACAATTTCTTCTAAGCTTAGGACCTTTAAATATGTATCATTTTTACATGGATAATCCAATAGGTTATTGACGTCCATTTTATTGCTGTAACTGAGATCATTAATCATGACCTCAATTCATGAATGATATTTTCACAAGTGGGTTCCTTCAAATTCTCTAAGATTTCATCCTCCAAACAAATTTTTTGCAGTGTCGAAAAGAATTTGTTGTTGTCTCTTGCTGAACATTCGTTGTCCAAGTCAGGATTGCAAAATTGATAGCATACAAAACATTAATCTTTTATGGATCAGTTTCATGTCCCACTTCATAGCCTTTTAATATCATATGATAAAATATATTTCGATAATACATCTTGAAAGCTCTTATTATCCCAACATCACAAGGTTGAGTCTCAAAACACTCTATGAATTGATACCATACAAAACATTAATCTTTTCTGTATAAGTTCATGTCCCACTTCATAGCCTTTTAATATCATATGATAAAATATGCTTCGATAATACTTCTTGAAAGCTCTTATTATCCCAACATCACAAGGTTGAGTCTCAAAACACTCTATAAATTAATAATTATTAATTTATCGCTTAAATAAAACCTCTACAAAATAATAATATTTTATGGTCCCAACTATATTAATTTAGTGAGGTTTTACTCTACTTTTAATGGAGAATGAGTTTTTCTTTTCTTTTTACATTGAAATATTATTTGCATTTAATATACACAAGTGTATAGAATACAACTCCAAAACTTGACTCCGTTATTTATATTGTTGTGTATGAGACGTGAAAAGATGAGGACCGATTTGGATCTAAAATAATCAAATAATAGATTAATTTTTTTTTAAGGTGATAACTTCTGATTTCCCAACCTAGTCCAAATTTGGACGAAATCGGAGTCATTAAGGTCTACGGAAATCTGGTAACAACTAGGTGATCTAATTATGAATTTGATCACATGAGTAAATATATAAGTCGTTAAGGAACCTATACGACTTTACATAATTTAATTCGGGCGAGTAAAACTCCCGGAATTGATCTTAGCGTGAATGGGTAGTTTCTGAGTGTCGTTGGTGGAAGGTGTGTTGTGAAATGGGGGTTTGAAATTCTTAATTTTGCTCACTAGTTTTGTGCAAGCCGCTAAGGCGGGATTCTGCCACCAGGGTGGGGGCCGCTATAGTGGGGTAAGTGCCGCCGTGGCGGGGTAGACGCAACTTAAAGCTGGAAGTTAACCCCAAAAATGTTTTATTCTGAAATTTTCGAACTTGAGAGCTAAGGAACGAACCCAGGGCTTTTCTTGACAATTTTCCACCATTCGTGAGGCTAAATGTCACGACTCGAGAGCACCCCCTAGTAGTAACACGGCGTACTTGACCCCGAAGGGGTTTTATACAAGCCCTTAGCTTTCATCATCACATAAAGACATAGAAAAATATGGAAAAATTAAAAACTTTTACAATAGAAGTCAACTTCTTTCATATAAGAAAATAGGAACTAGACTTGTCTGAATCACCATCTAAAACATAAGAGTGCAAATAGGGTCAATCCCTTTACATCAATAAGTCTCCAAAATAGGAAATATAACATAGTCTAGAACATAGGAAGTAAACTAATGACTAGAATCAATAGCAACTTGTCCTCGAACTTGAGGACTCACCAAGCCTAGGGAATAGTCTACCCAAGCTTCACCTTCAAGGAAGTAGCAAGCATCAACGACCGGAACCTACACTCATAGTAAAGTAGTAAATATGGGTTAGTACAATTAATTGTACTAAGTATGGATGCCATGCACAAAATCCTTAAAACATGCATAAAAGGGACATTTAGTTGAAACATGCCTTTATCAAGTTTAGAAACCATTATGCACATTTATGAAGAAACATAAACCAAACCAACACATAAGCAACGCAAAGCCACACTTTGTGCAATGCAAAGGTAAAGTCCCATAACCCTACCAAATACTAAGTATCACATTTAGGTCACCAACAACATACATATCTTACCATAGTCATAGTGAACATACATAAGAGCGAAGACATTCATATTCCATAACATTCATATATACCCTTTTTCATACATAGTTCATAAGTCATCATAACATCATACCATAAGAGAACCTAACCACAACCCCTCTTAGAGTGTACTTGTGCAATGTATAAGTGAAGTCCCATACCCCCACTCACACTAAGTAGTACCCCTTAAGAAGTCCTAGTTAGAGTCCATGTCCTTGCCATAGTTCATATTCATATTATTTAGGGAAGACTTGCAATAACCGACATAGACCATATGAGCTACATGGAATCCGGTGTTCTACCCCCACACCATAAAAGAGGTTTTCTACTTGCCTATGGTAGAACTAACATAAAAGCTTCTAAGTGGATCCACTAGCTAAGACCTGTGTGGGTACATAGTTATGGGACAAAGAGATTGCTACTAGAAACCCAGACTTGTTAAACGTAGAAGGTTTCCATCTCATGAGATATCATACATTGGGAGGCTGGACTTGGTAAACGTATAAGCCCCCATCTCACTTTCATGACCTCTAGGTGCTATGCATTATTCCCTTTTAGAGTCATAATTAGACTTTACTTAAGGTCATAACAACATTCATTAGGAACTCATGCCAACATATCGTCATAATAGCTCATAGGTTCCTTAAGTGAGAATGCTCCTTTCACTTTAGAAGCACTAGCATGTGAGTAAACCTTTCACATTGTCATCGTATTGTGATCATGAGGATGTCCTTTCAATCACACAAAAAGCTTACCATAATCATACATACATACATACATGATCAAGTGTATAGGGTATAGGGTAAGAGGATCTTGTCATCAACATCACAACAACACAATAGATATAGAATCATTACTATGTAAGTAATTCGAGTTCTCATACACAATTCCCATAAAGAGATGATGAGTCCATAAACTGGACACATTTAGGGCTTTATTTTGGTAGAAATAGTGTCCTCAAATGCTTATTTTGTCTCAATATCTGATAAAAATTCTTAAGTTTCAGGTATTGAAGTTTTAGTGGAAGCATGGACACTTAGGCACAAAAAGGAAAAAAAAGGCTGAAAAGAATGAAGAAGCTGAAGCCTGCGCATCGCCAAGCATGCATGGCGATTCACCAAAGGGATACACTCCGCCCTTTGTTCCAATACACGAAGCATTGAAGGAGCAGGATCAAAAAGGCGATGAAAGGGGCAGTCGACATTTCACCGAATAATTTTGCAAAGCAGTACTATGTTTTTCAATGACACAGAGCACGACGATGCTGAAAGCTAGTGCAAGACGGCGACGAACTACACCAAATGGTTAATCGCTGAGTTAATCGACAATTCTGACTAGCCTCGCCGAAAGCACTATTTTCTAGAGTCTATAAATTCTAAACTTGTTATTAATTTTTAGAGAGTCGAACCATTATTATAATTTTTAGAATAGAATAGTAATTTTTGGGATATTTTCTCTTAAGTTTAGAGAGGGTTTTTGGGAGACTTGAAGAAAGAAGGATTTCATCTTCCCCAAGTTTGAAGTGGGTCTTCTCCATTCTTCTTCCTTTGCTTAAATCAAGGTTTAATTCCTTATACCTATTTGATTTTAATATCATTTTAGGTGTATTTTGTTATTCCTTTATGTGTGGCTAAAACCCCCCATTCTTGGGGTGTGATTTAGCAAATATGTGTTGATATTGTTGTTGTGTCTTGCTTGCTGATAGGATAGATGTATTTTAATGGTGATATCACCTAGTGTTTTCGGTGGTTTAATTTAATGGGTTTGTAGTTGCAAATACAAAACCTCCCATGTGTTTTCGACTTTCCCAAGAGGGAAGTTGCGAAACCAAGACCGCTAGATTGATGGCCTAAGGAGTGGGTCGACATGAGGTTCAGCCCAAGAGGGTGAGACCTAGTCCCATATCCTAACACTCAGCTCGAGAGAGTGAGTGAGGTAAGGCGTAGGCTGGCCTTCATGCGGGAAATGAGTGTCCGAGAGGAACGCATTTGAAACGGGGTAAGTTGCCCGAGAGGGAACTTATTTCCATCTAAAGCTTAGCCTAGTCACTATTATCTTGCAAGTTCCTATCGTAAACATGTACCTAATGATTTATCTCAACTTGTATTGCGGTCACACCCCAACAAATCTTCCCCAATCTTGATTTTCTTGTTAATTTTGTTGTTTTTACTACTTGTGATAAAATCCCCAATTGATATTTGACACTTTTGTGTCACCCCCTTTTATTTACTATGTTTTTACTCGTTAAGGTCTTTAGCTACGATTAAGTAGAACTAAATTTAATTTTTCTATTAATTCTCAAAACCACTTCCTTGGGACACGACTCCAACCTTTAGTTGGGTTACTATATTATCGATGATCGTAGACACTCGTACTATAGGTTAGTGTCGTTGGTCACGATAAGCATCAAGAGACATAACCTTCATACCTTTACCCTTCAAGGGCCTTGAAATCACAATCAACCCAACTATATATAATTACTACATAATATAGAAAGAATTCATGATTCAATAGCTTAATCAACATAAACATACTAAATTGACATATTCACAATATCATCCAACCCAAAATATCAATTCAAGATCTATCAACATGGGGAACACATGGGTCTATGGGGAATTCCCATTATAAACATCAATTCTCCATCAATATATTCATAATTCATCATAAATAACCATAAACAGTCATAATTAAGCAATGAAAACGTTTTGGAAAGAAGACCCATGTTATAAAATGAAAACCCTAGAAATTGGGGGAAATTTGATATCTTGAAAACATATTTGAAGGGGCTCCTTGAGTGACAGATACCCAAGGATGAAAAGCAACCATACCTCAATTATGAAACTCCAAGAAATTTGGGGAAGAACCTTGAAACTCTAGCTCCAATGTCTTCTTCTTGAGTCTAAAGATAGAATTCTAGAGAGAAGTGGGAGGTTTTTTATTTCAATTGGGTGTTTGTGAAAAATGACTAAGACTTGTGAAATTTGAATTAAAACTAATATATATTTTACCCCTAATGTATCCAAAACACCCCGACTTAATTGGACTAAAAAGGAAATGACCTAAAAGTCCCTCATTTAAGTGAACCCATCCAGGTTCACAAGCCACACTTCACGAGCTGCCTGGGGGACCACGGCCTGTGGTGGTGCCCGTGGTCTCTTAGGCAGTAGCTCCCATAAGTGTGATCACCCCACGAGGCCATGGCATTGCCACGAGAGCTCCCACAATCCGTGGTCATAACCACGAGTCGTGGCGGAGGTCGTGGTGTTGAGGCTATGGAAAGGCCTTCCATACCTTGCCTCCATATACCAAGGCATGTTCACGAGCCACCCTTCCCCGTGTCAAGTGCACCACGGCCCGTTATGGTGTCTGTGGTGCTTTGGGCAGTAGCTCTTCTAAAACGTTCCAAATCCTTAAAAACCAAGGGAGTCTCACGCCCACCTTCATGGGTTGTGAAGTGGACCATGACTCGTGGTCCCTCTCATGGAAGTTGGGGCAGTGTCTAGGATACCTGGAGGCTCCCCTCCCTTGGCCAAGGCAACTCCACGAAGCCTCCCACTAGCTGTGGTGATGGCCTTGAAGTTTGAGGCAGTAGCTCCAAGTTTGGGGCAGCCTTGGCTTGCCCCTTTTTGCTTGGCACTTCTCCCTTAGGCCTTGAATCCTAAACCCCCATATCATACTTAGATGGTCTACTAACATAGGGGAACTTATTTTATAGCTTTTGACCTTATGTTTAGGCTCTAGTTCAACCTATAAATTTTTCCGGGTTGTTACACTAAAAGTAAGATTTTCACTCCCCGAATCCATTTTTCGATCTGTAGAATGTAATCTAATGGGAAATTATCGATGGGGAAATTTTTTTATCTGAGAATTATAGTGGGAAAAACCCTAATTTGGATATTGGGATCATGGGTATGATCTAGGATTGATAGAATTGTTAGTAATTCAGGTAATTTGTGATCAGGGTTTGATTTTGTAACATTTTTTCTTGAAAATGAGTCCATATATTCAAACAAGATATGTCTTTTAGAGACTCATTCTTTTTGAAAAGAGGCTATCAATAGTAGGATAGATTCAATCTTGAGCAACCACACTTGAGAGTTGGTTGATCTTCCTCCAAGAAATAAACCTTTGCGTTCAAAGTGGATCTACCAAAGGAAAAGAAAGTTGATGAAACTATTGAAAAATACAAACCAAGACTTGATGTCATAGCCTTTAGACAATAAGAAAGCCTTGATTATTTTGACACAAAATAGCCACTAACTAGGATTACATCAATTCAGATGTTAATTGCGCTAGTTGTGGTATATGGCCTTCAAATTCATCAAAATAGATGTGAAAACATTTTTTAAAAAATGGAGAATTTGAGGAAGGAATTTACATGGAACAACCTGAGGGCTATGTGGTTCCTGGTAAAGAAAAGAAAGTCTGTAAACTTGTTAACTCACTTTGTGGACTAAAAATAAGTGCTCAAATAATGACATGCGATGTTTGACCAAACTATGTTGGCAAATGAATTCAAGATGAATGAATGTGATAAATGTTTTTTTACATTAATAACACTCCAAATCACAAGGTCATTGTTTGTTTTTATGTTGATGACATGTTGATCATAAAAAGAGACATTTCTGACATAAATGCTACTAAGCATATGCTAGAAGGTAACTTCAATATGAAAGACATTGAAGTTACTGATGTGATTGAAAAGGTACTTGACAAGTTCAGGTATTTGGATTTCAATATTGTCAAGACTCCACTAAATGTGAGCTTTGTACTTCAAAAGAATGAAGGCAAAAGTGACTCACAATTGGATTATGCTAGAGTATTGAGAAGTAGGATATATATCATGAAGTGTACACGATTAGATATAACATGTGCTATTAGTTAACTGAGTCGGTTCACAAGTAATCTCAATCAAAATCATAGGATGAAAATGAAAAGAGTTTTGGAGTATTTAAAACATACTTAAAAAACTATTGTTTTGCATTATAACTAATATTCAACAGTATTGGGAGAATATAGTGATGCAAATTGAATCACCAGGTCAAATGAAGTAAAATCCACAAGTGGGTATGTATTTACTCGTTGTGGAGGAGCAATATCTTGGAAATCTTCCAAACAAAAATGTATCAATCACTCTAGTATAAAATCTGAGCTTATCACTCTAGATAAGGTCGGTCAAAAAGTTGAATGACTCCAAAATTCCTTGAAATACTTTTGGCAAAACCTTTAGCTCCAGTATGCATACACTGTGAGAGTTAATTTGCAATAGGTAGGACATGTAGCATGATCTATAATGGAAAGTATCGTCATATATTACGTAGACATAATATTGTTTGAGAACTACTCTCTAGTGGTATTATCACAATTGACTATGTAAAGTTAAAGAATAATGTGTCGGATCCACTTATAAAAGGCCTAACAAGAGAGAGTGTTGATAGATTATCAAAAGGGAATGAGACTATGGCCAAGGACAAGTCATTGTGGTGGTAACTCTATCTAGGAGACTGGAGATCCCCAAGAACTAGGTTCAAAGAGATCAAACAAAGTCATTGATGACGGTTCAACATTGTCAAAATATTTTTTTTTATGGTCCATTCTCATGATAAGAAAAGGTTCAATAACAAGGATAAAGCCATTAGAGCTTTTTAATGGTTTCTAAGTTTGATACAAGGTATATCAAATAGTGTATCTACAGGATAACACATTTAGAAATCACCTATGTAAGTGTGAAGTGTAAGCCGCTTCAAGGAGAATTCGGTAAGGCCAGTTCTCTACGCACTTATTAACCAAGACGTGTTCATGGCTTAAATGAACAAAACAATGAGAACCAAAAACATTTCAAGGGTTGATTGTGTGACTTATGTTGTCTAGGTATACACCAAAGCTCGATGGTTCAAAGATATCAAATCTACTGATTGACTGAGTATATCCAATATATGTTCACTATGGAAAGTTCAAAGGGAAACCCACTGATTCAGATGCAATCAACCTTACTTACGAATCACACAGTTTTTCATGCATATATTTTAACAATAAACATTCCTATTCATGTGGGGGATTGTTGGATTTTAAAGGTGTGAACAGCAAATGAGGGGTTGTGACTCTCCTGAAGAGTTGTGACTATGTCGAAGGGTTGTGACCTTTATAAAAGGTTGTGTCCTTTCTAAAGGGTTGTGACCATTTGAAAGGTTGTGCCTTTTCCTAAGTGTTGTGACATTTCTGAAAGGTTGTCTTCTTTCCAAAGAGTTGTGACATTTACCCTTTGTTGGCTATAAATAGAGAGTCTTTCTCTCATTTTTTTGCATCAAATTCTTCCCTTCTCTTGCATACATTTCTTACAAAACAAAATTGATCGATTGTGCCTCTGTGTGTGATTTGTTGCTGTCATTTTGAGTTCGTTGGAATTATTGAAGTTTGAGGTACCACTATTTCTTTAATGGTTAATCCGCTATATCCTGGGAGGAATTAATCTACAACCTCGGGTACTTGAGGGGATTAAATTTCGTAAGGACACATAGTGGGTTCTGTGAACTCGGATAGTTCTTTGTTTTTTTTTCATCTTTTATTATTTCTGGTTTGCTAATCTGAATATAGGAGACAACAATAACTATTTAAACACAAAAATATTCTTTCGAGTAATTAATTAAGGTATAACAATTTCGAAACTATTAATCATCGAATAACAATCCCTTCATTATTAATTTACTTCATAAACAATCTATGCATTACAATCTCCACATAAAAATATCTCTTTCATAGTGGACGTTGCAAATGTATGAAACTGTTGGTTAGCCAACCTAGCAAATTGGACAGAATTTGGAAGGTTAAAATGGATTGAATCAATAAATGAGTCATTGTTCAATCGAACCCAAAAAATTGTTGGATTTATATGGGCTAGATAAAAATATGATAAACAATGGGTCATAACACAACCCGTCCAACTCTTACCATTATTTAATTTGTTCATTCAAGCAAATAGTTCCGTTCTAAAACAAAGGTCAACTTTTCGTATACAAGAGTTACACCAAAAAAATTGACTTAATAACAAAAGAACTTCACAACCTTCGATTTTGTGGTCTAAAACTCGTATAAAGGGATGAGTTGAAAATAAAAAGAAAGATTGAACAAATTAGAAGATTCGATGATTGGTAAGGTATCCTCGAATTTCAAAAACATCAATTACCAAATCCAGGATAATTATAATCTTAAAAGCTCTCCTCTTTAGGCTCAAACACAACAATTAAATCAAATTTGAGATGCTCGGCCAAAATAACACCTCATTATTTCTTCTTTATCATTCTCCACATGCAACTTAATGGCCAACTTCTACTCCTCCATGTATTTATCAGGAGGTGTTTCTGAGCCAGGGTGTATAATCTTATACATTAGTATTCGTTATTCTCATTAAATGTTTGTAATTCTTTAAAAAGATCTTTTGTGCCTCCAAGCCATTTGATTTGGCCTAAGCATAATAATGTAGGCGATCCTCTACTGTCACTTAAAAAAAATTATCAATTATTTCTTCTATACTTGTGGATAACCATGTGTTTTCCACAATTATAGAAGAAATAATTGATAAATTTTTCAAAATGAAACTAGAGAATCGTCAACGTAATTATGTTGAGGGCAAATAAAATAGCTTTGAGGCATTGGAAGATCTCCATAAAGATTTAGAAGCATGGAACGAGAAAGAAAACAAACGAATACTAATTTATAAGGTTATGCACCCCAGCTCAGAAATCCCTCCAGATAAACACATGGAGGAGCAAAAGGCTTGCAATAAAGTTGCGGGTAGGGGAAGTTCTAGAAGAAACAAAAAGTGCTACTTTGATCGAGCATTTCATGTTTGATTTAAATGTTACCCCTGAGCTAGAAAAAGAGGAGAGTTCTTGAACTCATAATTATCATGGAGTTGGTAATTTGAGTTCTTGAAATTGGAGTTATGCTTGGAGAAGGCTTAACCAATGATCGAATCTTTTAATATGATCAATTCTTGTCTTTGTTATTAAATCAGTTGTCGTTAATCCTTAGTCATTCATTTATATGAAGGTTTAGACGAAAAAATAGAAGGTTTTGGACTTCTTATGAAATTAAGTAAGTTTTTTTGTTTGTTTCATCCTTAATATATATGATATTATTAGTTGTCTAAATTAGTCAATCAATTGTAGCCTTTTCTAAACTAGTAAACAATGAAAGTGATGGATCAAAGAGAACACTCATGCACTCATTAAGGTTCTGTCATGGTTCCAACTCTACGGATATTGGTGTATATACATGTTACATCTGAGCTAGCTCTCTATGAGATGGTGGAGTCTTTTGTAATGAGAATATAAAACATCCATTAACGGTTAGTATTATTTTATATTGATTAGAATGTGGAACAAGAATATGTACATTAGCAATGTAGATAGTAACTATTTAAGGACAGAAACATTCTTTCAAAGTAATGAATTAATTAATGTATAACAATCTCTAAACTATTAATTACTGAATAACAATCTCTTTATTCTTAATTTACCTCATAAGCAATCCATGCATTACAATCTCCACATAAAAAAATATCTCTACCATAGTGGATGTTGAGCTTGCAAATGTATGAAACTACTAGTTAGCTAAATTGGTAAATTGTTAATCTGGAGTAAATTTGGCCAGTCAAAACAGATTGAATCAATTAAATGGGTTAGTATCCAATTCAACAAAAAAATTATTAGATTGTGATGGATTGGATAAAAATATGATAAATAATGGGTCATAACATAACCTGCCCAACTATTACCATTATGTAATTTGTTTGTTTATTTTTTATTTTTTTAATCAAGCAAAGAGTTTCATTGATAAATCAAGGTCAACTTGTCATATACAAAAGTTATACCAAAAAAAAGGAACCTGCAAACAAAAATATAAAGGGTCGTTTGATATGGGGTATAAGAATAAGAGTGTATTAGTAATGCTTGCATTATTTTTTGTCTAATGCACTCTAACATCTTTCTCGGTCTTACTAACCAACCTTTATATTTGAAATAGGACAAACAACTAGTCACATCCGGAGGCATTTCAAAGCAATGACTCCTGCCTATGAGATTATATTATATAAGCTAACTCTTAGATTTTGGATGTCCATTCTACATATCCAGATATTTGACCTTTTCTAGGTGTCATTGATTATCTAAAAAGGGGGTAAACCAAATGGAACCAAGAACTAGGGGTACCACATTGGGCAGGAGACAACCCAAAAGGTGAGGGCTCAACCATAAGATAAAAGATACATAATGGACTTCAACTTCCAAAACATTATGCCTTGCACCAGTAAACTAATGTCACAACTAACATGATCAATTTATGGTCATCCATACTGATATTCCTTATGACTATTCTAGGGGCAAGGGAAGTCTTTCATATTGACATATTTAGCATAACATGATAAAACTTCAACTATACAAGATGACGTTCATTGCACGAAAAAGTCATTTATTAATCAATTAAAAGTGCAAATATAATGTCCTGTTATGTAAAATTACTACCAACCTCCAGATTTCTAGTTGCAGCAACTTGTCTTGGTTGACATCTTCTACAGGCAGATATTGAGATGCAAAAATATCCATGCTTGAGTGTTCCAGATTCACTGTGTTCTCCGCATACCTGAATAGGTAGTATTCTATTAATAAACCATGGAATATATAAAGTCAACAATAAGTGAAAACTTCCAAATTAATTTATCTTAGAAAATAGAATTGGACTGGGCATGCTAAGCGAGAACAAAGAGAATAGCCGAAAAGATAAACAACTTACTACACAATTGTCAACATCCTCGACATTGATCATGGTAAAATTGACACATAACCACTACAGAACTTCTATTTACTTTTTTGATGGTTCTCGGTCACTGTCATCATAACCCTCGTTAAAATTATACTAAGCATTGTACATATCCTCCAAGGTCTTACACTTTCGCACTCAACACTTCTCTCTGATGTTGATAAAAAATTTACAGCAATGTATTATCAGATGCACACCTTAAAAATCAGTGAAATATATAAAATGAACAAATAGCAGCTCCCTTAGGCAGCTTGATCAGTGTTCAAACCGGAGATCCCATCTTAGTCTCTTGTACAAAGTTGTGATACCTCCCTAAATTGTCCATCATTATGACAAGTACAATCACAAACATCTGCTGAACCAACCCCATCATAATTTCGATTTAAATCTTGACAAAAAAAAACTTCCAATTGATTTGGAAGATTAGTTTGAGTTTTTCCACCAGTTAAATTGCTCATTTTAGATGCTTCTGAGACCTCATCTGTAACATCTCACAAATTGAAATAACTAGGAAGAAGCTAAGAATTTGAAATAGTCATTTTTGGAAAGAATGAAAATCTGGAAATTTTGTTTAAGTTAGGAAAAGTTAAGTTTTCGGTCAACTTCAAATGGCTAGAACTCCTAGCTCAAGATTATTTAGGTGTATTTCTAGATATTGTCAGAAATATCTTGGAATAATCTTTCCAACGCCGCTGACTTTGCGCGATTTCGAGTTTGTATGAGTGAGATATGCCCATTTGAAGTTGGGATGTTCAAATGAGGAAATGTCCAAAACCGGATTTTTAAAGGGTGTTTTGGTCTTTTCCATACCCTATTTTAATTTGTTTTTAGTTAATTAATTAAGGGTCAAAGTAGAATTGGTTCAGTTTGCACAATTGGAAATTAACGCTAGGGTTCTAGAGAGAAGAACACAAGAGAAAGGAGAATAGAAAGGCAAGATTCTTAGTTTCGTAAGGAATTGATTGTGGATTTCTTCAAGGATTTGATCCTACAAGGTATGTGAGGCTTTCAGAACATTGGGCTCGTTCACCAATGCGCCAAACATGTTTATTTCAGCGTGAATTCATCCTAAAAGATTTTGAAAGTTGATGTTCTTGATATGTATTCTTGAATTTGATATTGTTCTTGAGTTGGGCTGAAATTGAGAAGTTTCTGAGATCACTACGTCAAATTATTGAGTTGGCTAGAGTTAGGTTCTCAGGTACATTTGTTGGGTATATCTATCTAAAAATAATTTGGGAAAAAGAATCGAGTTTGGACAAATTGGGGTTCTAAAATGAAGACGAAATTTAGTTGGGCAAATCAAGGCATTGTCTTTGCGTCGCGGACCTTCTCCCTAGATTTGGAAAAATCATTTCGTTTCGCAAAGCAATCACGGACCGTTCTGCCTCAAAAAGTATTTTCGTGACCAAAATTTAAATACATCTCTGCGTCGCGGACCTGCCCTCATACTGTGAATTTTTTTTATCCTTTCTCAAGATTAGCTATCTAAAAATACTCCTAAACATCATGAGATCTTTCCTATCACAAATCACGATCCATGAATCCATAATTCAATTCAATGAAAGTTTAGAAGTCAAGAGAAGTTCATTAAAAAATTTCAAAAGTCTTTCACAAACATTTTAACTTTGTTCTAAGAATTAAGTTTTAAGTTAAGCAAAGAGTAAAGAGTTGAGTTCATATTTCCAAAAGTTATAAGGGAACTAAGTATTCCAAAGAGTTTAAAGTGTCTTCACATTTGAACAAGAAAGGGAACATCGATTCCAAGAAAGATTTTAAGCTAAGTTTTGAGTAATTATCTCAAACAAAAGAAAGAAGTTTGTTTTAAAAACATATGAGCTAATTATATTTTGGGAGTAGTAATGAGTACTGATATGGGGATGCGATTTCATATTAACTCATGTCTCCATAAGCCATGTAGCCATCATTGGTAGTAAAGGATCATACTTTTAGATGACTCCTTAAGATACTTTTAGCATAGACTAGTGGATCCACTTAGTTATGGTGTCCTATATAACGACAAAGTATAGGACAGTTTTGGCAGTGTGGGCAAGACGTTGTATCACCAACTAGGCTCATAGTGGTGGTTGTAGGTTAGAGAATCTCCCACATAAACTATATTATTTTGATATATGAGTAAAGTTGAGTTTGTTATTGCATATCTTTAACAAATTGAGTTGTTATTTACTGTTCTAAAGGCTTTGTTTAAATTGCACTATTATTGTTGTTTTACACTCCATTTTGAATTGAGTTATTCAAGAGTTGAGTAAAGCCAAGGTAAGTGTTCCTTTCAGATCATTTTCAAGCTTAAGTTGTGTTTAACATTCCAACTCGCATACTCGTGCATTTAATGTGTTGATACCAGTTGGCCTACATCGTCTTATGATGCAAACGCAGGTAACCAGGATCAACATCTAGCGCCTCGCTGATCAGGTTGAGCACTCAGAGTCAGTTGGTGAGCCTTCTTGCGTTTCGTAGGACTCTTTTATCATTTGATGTGTAGTTTTCAGTTGTTAGGATGATCGGGTGTCCTGTCTCGACATCCCTCTTTGTTTTAGAGGCTTCATAGACAGTTAGTAGTTCAGTTGTTTTTACATTATTATTTCATATGTTAAGACTTGAGTTGCCATTTTGGCCAAGTTGAATGTGGACTTTTAAATATTCTAAGTTACTTTATTTAACAAATGAGTAAGTGCATTTGATCATTGTAATAATGCTTAGAGTCTTTCGCTGAGTAAGTAAGTCAGGCCTAGGGTTCGCTTGGGGCCAACAATGGTTCTAAAGTGCCAGCCATGTCCGAGGTGTAGGTTCGGGTTGTGACAAACTTAGTATCAGAGCCTAGAGTCCAAGAGTCCTAGGAATTCTATGAAGCCGTGTTTGTAGAGTCCTAGTTATCAGTATTAAGCGTGCCACATCTATAATTAGGAGGCTGCAATACTTAGGAAAATTTCTCACTTCCTTCACACTCATTTCGTGCGTTATAGTTTGATCTCTAAAAAGTTTCTTCTAATTCATGCTTGCGTATGTTTTCAGATAATCATGCCTCAACAAATATCTGTCATAGGTCATCCTGCTAGACGTAATGTTGAAGAGCAAGGGGTACCCAATGCACCTAAAGTGCAACCCCAATGAGAGGTTACCAATGTTAAGTTCCGTGAGGCTATCCGGATGTTGAGCCAAGCTGTAACTAACCAGTTTGGGCAAGAAAGAGGAGCTAGACAGGAAGTGACTGATGCTTCATGGATCCGAGAGTTCTTAAAGATGAATCCTCTAAGTTTCACGGGTTCAAGAACTACTGAGGATCCAGAGGGGTTTACTGAGGAACTGAAGCAGGTATTTAAGGTTATGCATGCTGCCGATACTGCGTGACTTGAACTAGTTGCATATCAATTGAAGAATGTTGCTAGGACTTGGTTTGACCACTTGAAAGAGGGTAGAGCTGAGGATGCACCGCTTGTGAGTTGGACATGTTTTGAGGAGGCCTTTTTGGGGCATTTCTTCCCCTGAGAATTGAAAGAGGCTAAGGTACGAGAATTTCTTACCCTTAAGAAGGATTCCTTGAGTGTTCATGAGTATGGGTTGAAGATCACCCAACTATCCCGTTATGCTCCTGAGATGGTTGCGGATATGAGGAGTAGAATGAGTCTGTTTGTTGATGGATTGTCCCATCTAACAAGGAAGGAGGACAAGGCAGCGATGCTAATTGGGGAAATGGATATATCAAGGTTGATGGTGTATATGCAGCAGGTTAAAGAAGAAAAGCTGAGGGATATGAAAGAATTCAGAAATAAGAAAGCTAAGACAAGGAATTAGTCCGGGCATTTGAAAAGTAGTGTGAACCCTTTTGTCCTTTCAGCAAAAGAAAAAGGGACCTGCACTATCATCTGCTAGTGCACCTGCACCTAGAAACAAAAGTTAGTATAATGGTCAGAATTCCCAACACTTCAGAGCTAGATCTGCACAGTCTCAAGGTAGTGTGGCACAATGAGGTAACTAGGTTCCTGTATGTGCTAGGTGTGGTAGAACCCACCCAGGTAAGTGTCGTGATGGCCAGTCAGGTTGTTTCAAGTGTGGACAAGAGGGTCACTTCATGAAATAGTGCCTTAAGAACATGCAAGGTAGTGGAGATCAAGGAAATAGAGCCCAAATCTTCATCAGTTGCTCCACCAGACAGGGCTACACCTAGAGGAGCTACTTCTGGTACAGGTAGAGGATCAAACCGCCTCTATGCAATCACTAGTCTTCATGAGCAAGAGAACTCTCCAGATGTTGTCACTGGTATGATCAAAGTCTTTACTTTTCATGTTTATGCTCTGCTAGACCCAAGAACAAGTTTATCTTTTATAACCCCTTATGTTGCAAATAAGTTTGATGTTATTCCTGAGAAACTTTGTGAACCCTTTTGTGTTTCTACACCTGTTAGGGAGTCTATTTGAGCTGAGCAAGTATATAGTGATTGCGTCATTTCTGTCAATCACAAAGACACCATGGCTGATTTAATTGTGCTAGAAATGGTAGATTTTGATATCATTCTTGGTATGGACTGGGATCATGCATATTATGCATCAATAGATTGTAGAACTCGAGTTGTCAAGTTCCAAATTCCAAATGAGCCAGTCTTAGAGTGGAAAAGTAGTTCAACAATGCCTAAGGGCCATTTTACTTCGTACCTTAAGGAAAGAAAATTAGTTTCCAAGGGGTGTGTCTATCACTTAGTCCGAGTTAATGACTCTAGTGTTGAGATACCTCTTATTCAGTCAGTTCCTATAGCAAAAGAGTTTCCAGAAGTTTTTCCAGATGATCTACCCAGAGTCCCTCTTGAAAGAGAGATAGACTTAGGTATAGATATTCTTCCAGATACTCGTCCTATATCTATTCCTCCATATAGAATGGCACCAGCAGATTTGAAAGAGCTTAGAGAGCAGTTAAAAGATCTCCTAGAGAAGGGTTATATTCAACCAAGTGTCTAACCTTGGGGGGCTCCGGTATTATTTTTGAGAAAGAAAGATGGTTCCCTTAGGATGTGTATAGATTACCGCCAATTGAACAAGGTTACCATCAAGAATAAGTATCCTCTTTCGAGAATTAATGTTTTTTCGATCAACTTCAGGGTTCTTCTTGTTTTTCGAATAGTGACCTCAGATCTAGCTACCATCAGTTAAAAGTAAGGAAATGTGATATTCCTAAGACAACTTTCAGGACCCATTATGGTCACAATGAGTTTCTAGTCATGTCGTTCGGGTTGACCAATTCACCTGCAGCGTTCATGGACCTTATGAATAGAGTTTTCAAACCTTATTTAGATATGTTTGTTATCTTCTTCATTGATGACATACTAATCTATTCAAGGAATAAAGAAGATCATGCTAACCATCTCAAAATACTTCTTTAGACTTTGAATGATAAGGCATTGTATGTTAATTTCTCTAAATGTGAGTTTTGGCTTGAGTCTGTGGCGTTCTTGGGCCACATAGTTTTCGGTGATGGAATTAGAGTTGATACCCAAAAGATAGAGGTAGTGCAGAGTTGGGGTAGACCCACATCTTCAACTGATATTAGAAGTTTCTTGAGTTTGGTTGGATATTATAGAAGGTTTGTAGAGAGGTTCTCGTCTATTTCGTCCCTTTTGACCAAGTTGACTCAGAAAATAGTGAAGTTTCAATGATCTGAAGCATGTGAGAAAAACTTTCAGGAATTGAAAAAAAGGTTGACTACTACCCAGTGTTGACCTTACTAGAAGGTACGCAAGGCTTTGTTGTATATTGTGATGCGTCTAGAGTTGGTTTGGGTTGTGTATTAATGCAAAATGGCAAGGTTATAGCATATGCCTCCAGACAGTTGAAAATTCATGAGAAAAATTACCCAACCCACAACTTAGAGTTGGCTGTCATAGTATTTTCTTTGAAGATATGGTGTCAATATTTGTATGGTGTTCATGTTGATGTATTCACTGATCACAAGAGTCTGCAATATGTGTTCACTCAGATAGAGCTTAATCTCAGACAAAAGAGAATGTTAGAATTACTCAAGGATTATGACATGAGTATTCTTTATCACCCAGATAAGGCTAATGTGGTTGCTGATGCTTTAAGCAGGTTGTCTATGGGTAGTACCGCCCATGTTGAGGAAGAAAAGAGAGAGTTAGCGAAAGATGTGCATAGACTTGCACTCTTAGGAGTCCTACTAATGGATTTCACAAAAAGGAGGAGTAGTGGTGATGAATGGGGCTGAATTGTCATTAGTGTTAGAAGTAAAATAAAAACAAGACCTAGATCCTATTTTGCTTGAGTTGAAGGTAAATGTTCATAAGCAAAAAGTATTAGCTTTTTTAACAAGGGGGAGGTGGCGTATTGAGATATCAAGGTAGATAATATGTACTAATGGTGGATGGACTCCAAGAAAGGATTATGGAAGAAGCTCATAGCTCAAGATATTCCATTCATCTGGGTTCCAGAAAGATGTATCCTGACTTGAGAGAGGTGTATTGGTGGAATAGTATGAAGAAGGGCATTGCAAAATTTGTTGCTAAGTGTCCAAATTGCCAACAAGTAAAAGTAGAGCACCAAAGATTCGGTGGTTTGGCTCAGAATATAGAACTTCTGGAATGGAAGTGGGAGATGATTAATAGGGATTTCATCACAGGTTTACCAAGGTCTCGCAGGTAGCATGATTCTATTTGGGTGATTGTCGATAGAATGACAAAATCAACCCACTTTTTATCGGTAAAGACCACCCATTTAGTAGAGGACTATGCTAGGTTATATATTCAGGAGGTGGTAAGACTTCATGGAGTCCATGTTTCGAATATATCAGATAGGGGTGCACAATTTACTACACAGTTTTGAAGGTCATTCCAGAAAGGCTTGGGTTCAAAGGTGAACTTGAGTATTGCTTTTCATCCTCAGACAAATGGTCAATAAGAACACACTATTCAGATCTTAGAGGATATGTTGAGGCCTTGTGTGATTGATTTCAAAGGTAATTGGGATGATCACCTACCTTTTATCGAATTTTCTTACAACAATAGTTACCACTCTGGAATCCAAATGGCTACTTGTGAAGCTCTTTATGGGAGAACATGTAGATCTCCTATTGGATGGTTTGAAGTTGGTGAAGCTGGGTTGATAGGACAAGATTTAGTTCATCAAGCTATGGCAAAGGTAAAAATGATTCAATAGAGGTTGAAAATGGCGCAAAGTCGTCAGAAAGTGATTCTACACTGTTGTTTGGAGAAGGGAGTTAGAGTTTGAAGTAGATGATTGGGTGTACTTGAAAGTTTCACACATGAAAGGTGTTATGAGGTTTGGTAAAAAGGGGAAGCATAGTCTCCGGTATATTGGCCCTTACAGAATATAAAAAAGGGTAGGTAATATAGCTTATAAGTCGCAGTTCATCTAGTGTTTCACATATTCATATTGAAGAAGTGCATGGGAGATCCCTCATTCATCATACCAGCTGAAGACATTGGGATCAAGGATAGCTTATCTTATGAAGAGATTCCGGTCTAGATTCAAGATCGCCAAGTTCGCAAGTTGAGGACCAAGGAAGCAGCATCAGTCAAAGTCCTTTGGAGGAACCAATTTGTTGAAGAAGCTACTTGGGAATCTGAGGAGGATATGAAAATGAGATATCCACATCTCTTTGAATCCGGAGAAATTTTAGACCAAGGTACTAATTCTCTTTTTAGTACTCTTTAATTGATGAGTTGGCATGTTGTGTTTGCATTGCTTGTTGGGTGTTGAGTTAATATTGCATGTTACACCCTTTGCCTAGTAAGAGTATTCTCATTCGAGGACGAATGTTCCCAAGGGGGAGATATTGTAACATCTCGGAAAACTGAAATAACTAGGAAGAAGCTAAGAATTGAAAATAGTCATTTTTGGAAAGAATGAAAATCTAGAAATTTTGTCAAGTTAAGAAAAGTTGAGATTTTGGTCAACTTCAAAAGGTCATAACTCCTACCTCAGGATTATTTAGGTGTACTTTAAGATATGGTAGGAAATCTCTTGGATTAATCTTTCCAACGCCTCCGAGTTTGCGCAATTCCAAGTTTGTATGAGTGAGATATGACCATTTGAAGTTGGGATGTTCAAATGAGGAAATGTCCAAATCCGAATTTTTAAAGGGTGTTTTGGTATTTTCCATACCCTATTATTTTAATTCATTTTTAGTGAATTAATTAAGGGTAAAAACTGAATTGGTTCAATTTGCACAATTGGAAATTAACGCTATGGTTCTAGAGAGAAGAACGCAAGAGAAAGGAGAAGAGAAAAACAAGATTCTTCATTTCATAAGGAATTGATTGCGGATTTTTTCAAGGATTTGATCCTACAAGGTATGTGAGGCTTTCATAATGTTGGGTTCATTCACCCACGTGCCAAACATGTTTATTTTAGCATGAATTCGTCCTAAAAGAGTTTGAAAGTTGATGTTCTTGATATGTATTCTTGAATTTGATATTGTTCTTGAGTTGGGTTGAAATTGAGAAGTTTATGAGATCATTACGTCAAATTTTTGAGTTTGCTAGAGTTAGGTTCTTAGGTACATTTGTTTGGTATCTATATCTAAAAAGAATTTGGGAAAAAGAACCTAGTTTGGGCTAATTGTGGTTGGAAAACGAAGAAGAAATTTAGTTGGGCAAATCTAGGCACTGGCTCCGCGTCGCGGACATGCTCCCCAGATTTGGGAAAAATCATTTTGCATCGCGGAGCGGTCACAGACCATTATGCCACAAAAAGTATTTATGTGACCTAAATTTAAATACATCTCCGCGTTGCGGACCTGCCCTCAAACAATGATTTTTTTTTATCTTTTCTCATGATTAGCTATCTAAAAACACTCCTAAACACCATGAGATCTTTCCTATAACAAATCATGATCCTTGAATCCATAATACAATTCAAGAAAAGTTAAGAGTCAAGTTTAGAAGTCAAGAAGAAAATCAAGAGAAGTTCATTAATGTTTTTCAAAAGTCTTTCACAAACGTTTTTAACTTTGTTCTAAGACGTAAGTTTTAAGTTAAGCAAAGAGTAAAGAGTTGAGTTAATTTCTCCAAAAATTATAAGGGAACTAAGTATTCTCAAAAGTTTAAAATGTTTTCACATTTGAACAAGAAAGAGAACATTGATTTCAAGCGAGCCTTTAAGGTAAGTTTTGAGAAATTATCTCAAACCAAAGAAAAAACTTTGTTTTAAAAACATATGAGCTAATTATATTTTGGGAGTAGTATTGAACACTGATATGGGGATGCGAATTCATATTAACTCAAGTCTCCATAAACCATGTAGCCATCATGGGTAGTAAATGATCATACTTTTTAGATGAATCCTTAAGATTCTTTTAGCATAGACTAGTGGATCAACTTAGTTAAGGCGTCCTATATGACAACAAAGTATAGGACAGTTCTGGAAGCGTGGGCAAGATGATGTATCACCACTTAGGCTCATAGTGGTGGTTGTCGGTTAGAGAATCTCCCACAAAACCTATATTACTTTGATATATGAGTAAAGTTTAGTTTGTTATTGCATATCTTTAACAAATTGAGTTGTTATTTACTATTCTAATGATTTGTTTAAATTGCACTATTATTGTTGTTTTACACTGCATTTTGAGTTGAGTTATTCATGAGTTGAGTAAAGTCAAGGTATGTATTCCTTTCCAATCCTTTTCAAGCTTAAGTTATGTTTAGAATTCCTAGTCGCATACACGTACATTCAATGTACTGATGCCAGTTGGCCTGCATCGTGTTCTGATGCAGACGCAACTAACCAGGATCAGCATCCAGCACCCCGTTGATCAGGTTGAGCACTCAGAGTCAGTTGGTGAGCCTCCTTGCCTTCCAGAGGACTCTTTTATCATTTTCTTTCTAGTTTTCAGTTGTTAGGATGATCGGCGGTCCTTTCCTGACATCCCTTTTTGTTTTAAAGGCTTCACAGATAGTTAGTAGTTCAGTTGTTTTTACATTATCATTTCATATGTTAAAACTTGAGTTGCCATTTTGGCCAAGTTTAATGTGGACTTTTAATCATTCTAAGTTACTTCATTTAACAATTGAGTAAGTGCATTTGATCATTGTAATAATGCTTAGAGTCTTCCACTGAGTAAGTAAGTCAGGCCAAGGGTTCGCTTGGGGCCAGCAATGGTTCTCAAGTGCCAGCCACGTCTGGGGTGTAGGCTCGGGGTGTGACATCGTTGCCTTCAAAATTAATAACACACTAGGTAATTTACCCATGCTTCGCGCGGGCATAAATAATATTTCTAAACTTTGGAACAGCCTTTTCAATAATCAGTTGTTATAAGAAAAAAAAAAGGAAATTTTAGTAGGTTTTAAAACATTTCAACAGAAATTAAATGATTTGAGATTATCACATATATCAAGAATTTTAAATATATAATGAATGATTAAAAGTATCTTGATATCTAATCATTTTTATGTTTTACATAATTTATCAAGATATATGTTTGATGATATAATTGTCTTGTTAAAACTGAGTGATGTTTTTATATAGCGATTAAACATATTTTTTTCTATTTTTTTGTACATGAAAAATGTATAACTGATAATTTTATGGTTAGAATAATCCCTTGTTAAAAACAAATTATATAAAAAAAATTCGATAATCAATATTAGTTTTAATAAGTTAAGACCGTTAAAAATGTACACCACAACAACATAAATAAAACTTTTTAGAGACAATCTACTTGTCTATGGTCAAATGTTCACCACTTTTAGTTATTGTTACTTTGTTACTCTAACAAAAAATTTCGAAGGATAAAAATAAATTTGAAACAACAGCAAAATAATATTGTTGACCCTTTTAGAAATTCATTCTTCATTAAACTACTGCTCTGAAGGCTTTTCTAGATGCTTCATCAATGCAACTTTACGGCTTTTTCAGAAATATGTATGTATAGTTGTTGCATTATTAAAGGACAAGTAGATCAAAATGTTGTATTGTAGACTCATGTTAAAGAAATATTCTCAAACATTAAAAGATTAAAAATGAGTCTAACCTAAATAACTCAAATGCTCAGCAAAGACTTGGGACATAAAAGACAACAAATCTATGTTAATAGATATATCTTTTGTAGTTTAAGATATTACTTTTATTTAGAGCATGTTTTATTTCATATTCTTCAAATTAAGCTTGCTGAAAATAGTCATAACTCACACCAAAAATATTTAGTAGAGCTGAATGAGAAGGAAAAAAAAAATGAAAAGGACGACAACTTTGTCCAAGTGAGATCATATACATACCAAACGAAAAATAAACAATACAATTTTAAGGAGACAACAAAACAGCGAGAAAAAACATGTTTAAAGGGAGTAAACTATGAGATATTCAATGATGATAACAAATAATTTTAACCAGAAAAGTTCTCATGTTTTAAAATAACATACTAAGAAAATTGACTAACACTTCAATCAACTTTAAATCCTTAAAGTACTCATAATATCCGGTGATAAAATTTAGTAAAAATACATAACAACAACATAAAAACAAAAAATATGGGCATGCAAAGTTATTAACTCTGAGAGGATTTTTTAAAAACACAAAATGTCATCCTTTTATGTGAAGAAATGCGTTGTTGATGAACAAATTAGAGATTTGTAATGGTTTTTTTAGTTTACCTTTAACATTTCCAATAGAGAAAACTTGCTTGAATACTCAATTAACGTTTGTTATTTAATATGTACTAACAAATACTTATAACAATAATATTACAGAAACATAAATAACAAAATTTAAAGCATGTACTCAAAAGTACATTAATAATATAAGTAAAAATTAATGACTGTAAAAACATATCAGGATTTGTAACAATAGAATGAAATAGAATGGAAAAAATCGAGTCCACTGAATGCATATTGTCTTCTTAGGGAAATTATTCCCCCTAGTACCTGAGATTTACAGGAATAGATCATCTCAGGAAAGAACAGTTCTATTCACAAGTGTATTGATACAAAAAATGATGTCAGTGAGTCATTCGACAAGAGCAAAGTATACAATTATTTAATTGTCCAGAAGAAGAAGATCAAAATATTTGTTGTTTTAAAATGAGAGAAAATTCCTCTATTTATAGACAACAAAAGGTAGTCTAAACAAATGCTTATTGTGTCTTATTGAAAAGGTCACAACCTTTCATAAAAGTCATAACTTTTCATAAAAGTCGCAACTCTTCCTAAAAGTCGCAACTCTTCATAAAAGTCAGAACTTTTCATAAAAGTCACAGCTTTTCATCAAAGGGGATGGCTAGTTTTGGAAATAAAATAAATTAAAAGGGAATCCTGGTTTGTGGTGGCGCCACATAGGCGAGACTCTAGGGTTCTCATTTATATGATATATGAGTTTTGCACTGAGATTATATCTCCACAATGATCACAATCACCTGTGACAAATATCAAATACTAATTAGTAGCCATGAAGTTTAGACAAAAACTTCTAATTTTACTGAGTGCAAAGGACAAAACAGTCATCTTTCATGTATTACACTGTAGTGTGTCATTTCCTATAACACTAATGTGACGCTACAAAGTGTTCTATAAACATCACTAATACCTTTCTCAAAATAAGTGTTTAATACGTTTGTGTTTAATTCCATACCCTCGGGTGCCCTTGGAATGTACTTTCTCAAATTCGACTTATTCCTTTTCTGGCTCCTATTTTGTGTAAACTGATTTACTAAATTAGCAATGTAGGTATTAACTACTTAAATGCAAAACCACTCCACTAAAATAAGTAATTCATGTATAAAAACCATATATCATATCTATATTACTTTAAAAACATGAACTCCCAATTTGAATTTTAAATTACTATAATATCCCTAACTTAACTTGTGACTTTTTCGATGAGTTGTGACTTTTCGATGAGTTGTGACTTTTTTCGAAGGGTTGTGATTTTTCGATGAGTTGTGACTTTTCCAAAAAGTTGTGACTTTATCAATAAATTGTGACTTTTTCAATAAGTTTAGACTTTTCTAAAGAGTTGTGACTTTTTTCAATAAGTTTTGACTTTTCCAAAGGGTTGTAACTTCTCAAAAAGGACATGACTTTTCAGATAAGACACAAAAAACATTTGTTCATACTATCCTTTGTTGATTATAAATAGAGGAGCTTCCTCTCATTTTTCAACCACAATTTTTTTAATCTTCTACTATTCCTCTTCTTGCACTTAATTTTTTTTGTGTAATTTATTGTCGTTGAGCGAGTTCGAAGTTTGCGGAATATGAGGTACCACTATTCTGATGAAGTTCTATCCTAAGAGGTTTATTTGATAAGCTCGAGTACTTTAGAAAAATAATTTTGATGATATAATTATTATTTTTTGTCTTAATATATATACATTAGTATGTAATATTCCAATATATGAAGTTAACATGATGTAGTCTAAATTCATTTGTTTTTTTTAACAATTTCTCTTCTGATGTAGATGTATGCGTCTGAATATCTTTTCCAAAATTTAGAGAATTGTTAGGATTTGTTTTTGATGCTCAAGACAAAAGAATGACTTTATTTATTAATGCTACTTATGTGATTTAGACTCTCATGAATTTTGCTTCAAAATAATAATTACTATATAAACATTGCCCTTTTGTAATACTTATTTACTATTTATTGATATTTTAGTATTTTAGATGAAGAAAAGTTCATATGACTTGTAATAACGCCAGTTGAAGTTTGTATTGTTTTAATTTTTATTACTTATTTTATAGTTAATTTTATGAGATAAATATTTTCATTAGTGCAAATATATATTTATATTTGGATAGGTATTTGTATTTAAATTAAAGTATTATATAGGTCACAAATGTATTATCAAGTTAACAAGATCTTCCAACTTCAAAATGTATTATTTTAAAATGTTCCGAACTCACAACCAATGTGAAAATATGTGAATATATAAAATGTAGTTGTTCTCTTCATATGTTCATATGACATCTAAACAATTTAACCGTGAATACACATGCAAAACACATTTGGTTAGATGACAAGAAAAATACAAGGCAAATATTGTCTATAAGGTAATATTAGTGAGTTAAGACTAATTACACGATTAACCTCATCAAATTAAAATAAATATATACATTATTTCTTTTAACTAATAAATTTTTTCATTGACCATCTTCATAGGTATGTGTGAATAAGAAATATATATGATGATTCACGTTGAACATTAACAAAAGAATCTGCAATATTATTTTTTTCTAAGTTTATTATTCAAATCTTCGCTTAAATAAGCAATACTATTTAATATAACATATATTTTTGAAATTGGAAATCACGTGTAACGCACGTGTCAAGAAACTAGTATTATTATAAGTGGGAACATCACAATGAAAAGTTAAAATACCAAAATGCCCTTGTAAAATTAAATGACTCTACTACCATTTCAAGGTAAAAAAAAAATCTGAATTTCCCACTTTTAGCTATCTTTTTTCACTAATTCTTTTCATTTTATTTAATAAGAAGTCCAAAAGTCCATGTAATGTGGGTAACATCTCATAAACAGAAGTTCAAAAATCACAATTTTGATCTTACAATCGTTTCCAAGCCAAAATGGTGGGTTTTATTTTGAGTTTTAACTTCTTTTTCATTTCCTCTATTAATGTTTGTTCATTTCTTTGAGCTTTGTTCTTAAAATTTCTCTATTAAGAACTTATGGTGAGTCTTATTTTGAGTTTTACCTTTTTTTTCATTTCCTCTATTAATGTTTTGTTAATTTCTTTGAGCTTTGTTCTTAAAAGTTCTCTATTAAGAATTTGTCGTCTTTTTGTTTTTAACTTTCACAAGAATTTTAGGTATTTACAAATGTATATTCAGTTTTGATATGAAATTGTTGGAGAATATGGGTGTAATGACCCTTCAGGTCATTTTTAAATTAAAGAATTCTTTCCCTCGTATAGAGCATTCCTGTAGCGACCCCAAGTCATTTATGACTTGCTGGCACTGATTGTTCGGTCGCCTGGTCATTCGTTTGGGTTTTAGGCCCGTTTCCCTGTTTTGGAGATTTTTATAACTTGAAAAGTTGACTTTGGTCAACCTTTTTGGGAGTCGTGCTCAAATAAAAATTCTGACAACTAGGTTAGCTTTGGAAGATCGATTTTGGTCTAGAACGACCCATTGTTCACTTCTCGAGGCTTTAAATGGCAGTTGTGGAATCTGGCTCAAACGATACTGGGTGTGGGACCCACTTTTCATCAAAGCAATCTCCAAATGGAAATTTCGCCTTCACCGTTGAGTCCGAAATATCGTTTCCAATTGGATTCCATATATGGTTTGTATTTTTCCGATTCCGAACGAGTTCGGGACATCGAAATTTAAGTTTGAAGGGTTGGAGAATTTTGACGCGGCGGTGACGTGGCAGAGCCACGCGACGCCACGTGGCAACGGCTGGAAATCTGGAAATTTTCAAATTTTAGGACGAGTTCGTCCAATTTTTTTCCCTCAACTTCAACATCAGATTTCTCCTTCATTTTGAGTCCAAATTAGGTGCTTCAAGAGGCTAACTTCAAGAGAATTTCGTGGGGAATCTAGCGGTGATCTCAGAAATGCGAGGGGAGGCTTCATTTGAGGAAAGGAATCGAATTTAGCCACTGCTAGGATGATTTTCGGATTGAATTGTTGTTGAATTTTGAAATGTGAGATCTTGATCATCTTAGGTTCGTTTTGAGTCATTCTTGAGGCTAACTTGTAGAGTTTTTTGCAAGGATCGTCGTGGTATAATCTGTTTGGGTTGAAAGGGTCTCGTTTTTCCAGAAATTGGTGATCAAGGGGCTGCCCATTTTAATTGTTTTGGCTGATTTGCTGTGTTTTAGGCATCTGTTTGTGCTAAAATTTTGGGGTATTAGTTTAGTAAGGTACTTGGGACGTTTCCACGGATTCGATTTCGAGATTCCAATTGTGGGCCCCACAATCCCATTTTAGACCTGATTTTTGGTCCGTCTCCGAAAAATACAATTTTAGTGTCAATATATTCGTAATGATGAGGTGATTAACCTTTTGTTAGTGGAGAAGCATTCGGAGACCGTTCGGAGGGGAAAAGATTCGG
Organism: Solanum commersonii; assembly: GCA_029007595.1. Taxonomy (NCBI): domain Eukaryota; kingdom Viridiplantae; phylum Streptophyta; class Magnoliopsida; order Solanales; family Solanaceae; genus Solanum; species Solanum commersonii. The sequence goes on from JAJTWQ010000251.1 coordinate 121,647, forward strand.
TACCGTGAGTTGGAGCACGCGTGGTCGGCTTTCAGGTAGGCTATGGCTTTCTCTTGTGAGATTGAGTATGTTTAGGCATTTGTTTATTTATTTGCTTGAGTATGGAGGTTCGGGTGTTGAGCATGCTAAATTTCTATAGTTCCTGCCTTAGACCTTATTTCGGGAAAGTGTTGGATTATGACAGCATGTCTCTAGATATTATTGAATATCCATATCTTGTGGTGTATATGATAATATTGATTTGAAGTATGTTTGGCCTTAGTCTAGGCTTAGACTAGTGTTGCCATAGACTTGCGAGATTTCGGATGTCGTTGGGCAGTAGAACTTTTTCCGTCGCCGTTTCGGACGGTCAGCTCCTTGGAGACCGAAAGAGCAGACTTGAGTCGATAGTTGGTAACTCGGTCGATGACCTTGTATCCATAATGCCCCGCTTTTCGTTAGCTATAGTACCGGTTAGAGTCCGTGGTCCAGCTTACTTATGTCCGGGGCTTAGCTACGCACTGGTTCGAGTTCGTGGTCCGGCTTACTTGTGATCCGGTTTTGGCTACGCATGCCGGTTAGAGTTCGTGGTCCAGCCCACCCGTGCCCGACCTTTGGCTACAGCACCCGGTTTGAGTCCGTGGTTCAGTCCATATAGGTTGACTCATTAGCTATAGTACCCGGTTCGAGTCCATGGTCCAGCTTGCACGTGGTGTATTCCCAATTTCTCACTAAAGCTTCAGTTAGTCTTGATTATTCTTATCTGTAGGTTGAGGTTTTGGAGGTTGGAGAGATTCTGATTAAAGTCCGAGACGTAATGAGATCCTGGAATATGATTGGGAACGATTTAGTTAAAAGTCCGGAAATTAGTAATATTGTGATAGACCTTCTAGCTCCATTATTTTACTTTATCTGCTGATGCATCTGCCGGGCTTATGGGGGTCCGTGCAGGTGGTTTCTTTTATTGTGCACGAGCATATTCGTCGGGTTTATGGGAGCTCGGCGGAGTTAGTTAGATTACTTGTCTTTGTTGCCTGTACGCTCGTGTACATACCCCCATTTACTACTCTTTGCACTTGATGTGGCCCTTTATTTGCATTTCAGTTCACTTTTGCTTATCTTGTTCAGTCGGCCTATGATGCCTACTGGTACCTGTTGTTTTGGTACTCATGCTACGCTCTGCATCTATTTTGTGATGCAGGTTCGAGCACTAGTAGCCAGCGTTGATCGAGCTTGGAGTAGACTTATCCGGAGACGGTGGTGAACACACGGCGTTTTGTACTATTTCAGTCTCCATTTGTATATATAGACTTGTCTCTTTCCTTTCGAGACAGTCCAGTCTATGTTGTCCAGTGTTGGGACTTGTACTCATTTTGTAGTAGCTCTGTACTGGTGACTTCTAGGTTCTGGGAGGGATCTTTATTTGTATATATGTTTTGGGTGGTTCCGCTTGTTTATATTGTTATTTTCCTACTTTTGTTTGATTTCTACCCTCAGACCCATTACTTATTGTTCCGGGTTACGGGTTGGCTTACCTGTTGGTGGGTTATAGTAGGTGCCATCATGACTTGATAAATCGGGTCGTGACAAATTGGTATCAGAGCCCAGGTTCGTCGGTCTCACTTGTACAGAGCTAATGTCTAGTAGAGTCCTGCAGATCGGTACGGAGATGTCCGTTACTTATCTTCGGGAGGCTACAGGATGTCTTTAGGAACGTGTCGCTTTTGTATCACTGTCGTGCATTGTGTATCTTATCGGTTTCTGATAATCTTACTTGTATCACTCTTTTATAGGGATGGCTCGCACGCGTGGTAGGGCCCAGCTAGGGGTAGAGGCCGACCTCGAGGTCGTGCGTAACTACAAAGACCAGCCCAGACCGAGAGCAAACTCCGAGCCGGTGATAGAGCCACTAGCCGGCTCCAAAGACAAAGAGTAGCCGATGGGCCCGAGACCGGCCCGGCCACCGCCCGAGCCTCCGTGGCGGCTCCGGATATCCCAGGCGATGCTCGTACAGATACTAGCTGCCATTGGGGGTATGCAACAGGCCCCAGCTCCAGCCGTTCCAGTACCGCAGGGCCAGCCTACACCAGCGGTACCGGTTGTTCAGCAGCTAGCGGCACCGGTTGTTCAGCCTGACGATTTGGAGGGCGTCATGCCACTACGGGAGCAGAAGATGCTCGGGGTGTTCCTTAGACTATCACCGCCGAGGTTTTCTGGGGCAGTGGGGGAGGATGCCCACGAGTTTCTAGTTACTTGTTGCGAGCGGCTACATACTTTGGGTTTAGTGGAGTCGAGAGGAGCAGACTTCACCGCGTACCAGTTAGACGGTCCCGCCAGGCAGTGGTGGCGTACATACTTAGAGACCAGGCTAGCTGGGTCTCCACCGGTCACATGGACTGAGTTTCCAAAGGCTTTCTTGGCTCGATTTATTCCCAGTAGCATCAGAGATCAGCTCAGAGATCAGTTTGCTCGGTTAGAGCAGGGCTCCATGACAGTATCAGAGTATGAGGCCCGATTCCACGAGCTCTCCAGACATGCCGCCATGTTATTACCTACTGAGGAGGAGAGGGTTCGTTGTTTTGTTTGGGGTTTGAGACTACAGTTGTGGATTGAGACTCAGTCTTTAGTCTCAGCGGGCCGCTCATTTCTAGATGTAGTGGACCATGCCCGCACTATCGAGCAGCTTCGTCGCGAGGCCCAAGGGGGCAGCGGCAAGAGAGCTAGACAGGAGGATAGCCATGATAGGCGCCGTTTGAGACCCGAGAGTCTTATGATAGATCTCGGAGAGGTTTGGTCGGGTCGGCCTAGTAGCCCCTTCCGAGGCTTCTCTCCAGGCATCGGAGGGTGATCGGCACCGCCATATTGGTTTTAGTGCCGGTCCTAGTCGGGGCCGAAATAGTTCACGAGATGGGTTTTGGTCGGGGTAGCCGACCTCCAGCTCTCAGTCTTGAGTCCCGGGGTGTTATGAGTGTGAGGAGTTAGATCATTGGGCCCGCGAGTGTCCCCATCGCAGTTAGCCTTACCCGCTCCACGGGCGGCTAGGCATGCGCCGGCACCTCCAGCTAGAGGCGAGAGGCCGGGGGACAGGATCGTAGGGGTGGTCACCGGGGTATACGGGGTGGTCCCCAAGGAGGCGGATTAGGGGCGAGCCGATGCACGGGGTAGGGAGTCCAGGCCCACTTTTATGCAGCTCCGGCTAGAGCGAATGCCGAGACCTCGGACGATGTGATCACGGAGTACGAGTGTTATTATGCCATCGGCCCGCATTCGCCTTATTTGATCCGGGCTCTACTTATTCCTATATATCTCGTTTATTGTGTTCCTCGATTGAGTATGATCCCGAGCTATTGGTTGAGTAGTTGCGTGTTTCAACCCCGGTAGGTGATTCTTTAGTAGTGGATCGGGTATTTAGATCTGTGTGGTGACTATTCGAGGCGAGACACTAGGGTTGATCTTATTTTGCTTGATATGGTGGATTTTGATTTGATTTTGGGTATGGATTGGTTATCTTCCCACCATGCGGTCTTAGATTGCTACGCTAAGACCGTTACTTTAGCCATGCCTGGTATTCCACCAGTGGTGTGGCAGGGCTCTTGTAGTCACACGCCAGTTGAGGTGATATCTTTTGTTCGAGTCTAGAGGTTGATGGCTAGCGGGTGTTTGGCTTATTTGGCTTATGTTAGAGATGTTAGTAAGGAGGGTCCTACCGTTGATTCAATACCTATTGTTCGAGAGTTTACAGATGTGTTTCCTGCCGATCTGCCTGGTCTCCCTCCTGATCGTGACATTGACTTTTCTATTGAAGTAGAGCCGGGCATTAAGCCCATTTCTATACCACCATACCATATGGCTCCCGTAGAGCTCAAGGAGCTCAGTGTTCAGATTCAGGATCTCTTAGATAAGGGATTCATTCGGCCTAGTATATCGCCTTGGGGTGCCCCAGTCCTCTTCGTAAAGAAGAAGGACGGTACTATGCGATTGTGTATTGACTATAGGCGGTGAACAAGGTGACGGTGAAGAACCGTTACCCCATGCCTCGTATTGATGATTTATTTGATCGGCTTCGGGGTGCCGCCGTGTTTTCTAATATTGATTTGAGGTCCGGTACCATCACCGAGGATTAGGCAAATGGACATCCCTAAGACCGCATTTAGGACTCGTTATGGCCACTATGAGTTCCTTGTGATGTCTTTTGGGTTGACTAACGCCCCCGCCGCGTTCATGGACTTGATGACATGTGTGTTCAGGCCATACCTTGATTTATTTGTCATTGTCTTCATTGATGACATGCGGTATACTTACGGAGCGAGTGAGCATGAGCGGCATTTGAGGATAGTGCTCCGGACTTTGAGAGATCAGCGGTTTTATGCCAAGTTCTCAAAGTGCGAGTTTTGGCTTGAGTCTGTAGCCTTCTTGGGGCACGTGGTGTCCAAGGAGGGTATTAGGGTTGATCCGGCGAAGATTGATGCTATTCGTGATTGTCACAGGCCCACCTCTGTGACTGAGATTTGTAGCTTCGTCAGACTAGCAGGCTATTACAGACACTTTGTTGAGGGATTCTCTACTATAGCAGCACCTTTGACTCGGTTGACTCGCCAGGATGTTCCGTTTGTGTGGTCGGAGGAGTGTGAGAGGAGCTTTCTGAGGCTTAAGGAGTTGCTTACCACCGCTCCTATATTGACTCTTCCGATTGAGGGCGAGGGGGTTTACTTGTTTATTGTGACGCATCCGACATTGGTTTGGGTTGTGTCGATGCGCCAGGCCGCGTTATTGCTTATGCGTCGAGGCAGCTTAAGTCGCACGAGCGCAACTACCCCACTCATGACTTAGAGTTGGCGGCGGTGATTTTTGCGCTTAAGATTTGCAGGGATTACGTGTATGGAGTACGATGTGAGATCTATACCGATCACAGGAGCCTTGAGTACATTATGAGCCAGAGAGATCTTAATTCGAGACAGCGTCGTTGGATTGAGCTCCTGAAGGACTACGACCTCTCTATTCTCTACCATCCGGGCAAGGCAAATGTAGTAGCGGACGCCTTGAGTCGGAAGGCAGTGAGTATGGGTAGTCTAGCTTTTCTTTCTACTACGGAGCGACCATTAGCTTTGGACATCCAGTCCTTAGCTAACCGAATGGTACGGCTTGATATCTCTGATTCCCGGTGTGTACTAGCTTATGTGGATGCTCAGTCATCTCTGCTGGATTGGATTCGCAGTCGTCAGTTTGAAGATGAGGACTTAGTGGCACTTCGAGATCGAGTTTTGGGAGGTGACACTGGCCTGGCTACGTTAGATTTAGATGGGGTCTTAAGATTTGGTGATCGATTTTGTGTTCCAAGAGTTGGGGGTTTGATTCAGATGATTCTTACCGAGGCCCATGATTCCAAATATTCTATTCATCCGGGCATATCTAAGATGTATCGGGACTTGAGACAGCACTACTGGTGGAGCGGCATGAGGAGAGATATTGCGGATTATGTATCGCATTGCTTGAGTTGTCAGCAGGTTAAGGCCGAGCATTTGAGGCCTGGTGGTGAGCTTCAGAGATTACCCATTCCTGAGTGGAAATGGGAGAGGATCACCATGGACTTTGTTGTAGGATTACCTCGCACTTCCCGTGGTCTTGATAGTATTTGGGTCATCGTAGATCGATTGACCAAGTCAGCACACTTTATTCCTGTCCATACTTTCGACAGTGCTGAGAGGTTAGCCCGTATCTACATTCGAGAGGTGGTTCGTCTTCATGGTGTGCCTGTTTCCATCATCTCAGATCGGGGCCCACAGTTCACAGTGGGACCAGTATTTGCCCTTGGCAGAGTTTGCGTATAACAACAGCTACCACTCGAGTATTTAGATAGCCCCATTCGAGGCCTTATATGGTAGGCGTTGTCGCTCTCCAGTTGGTTGGTTTGAGTCTACAGAGCCCAGGCCGCGCGGTACAGACTTGATGCGAGAGGCTTTAGATCATGTGAGGGTGATTCAAGATAGGCTCAGGACAGCCCAGAGTAGACATCAGAGTTATGCAGACCGTAGGCGTCGACCGTTGAAATTTGCTATTGGTGATAGAGTATTCCTCCGTGTGTCGCCCATGAAGGGTGTAATGAGATTTGAGAGGCGGGGCAAGCTTACCCCCAGGTATATAGGTCCTTTTGAGATATTGAGGACGGTTGGGAGGTCGCATATGAGTTAACTTTGCCCCCGGCCTTTTCAGCTATTCACCCGGTTTTTCATGTTTCGATGTTGCGCCGGTATGTTCCGGATGAGTCCCATGTGATTCAGATGATGCAGGTTGACTTGGATGAGTTTGAGATACATTGAGGAGCCAGTTGCTATTTTGGCCAGAGATGTCAGACGGTTGCGTTCCAGAGCCATTCCCTGTGGTTAAGGTCCATTGGAGACATCGTCCAGTTGAGGAGGCTACCTGGGAGATCGAGCATGAGATGCGGGCACAGTTCCCCGGCTTATTTGAGCATTCAGGTACTTCTTGACTCTTACTTTCGCGGACGAAAGTTCTTTTAGTAGTGGATATTGTAATGACCCTTCAGGTCATTTTTAAATTAAAGAATTCTTTCCCTCGTATAGAGCATTGCTGTAGCGACCTCAAGTCATTTATGACTTGCTGGCACTGACTGTTCGGTCGCCTAGTCGTTCGTTTGGGTTTTAGGCCCGTTTCCCTGTTTTGGAGATTTTTATAACTTGAAAAGTTGACTTTGGTTAACCTTCTAGGGAGTCGTGCTCAGATGAAAATTCTGCAGCTAGGTTAGCTTCGGAAGATCGATTTTGGTCTAGACCGACCCTTTGTTCACTTCTCGAAGCTTTAGATGGCAATTGTGGAATCTGGCTCAAACGATACTGGGTGTGGGACCCACTTTTCATCAAAGCAATCTCCAAATGGAAATTTCGCCTTCACCGTTGAGTCCGAAATATCGTTTCCAATTAGATTCCATATATGGTTTGTATTTTTCCGATTCCGAATGAGTCCGGAACATCGAAATTTAAGTTTGAAGGGTTGGAGAATTTTGACGCGGCGGTGACGTGGCAGAACCACGCGACGCCACGTGGCAGCGGCTGGAAATCTGGAAATTTCCAGATTTTAGGACAAGTTCGTCCAATTTTTTTCCCTCAACTTCAACATCAGATTTCTCCTTCATTTTGAGTCCAAATTAGGTGCTTCAAGAGGCTAACTTCAAGAGAATTTCGTGGGGAATCTAGCGGTGATCTCAGAAACGCGAGGGGAGGCTTCATTTGAGGTAAGGAATCGAATTTAGCCACTGCTAGGATGATTTCCGGATTGAATTGTTGTTGAATTTTGAAATGTGAGATCTTGATCATCTTAGGTCCGTTTTGAGTCATTCTTGAGGCTAACTTGTAGAGTCTGTGTTTTAGGCATCTGTTTGTGCTAAAATTTTGGGGTATTAGTTTAGTAAGGTATTTGGGACGTTTCCACAGATTCGATTTTGAGATTCCAATTGTGGGCCCCACAATCCCATTTTAGACCTGATTTTGGGTCCGTCTCCGAAAAATACAATTTTAGTGTCAATATATTCGTAATGACGAGGTGATTAACCTTTTGTTAGTGGAGAAGCATTCGGAGACCGTTCGGAGGGGAAAAGATCCGGTACCGTGAGTTGGAGCACGCGTGGTCGGCTTTCAGGTAGGCTATGGCTTTCTCTTGTGAGATTGAGCATGTTTAGGCATTTGTTTATTGATTTGCTTGAGTATGGAGGGGTTCGGGTGTTGAGCATGCTAAATTTCTATAGTTCCTGCCTTAGACCTTATTTCGGGAAAGTGTTGGATTATGACAGCATGTCTTTAGATATTATTGAATATCCATATCTTGTGGTGTATATGATAATATTGATTTAAAGTATGTTTGGCCTTAGTCTAGGCTTAGACTAGTGTTGCCATAGACTTGCGAGATTTCGGATGTCGTTGGGCAGTAGAACTTTTTCCGACGCCGTTTGGACGGTCGGCTCCTTGTAGATCGATATAGCGAGACTTGAGTCCGATAGTTGGTAACTCACTGATGACCTTGTATCCATAATGCCCCGCTTTTCGTTAGCTACGGTTCCCGGTTAGAGTCCGTGGTCCCGGCTTACTTATGTCCGAGGCTTAGCTACGGCACGGTTCGAGTTCGTGGTCCCGGCTTACCGTGATCCGGTTTTGTCTGATGCAGGTTAGAGTTCGTGGTCCAGCCCACCCGTGCCCGACCTTTGGCTACAGCACCCGGTTCGAGTCCGTGGTCCAGTCCATATAGGTTGACTTATTAGCTATAGTACCCGGTTCGAGTCTGTGGTCCAGCTTGCACGTGGTGTAGTCCCAATTCCTCATTAAAGCTTTAGTTAGTCTTGATTATTCTTATCTGTAGGTTAAGGTTTTGGAGGTTGGAGAGATTCCAATTAAAGTCCGGGACGTAATGAGATCTTGGAATATGATTGGGAACGGTTCAGTTAAAAGTCCGGAAATTGGTAATATTGTGATAGACCTTCTAGCTCCATTATTTTACTTTATCTGCTGATGCATCTGCCGGGCTTATGGGGGTCCGTGCAGGTGGTTTCTTTTATTGTGCACGAGCGTACCCGTCGGGTTTATGGGAGCCCGGCGGAGTTAGTTAGATTACTTGTCTTTGTTGCCTGTACGCTCGTGTACATACCCCCATTTACTACTCTTTGCACTTGATGTGACTCTTTATTTGCATTTCAGTTCACTTTTGCTTATCTTGCTCAGTCGGCCTATGATGCCCTACTGGTACCTATTGTTTTGGTACTCTGTAGTAGCTCTGTACTGGTGACTTCCAGGTTCTGGGAGGGATCTTTATTTGTATATATGTTTTGGGTGGTTCCGCCTATTTATATTGTTATTTTCCTACTTTTGTTTGATTTCTACCCTCAGACCCATTACTTGTTGTTCCGGGTTACGGGTTGGCTTACCTGCTGGTGGGTTATAGTAGGTGCCATCATGACTTGTTAAATCGGGTCGTGACAATGGGTACTACAAACTTAGAGGCTATTTGAAGGAATTTTTGTTCCGATCGTATGAAGGGATTGTTGTACCACAAGCGCAAATAAGATTAGATTTGTTGTGCACATGAAATACCTTTTTTTTTATATCAAATTGAACATCACATGAGGTAAAATGTTTTCATAGTATGTTTTGAAATATTTATGAATATTTTATTTCTCCAAATAAATTATTTTTTTGTGTACAAAAAATGTGATGAACATATCTTTTGATATCTATATTTCTTGTTTAACAATGATGAGTTAATCTTGATGTTGAACAGAGTTGTTGTATACGTATACTGTGAAGTTCATGACTATTATGATCACATTCTTCTACCATTTTGAATCTCCGGGTAATTGGTATTCTAATTTTATGATTGCCTTTCTCTTTCTTTTCTTTTTTTCATTTCTATTTATTTTTTGTTTTTTTGGTGTAAACATTTGCGTTCTTATACCATGAAACTTATTTTTTTCATATTTGCCTTTTTCCATTTATCAGTTACGTTTCTTGTAAATTTCTCAACTCTTTAACTATAGGTAGTAAGAATACTCTTTCCAATAATAAATAAGTATTATTTACAAAACAATAACATGCACTCTTTATTTATCGATATATAATTCATTCCCTTTTGGATCAAGTTACCGTGAAATCTTAATTGTAATTTTAATTTTAGGATTAGATTTTTCCCGATTCAAGAATCTCTTAATATACTTTCTAATTAGTAATTATATGGATATTTAATACTATAGAATAGTAATTATCATATATATATATATAGATATATATATATATATATATAAAAGAGAACCTAAGATCCGCCTATGTGGCGCAACCACAAACCATGATTTCTTTTTAAATTTATTTATTTCCAAAACTAGCCTTCCCCTTTCATGAAATGTTGTGACTTTTATGAAAAATTGTGACTTTTATGAAGGGTTGCGACTTTAATGAAAAGTTGCGACTTTTATGAAAGGTTGTTACCTTTCCGAAGGATTGTAACTTTTCCAAAGAGTTGTGACCTTTCCGATAAAGCATAATAAACATTTGTTGACACTAGACTTTGTTGTCTATAATAGATGGATTTCCTCTCATTTTAAAACAACGAAAATTCTGAACTTCTTCTTCTTCTTCTTCTGCACAAATAAGTATTTGTGTACTTTGTTCTTGTTGAGTGACTTACTACACCATTGTATTTGTATCAATACATTGGTGGATAGAATTGTTCTATCCTGAGAAGAACTATTCCTTTAAACCTCGGATACTAGAGGGGAATAATTTCTTTAAGGGGACACAGTTGTGCATTAAGTGGGCTCAATTTTTTCCTTTCTGTTTCATTTTAATGTTACAAATCCTGTTATGTTTTTTTTATAGTCATTAGTTTATGCTTATGTTATTAATATAGCACTTTAAGATTTCGGAGGAATACTTTGCCATAATATAAAATGTTATTGACAAAGTAGAGTATGTATCCAAAATACGGATATTACTAAATAATCATATATAAGCTTAATAAAAGAGTTCAATCCCGTGCAAAGTATGGATAATTTACCTAGTATAATATATAATTGTAGAAGTAATTTAATTTTTTTTATATATTTTTTCCTCATCATATATTATTGGATCTCTGTTTAAAAAATCTCATGTGATGTCCTTTTTGTTCTTGAGAATACAATTCATTCACATATAATCGGAATGATAGTCTTACAAATTAACGCATTAAACATTTCAATCAAGTTTAATATTTTAATGAATGGAAATTCTCAATTTAATTCTTAAAATTTAGACGATATGATCACAAAAAAATTCAAAAAGAAAAATACTTTAAATATCTACATAGAGATTTTTTATCGTTTGCGTGCAAATAATTTCCTTAATTCAATAAAGTACATTTCAACTGAAAGACTAAAAGCGCTTAAGAAAAATAATTATTAGAAATAAAACAATATTTACACAAGAAAAAGAAAAAAAATCACCACAAATATATGACATTCACATTTCAACTAATTAAATATCTACAAGAATCATAGTTTGATATAAAATTCATTTGAGAGAAAAAAGAAGAAGAAACAGAATTTCATACATATGAGTTTTCTTAGTTCATGGTATTTAAGTATGATTATAGGAATTGTTAGAATAGTTATATTTTGTAAGACATAAATGTTTTTTCATTGTTCAATAATCATTAAGATATGTAACATTTCTATTGCCTTTGGAAGGAAAAAATTAACCGTTAATGGATCATATATATCTTGCCCGTTAGCTTTTTCTATAAATTTTCAAATAGACTGAACATATTATTTTCTTTTTTTGTATTACTTTGTGCATATATGAATCTTGAAAACATAAAATACTTCATAACCTGATTAAAAGAAATTGAATACCATTATATTTATACCTACTCACCAAATGAATATCAACATTTCACAAAAAAAATTATTTAGTGGAAAAACATATGAGAGTTGTTTTAGTGTTTATATTTGTCACGACTGACACCCACACTAACCCTCCGGTGGGACCACCATTACTACAATTCAAGCAAACAAATTTTATTAAAACTAAGGCATTTAGATGTACGGAAGCAAGTTTTAATGACTATAAAAATGGAGTCCCCATAAACTCCAAAGGTATAAATAAACTAGCAAAACTAATGCGGAAGAACCACCCCTAAAACTTGAAAGTCATTGTACCAAAACTCTACTAACGACAAGTCTAAGAATAAGGGGTACAACCCAAATACTAAACAACACCTCAAAGAAATAGTCTGAGTACGAAAAAAGTGGACTAAAACAAGAAAGATCCATGGCAGCCTGAAAGAACTAGCTCACTCTTGAATCCGGTCACGCTCAATAGTCACCTAGCTGAGGTCTATCAATAACCGCCTGAAGATGTCATGTACTCAACAAAGAACAAGCAAGTGTAGTATCAGTACACAACCATAGTGTACTGGTAGGATCGCGCGGCTATCCCAAAAGTGAAATATACATAAGCAGTCACAACAAAGTAAAACACGCATATACAATATTAGTCATCACTTACAAATAACGCGTAATTTCACAAGTCTCAAGAGATACAATTATCCTTTTAGAGCAACATACAGTCTTCCAACATCAATCATCATTAGATTTGAACGTAATCATCAGAAGTTTATACACAATACAATTCAATAGTCCTCTCAAGGAACCCAATTCAATGGTCCTCTCATGGAACCCAAACCCAAACTGTTAGCATACCGTTTCATGGTACCCGATCAAAGTTAGTGTGCCGAAACGTGGCAGCCGATCCCATGTTTATGCCAGAACGTGGCAACATATCCTATTTTTATGCAGGAACGTGGCAACCGATCCAATGTTTATGTCAGAACGTGGCAACCGATCCTATATTTATTTCGGAACGTGATAACCAATCCATTCAACAATCCACAATCACAATCACAATATACATTCTCATAATCATACAATCAAGCGTTGATTCATGGCATTCAATCATTCGTTCATACTTAATTACATTAGGTGCGATCGATAGGTTTCATTCATACATACATGCATTACAATGAAGCAATTACAAACATATATCACACCCACATGAAATCACAACCATCACCTACCTCGAAACAAGTTTGAAGCTTGATCCTACCTTTTTCGGATTCGTTCCGCTTATTCTTGGTCTACAAACAATCAATATGATACGGGAATCAATAAACAATCATTAATTACCCGTATTACTAACAAGTCTAGGAACCCTAGTTCGAACCCATGACCCCAATCATCCAAATATGGGTTGTTTCCACCATAGAATCTATAACAAAACCTTCCCCCATCAATATTCACCCATTCTATTACGTTCTACAGATTGAAAAATGGATTCGGGGATTGAAAAACTTACCTTTAGCCTCAAGAATGGTGAAAAACGAGTAGGAGTCACCTGGGGTTCGTTCCGTAGCTCTAAAAATAGAAAAGCGCCAAATAAGGTCATTTAGGGATTTATTTACGACATTAAGTCGCGTATGGCCCACCATAACAACACTTAGCCCGCTATGGCAACTCCAAAGCAGCCAAAACCTCTGCCAAAGCGGCTTGCGCGAAACAGTGACTATTTAAATAATTCCAAGACCCTCATTTCACAACACACCTTTAACCAACTATGCTTAGAAAATACTGTTCATGCTAAGACCAATTTCGCGAGTTCTACTTACTCTAATTCCATTCCGTAAAGTTGTACGGATTCCTTAACGACTTATCTAACTATTCATATAATCAAAATCATAAATAAATCACCCAATTGTTACCAGATTTCCCTATACCTTAATGACTCCGATTTCGTCCAATACTGGACTAGGTTGGGAAATTCCAAGTTACTACGAAAAAGTTTTCAGTCCCCAATTCTTTCCCCATTCGCTTTTCTATATCGACAGGAACAAGTCGTTACAATAGATATAAATTTACCAATCACTTGTCCTCGAGATACAGACTAGGAGAAAAGGGCAAAAGCAAGAATAGAGTAGCATTTGAATTGTTGAATAACTGGGGATGCTTCTCGCACATACTTTTTCTGTTGACTCTAGGCTCCTAGAAGGTTAGATTGGATACTTTTCACTTTACCCTGAACATCTTTCACCAAATCAACTCTTAATGGTTTCACATCCTCAACCTCAAACCAACCAATTGAACACCTACACATCCTCCCGTACAATGCCTCAATGAAGTTATCACAATACTCGAGTGATCATTATTGTTGTATTTACACTTAACTAACAACAAAGTTACTCCCAACAACCACCAATGTTGATCGCACACATGTCTGCAACATGTTGTTAAGGACTTGACACACACATCAGGACGAATCCTTTCTCACATAACCATGATAAAATCCTAAATCAAAACTCGCCACAATTAGAGGTGAACTGGAACCAACCAACACACAATCATAATACTCAAAGAATCATAGTTATTAACAACATCACCATCCCACAACATAAATTCCCATGAGCTTAAGTTACAAAAATTTCAATCTTCCGACATCAAATACTTCTTGAGGGATATGTCCAAGCATACAAACCCTCTAGCAACACTATCGAAATGCTAGATTTAGTAATTAAATCTTACCTCTTAAGAATAGTAGAATTGGATTCAATGATCCCCACATTCAACCACACATAATCAATACATGACCTCGATGACTAGATGAATATTAAGATTGTTGGACAACCATAAATACATAGGGTAGCTCTTCTATAAATTCTCATAAGCAAGGTGGTACATGTAGAACCACTAAAATACTTTAACAACTCCAAGACAACACCAATTATGTCATTCGAAATAACCAAATCTTCCCAATCTTTCCACTCAACCATGAGAGCGTTGCTAGATTTGGTACCCCTGATCAACCACTAGGGATCCACCCACAAAAGTGAAAACACACTAGAGCATAGCTAGTGAATTATACTCATAATACTAACAATCATCATAAGCACTCCAACCATTTAACTTACTATAAACCAACACTTTTAAATGAAACCTTTCTTAGGTACTTAACAATCACTAGTAATAAACTTTACGACTCAACCCAGGTGTAAGTCCTTTCAAATGCTCAATACCGGGTACAATTGATAATTTCTCACCTTGCCAATTCATACCTTGATAGCATATCTCACCATGAATGTAGACTTACAATGAAACCATGAATTATAAATTCAACCGTATAACACAATCCCCTTATCTATCAACATTAGCTTGTACCTCGAAGAGTTTTATGAATTCATGGATCTTCGCTTATCATTGATCTCATCTCCATCGATCTTACAATATCTTTCGCTAAAATTTCATCGTACTCATTACTAAACTCAAAAATAAAACCAAAACACTTATCATAACGCTCAAGGTAATGTCTGTATACTCCTTTCTCAAGTCCTTTCCAATAATTTTTAACCAAATCTGACCGACTTGTGACACTATTACCATAACCACAGTAAAACGAATGAAATCAAGCGTCTCTGAACCCAATTATCTACCCCTCTGAAGATATTTCTTTAGCCTTAAGAATCTAATAAAATATTCTTGCACTCGCCTCTCTCTAAAGGTTGTACTAGCTCTTTAACATTCTATTCGAGTAGTTTCCTACCATCTCTTATAATTTTCCATACAACCATGCTACTCACCAAGTATTAGAAAATCACAATCTTAGATACTCGCAAGTTGTAATTACTATACAAAAATTCGCTTAACCAACAATTTTATTATGTAGTTGCATCCTGTCACAATCCATCACAAACTCTTATTACCATTACGCTTAGTCAGCCTTGACTATCACTATGAATCCAATATTTCAGCAACACGACACCTCAAACTCAGGTAAACTAATCAATTTCAAGGGACTAACCCCATTTTATACGCACCTTATTGCTAAATACTTCAATTTGCTTCACCCAAGTATACTCAACGAAACTTTCTTTATCCATTAGCTTGTCATTCCGGTATTAATCCACTCCCTTATGGATTAAGATAAAATCATTAGTCCTCATACTATCCTCCTTATTCTTATCAAGCAAGACAGGAGCACCCCACTTGGAAACACTAGGACAGATGAACCCTTTATCAAGAAGCTCTTGGATTTGAGCCTTAATCTCTCTTCATTCTGCTGGAGCCATAAGATACGAAGGGATAGAAATGGGGCAAGTGTCAGTTTCCAAGTCAATGCATAAATCTATATATCTATCCGGAGGCATACTAGGAAAATCTGTAGTAAACACATCCTTAACTCAGACACCACAGGCACATACTAAATATAGGTAGACTCAACCTCAACTTCCCAAACATGAGCCAAATAAGCCAAATGTAACGACCCTAAAAATGAACTAGTGAAACTAGAGCCTCACATGTGAGTTTGGAGTTGAGAACTTGATGAAACGATGAGAAATGACCGTGACGTCCGGAAACTAGTCATTTGAACTAGTGAGTTGTAAGGGTCAAATTTAAATGGTCATATCTTTTAGCTCAAATTGAATTAGGTGGACCTTTACCTATCCAATTAAAGGTCTCTGAGTCCTCTTTCCGACGCCACCGACTTTTCCCAATTCCGACCTTGGAGTAAAAATTTATGCCCGAAATATTGAAGCACTGTCAGGCTGGAAAAAAAAGGGCGAACTAAGACGGGAAGGGGCAGAATTTTTAAGTTAAGACTTTATGGGTCCTTAGTCCTTTTCCAAAATTGACCCTATGCTATTTTATTCCTTTTCTAGCAACTATAAGACCTTTTTATTACTTAATTCCTTTCATTTAAGTCACTCCTCTTAGAATTAAAAAGAAACCCATCTCCTTTCATATATCTCTTTCAAGTTCAAGGAAGAAGAAAGGTGAAGAACTAGGGTTTCAAATTGGAGGCTTCTTTTATCGATTTTCGTGGGCTTTCTCAATATTAAGGTATGGGGACTCTCTATCTTTGATTCCTTTTTCAATCAAAGAGCCAATTCAAAATATTTTCAAAGTTCTTCAAAAACCCTAAAGTCCTAATTTCGATTCTAGCATGGGTTCTTGCATAAAAAGGGTTTTAAATGATGATATATATTGTTATTAATGATTATTAATGGTTTTTAGAAAGAAATCCCCATGAACCCATGTTTTCTCAAATTCTCTAAATTTTACCATAAAGTGGGTGTATTAATTTTGAGTATATGATTATAGAATTGTGTTTAGTATAATATGGGTTGTTCATATATGGTATTATATATGTTGAATTGTGAAGAATTGATGTTGAATTTAAGGATATGAGATTTGAGCCTTGCATGGGCAAATAGTGAATCGGTCCTTATGTTGATTATTGGATTATGTTTAGCTTGTATTGTATAGCTAAATTCTACTATTATCTATGTTATTCTATTGTGAATTTATCTTCATGTTGATTATGGGCTTATGCTTAGCTTAAATGGTATAGTTGAATACCATGATTACCTATGCTTTCTATTGTGAATTGTTTGATCATGAGAATGGTGAAGGTGGCTTGGAAAGGATGGTAAGTTGATCTACTTTATGAATAATGTTGAATTAGTAGGGAATTGAGAAATGTTGGTTATGGCTTTGGAGAATGGTAAGATGGCTTAATCTCCTAGTATTGATATAATTGTTATTGATTGGTTTGATCCACCTTTGGTGGAGGTGGTTATTTGTTGTATTATTGTGAATTGAGGCCATGAAGGGCATTATATAAATGTTATTATATTGTTGTATTATTATACACATATGAGGCTATATGTAAAGTCCTATATGAAGCTATATGTAAAGTTTTATGTGAAGCTATATGTGAAGGTATGATGTAAATGAGTTTTTGTAAAGCTATATGTGAAGGTATGATGTAAATGAGTTTTTGTGAAGCTATATGTGAAGGTATGATGTGAATGAGTTTTATGTGATCTTGTGATGATCCTATGTAAAGTGGATAGCATTGTGAGTTAAAGTATGTGGTGTTGAACTCATGGGTCCTTCCACCCATAGTGCCTAGACTCTATTCTATTCACTAATTCATGGTTTAAGTTGAGATTCATAAATTAGTCTTGTTCCTTGTATAAATTTCCTGCACATTGAATTCTAGCATGAAAAGTGATTGTTTTGAGCATGTTGTGACTCTAGAACTTGAATCTAAACTTGGAATTGATGTGGAGATTTTTCATGTGGTCTTGTGGGTGTTAAAAGGCGTTGTTGCAGGTTGTTCACTGGTTTTGCTGCATAATTACTACCCTATTTTCCATGTTCTTTGACCCCATTACATGCCTTCAAGGTGTTTGACAAAATGTCCAATTATGGAGAATTAATGAATTGATGTTTTAAGGCTTGAGTTATGAGATGTATGGCATTCCAGAGATGTGTTGATGACAAACTAAGCTTGTGTATATGTTCATTCCATACATGAGATTGCATTAGAGCCTAATGTGATTTCCTATATAAAGTGTTGCATGACCATGCCCGGTCCGGGGGAAAAGAACCGGGTAACCATGTGAGGGGTTTATACCTCACCACCTAGGATGCTTGGGGTGTGACTAACATCAACCATGTGAGGGGTTTATACCTCACCACCTAGGATGCTTGGGGTGTGACCAACATCAACCATGTGAGGGGTTTATACCTCACCACCTAGGATGCTTGGGGTGTGACCAACATCAACCATGTGAGGGGTTTATACCTTGCCACCATATTATGCCTATGAAACTAGCTCTTGCATTTCGATTGTGTCCTTATCTAAGGTAATCTTGGGAAACACTTAAGTGTGCTTGAAGAGGTTGTATGGGCGGTCACTTCTTGTCTCACTCAAGTGTGTCTTAAGGTTATATTAGGTAGAGGTCCTATGGTAATGAAATGACATATGTTCTTTTAAAGTTAAGGATGGGTTGTATATGGACATATGTTGAGTATATGTATGGTTGGCTATGGTCTTATATGTTAATGTTGACTTGTATTATGTCTCTTATACTTGTAAATGGAAGGTTTTATCAAATGATATGAAAGCATTTTACTTCCTTGAAAATGTCCTTTTTGGCATGTTTTTGCATTGTCTCCATACTTAGTACTTAATTGTGCTAACCCCTTTCTTTCCCTTTTTGGACTAAAGTGTAGGGATTTGGAGATGATGACATGTCATGGCTATTTGATAGGTTTCTAAGTGTTGAAGAAGAAGACTTGGTGAGTCCTCATATATTCGAGGACAATACCCAATATGTTTTTTTATGTCTTTTTAGTATTGTTTAAGTTGTGTATGGGATTAGTCCCGAATTTTGTAGTCTAAAGTATTATATGGTTTGAGACATCATTTATAAAGTCTAGAAAGTCTTCCGCTTGCTATATTTTTTTTGAAATGTTTTCTTGGTAAAGAAAGTTTTTAATTTCTTATGGTTTTAGTGTATATGCGATGAATGAATACTAAGAGGCTTGTATTAGACCTCGTCGAGGTAGAGTACGCCAGTTACGACTAGGGGGTGCTCCCGGATCGTGACACCAAACAACCCTGCCCTATGAGTTTTCTCGCCCGAATGGAGGATATGACCTTAGCAGACTTAGGCTTGTACCCCATACACACTCTAACCTTTCCCTACCCAGGATCTCTAAAGTTACTGACTTAGTATTACAATTAAGCCCCGTATAATAGGGGGATAACCAAGTCATGCCTAAGATTATATCAAGTCAGTTATATCTAACATAACCAAATCAACCTAACTCTAAAAATCCATAAACACAATAGGAGAACACATTATACATGGGTGACTATGACTAAGTCTTCAACTAGAGTAGAAACAAGGATGGGGGCATCAAGTATATCAAAAACCATATCAAATCCCAAGGCAAATAAACTGACATATACGAATGTGTAGAACCTGGATCAAACAAAGCAATAGCCATTCGGGCACAGACAAGAGTAGCTCTTGTGAGCACTGCATCACACCCTCAACTCGGTCTTACACAGAAAAACATAAAACTGATCCATGTCCTCTTGACGGGCAACCTCATTGCCTGGTTGCACTACTCCTCTACCTACATTACCATTTCCCTGGCCTCCACGGCCTCACTGATTTCCTCCTCATATGCCCAGGTTCTCCACAATATTACCACACATTATAACCTATATTCAATTGCTGAAAACTGAATTAGATCATAGGGGTTAGTTCGAGTACGATTCGAGGTCCATAAATATGACTAGGAAAACAGGGGAGATAGGTTAAGGTTCTGCCTCACCTCATCCCGTTCTGGCGGGAAAATTTCCGCACTGGAGGCCTCGCCTTGGCGGGAAGAATCCCGCCCCAGCGGCCATGACAGAAATAGACCCCATGCCAACAATTTTTCTGGGGTTCTTTTCTTTTCTAAATTCCACAAAGGTTCCCATCTTTATTTAGAAATTTTAGAATAATCCTCAAAACTAGGATAATCATTGTCTACCCCCAGTCAATCCCATGATACATGAACCAATCATTCTTGTTAATTCAGCACCATAACCGACACATTCCCAGGATACACCCATACACTCACACGATCCTTGGTCAATATCTTTCTTTCACAACGAGTTTCACGATACTAAAGTATTTACAACTTGCAAAACTTCAATGACGACAACAACATAATGTACATATCAAAGTTCAGGGACACATTTATTATTCACATAATCACCTCATCACATTCAAGCAATTACAACTTCACATTTACAGTTAATTTAGACAACCAGAAGCATGCATTCAAAGTTTCCAAGACATAATTCACAAATAAGTCCAAATTCTTAAATAATTACTTCACTCCATGGATGGCCATTCCTGATCATCCATGCATTCACACCACTCCTAGGGCCAGATAACAATTGGAACCTTCTTAGTTCTAATTAACTTGCTTGTGTCCCTTCAGCCGTGAATATGAGGTTTAGTTCACTTCGTTGAGATACCAATTAGAATCGGGATATACCAAGTAGACTCAACTCATACCACAAGCGACAATAGTAGCTAGCAAGCCTCACAAAACTGCTAATTTCAATCATAGAACTTGGTCTAACCCAATTCTAAACCGCCTCAATTTTTAACTGATAGTAACCATACCTTAAATCAATCTTAGAGAAAACCGATGCACCTTGCAATTGGTCAAAAAGGTAATCTTTCTGAGGCAATGGATACTTGTTCTGAATGGAGACCCTATTCAACTGTCGGTAGTCTGTACACATCCTCTCTTGCTAGTGATGGTTTTACCACTTTTGTTGCTCTAGCTCGAACCATAAAGTGAAGGGGGGAAAGATACCAATTGGATTCAAGTCAAAGCACGAAGGAGTAGAACGAAGTGAGTTTTTCCTAAAGTCCTATAGCCTCCCGAAGAAAAGTACGGACGTCAATGTACCGTTCCGCAAGACTCTACTAGACTCATTTTGATACAATGAGAACTAGAACCTAGGGCTCTCATACCAACTTTGTCACGACCCAAACCGATGTGAGTGGCACCCACACTAACCCTCCGATGGGGTAACGATTACTACAATCCAAGCTAAATTTTTTTAATGAAAACTAAGACATTTAGATGTACGGAAGCAGATTTTAATCACTATAAAAATGGATTCCCTATAAACTCCAAAGGTTTAAATAAACTAGCCAAACTAATGCGGAAGAACAACCCCTAGAACCTGAAAGTCATTGTAACAAAATTCTACTAACTACAAGTCTAAGAACAAGGGTACAACCCCGAAACGAAGCAACACCTTCAAGAAATAGTTTGAATTCGAAAAGAGTGGACTTAAACAAGAAAGATCCATGGCAGCCTGAAAGAACTGGCTCACCCTTGAATCCGGTCACGCTCAACAGTCACCTAGCTTAGGTCTGTCAATAGCCGCCTGAAGATGCCCTGTACTCAACAAAGAACAAAAAAGTGCAGTATCAGTACACAACCATAGTGTACTGGTAGGATCACGCGCCTATCTTAAAGGTGAAATATACATAAGCAATCATAACAAAGTAAAAAACTCATTTACAATATTAGTCATCACTTACAAATAACACATAATTTCACAAGTCTCAAGAGATACAATTATCCTTTTATAGAAACATACAATCTTGCAACATCAATCATCATTAGATATGAACGTAATCATCACAAGTATATACACAATACAATTCAATGGTCCACTTAGGGAACCCAATTCAATGATTCTCTCATGGAACCCAAACCCAAATTGTTAGTGTGCTAGAACGTGGAAGCTGATCCCATGTTTATGGCGGAATGTGGCAACTGGTCCCATGTTTATGCCGGAACGTGGCAACCGATCCTAGTTTGTGCTGAAACGTGGGAACCGATCCAATGTTTATATCGGATCGTGGCAACCGATCCATTCAACAAGCCACAATCACAATCACAATGTACATTCTCATAATCATACAATCAAGCGTTGATTCATGACATTCAATCATTTGTTCATACTCAATTACATTAGGTGTGATCAATAGGTTTCATTCATACATACATGCATTACAATGAAGTAATTACAAACATGTATCACACCAAGATAAAATCACAACCATCACCTACCTCGAAACAAGCTTGAAACCTTTGATCCTTCCCTTTCTGGATTCGTTCCGCTTGTTCATGGTTTACAAACAATTAATATAATACGGGAATCAATAAACAATCATTAATTATCCGAATTACTAACAATTCTAGGAACCCTAGATCAAACCCATGATCCCAATCATCCAAATTAGGGTTGTTTCCACCATAGAATCTATATCAAAACCACCCCCCATCAATATTCACCCATTCTACTACGTTGTACGGATTAAAAAATAGATCTGGGGAGTGAAAAGCTTACCTCTAGCCTCAGGAATGGTGAAAAAGGAGTAGTAGTCGCCTAGGGTTCGTTCCTTAGCTCTAAAAATCGAAAAGTGCCAAATAAGGTCATTTAGGATTTTATTTACGACTTTAAGTCGCGTCTGGCCCGCCACAACGGCCCTTACCCCGCTACAGCGGTACCACCAGAGCGACCAAAACCTCCGGCAAAACATCTTGCACGAAACAGTGAGCTATTTTAATAATTCCAAGACCACCATTTTACAGCACACCTTTAACCAACGACGCTCAGAAAATACCGTTCACTCTAAGATCAATTCTAGGAGTTCTACTTACCCAAATTTCATTTCGTAAAGTCGTACGAATTCCTTAACGACTTATCTAACTACTCATGTAATCAAAACCATAAATAAATCACCCGATTGTTACCAGATTTCCCTATACCTTAATGACTCCAATTTCATCCAAATCTGGACTAGGTTGGGAAATTCCAAGTTACTACAAAAAAGTTTTCTGGCCCCAATTCTTTCCGCATTGGCTTTTCTATAACGACGGGAACATGTTGTTACAATATTCTTTTTTTTTTGTATGACACAATGAGATGTGTTTTTTAAGAAATTTTGTAATATCATGTTTTCATTTAATTATTTCTTGAGTAGGAAAGACTAATTACATAAATAGGTTACTTGGTGAAGGATCATATAGTCGAAGGTCTGCTCACAAGCTATATTTATACATATTTTTTCATATTTACCTAAAACAAAATATTGATAATGTTTTTATTTAACTTTTGGTTTAGAATTTAAAAACTTAAAGTTTTGAATTTTTTTTTATGTATATTATAATATCTTTCTATTTAGATTATACGTTTGAAGGAAATATTAAAAATAAAATTAATTCTAATAAAAATATATTTTTCATGATTTAATATTGTGTATTAGAAATAAAGAAAAATTGATCATGGATTTGGTGGGCATTTGGCCATATATAATTAGAAATTAAATATTTTTCATTTTACTAAAAAAATTTAACATCAGAGTTGTGTTCTATTATATTTCTTCTCACAAATAAGACAAAATAACATTTTATTTGAAATTCAAAACATGGAGGTTTAATTTGAATTTTTCATAGTCAAAATTAATATTCAAATAAAGTAAAAATTATTTCAGAAAAAAGACGGGTAACTTCACTAGTGTAGGAATACAAGGCTAGAGAATTTACATAATTTCAAAAATATCCAATTATAAATATATGTTGTAATCAATATAATGCAGTTACAGAACATTTTTACTATCATCAATACTACTACTAGATATCCGTAATTGTTATTTAAATTTTAATATTACCTTTCTCTTCTTTTTTCTTTTCATTTCTATTTCATTTTGGTTTTATTTTGTGAAAATGTTTCAGTTTTTATACCATGAAACTTTTTTTTTTTTTTTCATATTTTCCTTTTCCCGTTATATTTAATTAATAATTAGATATTAAATAATATGTTATTAAATAGTTGCACCACTCATCAAAATCCGTTCCTATTCTCTTCAACCACATTAATAAATCAAAGAAGACGTAATTCCTCATTAACCAACATTATAATGTCATTAGGTAAAAACCTTTTCATTTTCTCTCATTTATGTGTTATATCTAAGAATCCAAAAAGACATAATTTACATTAAATATTATATTTCAAATCAGTTATAGAAAATCTTTTCACCTCTCCTAATATCTCCTATTTATATTTAAATCCTATTTATCACTATGTATCTAATTGTATGAGCAGTAGAAACTGAACTTAAGTAAGGTGGAGTAGTACTTTTATTGTTCTTTTTTTCTTCTTCTTTTTTGATGAAAATACTTTTGTTTTATAAAGTCTTGATTTGATATCTAATTATATGAATGCTAGAATCTGAACTTATGTAGAGGGAGTAATACCTTCATTTTCTGTTTATTTATCCTTTGAAAATACTTCTATTTCATTGAACTTTTATTTGATAATTTCAAATTTTCTTATATATATTTCGTTTGTTTTTTAGGTTGGTTCATAAGTATGTATATACACAAATTTCAAAGTTATCTTTTCTTTTATATTCATTTATTTTTTTCACCATATATGTATTGGTTTATATTGTTTTCTTTTTTCTACCATATTGTTAATATCTCACAAACGATTGTGTTGTATTTCATAATTCAAAATCTATAGATGACATAATTAATAATTTTGAATGAGTCAAAGAAGACAAAGGGTCAATATTCATGTCAATTAAATATTAAAACAATGATTATTTTTATAACAAATAAATACTATTTTTTGATAGGTGTACACTATGAAATTGATAATGATCTACTAACCATCCTAAGGAAGACATATGTTGATAGAATTTCTCTACAACTATTAGAAAACACTACTTTCCTTCGACAACAACTTCTCGATATGTATGCATTTGTAAAAAAGAGGAGGCTACTACTCCTTAAAAAGTAGACAGAAACTTTATGTCATTAAATTTTTTGCAACTATAGTGCCGGGATTTAAATTATGTGTTGCGAGATTAAAAAAAGTACTCTTAACAAATTGAATAATTGATATATTATAAGAATTGTATATTTAAAGTCGTTATAGTAATACGTTTGAAATTCACTTGAATACATTATTTTTGTATGATGTGCCTTGCAATGATGATAGTATCAGTTGAATATAATCACCGTTCATTGTTTCGAGCTTGTATTTTACACATCGTACACTTATATATTAGAAGTATTTATTCTATAGCACGGTATACACGTGCAACACACGTGTTCGAAAACTAGTACGTATAAATGGATGAGTTAATAATAAAATCACAGATTGACCAAAATAGAAGGTTCAATCATTGGTAAGGTATCCTCCAATTTCAAGAACACCAACTACCACATCAATGGTTATTATAAGCTAAAGAGCTCTCCTTGTCTGGCTCAAAGACAACAATTAAATCAAATTTGAGATGCTCGACCAAAATAGGACATCCTTATTTCTTCTTTATCATTGTTCACCTGCAACATAATGACCAACTTCTGCTCCTCCATATATTTATCATGAGGTGTTTCTGAGCCAGGGTGTATAATCTTATACATTAGTATTTGTTTTTCTCATTAAATATTTGTAATTCTTTACAAAGATCTTCAGTGCCTCAAAGCCATTTGATTTGCTCTATGCATAATCATGTTGGCGATCCTCTACTTTCACTTTGAAAAATTTATCAGTTATCTCTTCTTTACTTGTGGAAAACCATTTGTTTTCCACAAGTATAGAAGAAATAATTGATAATTCTTTCAAAATGAAGCTAGAGAATCATCAACGTGATTATGTTGAGGACAAATCAAATGGCTTTGAGGCATTAGAGAATCTCCGTAAAGATTTAGAAGCATGGAATGAGAAAGAAAACAAATGAATACTAATTTATAAGGTTATGCACCCCGGCTCAAAAATACCTCCAGATAAGGACATGGAGGAGAAAAAGTTGGCAATAAATTTGCGGGTAGGGGAAGTTCTAGAAGAAACAAAAAATTGCTACTTTGATCGAGCATTTCAAGTTTGATTTAAATGTTGCTCCTGAGCTAGAAAAGGAGGAGAGTTCTTGAACTCATAATTATCATGGAGTTGGTAATTGGAGTTATGCTTGGAGAAGACTTACCTAGTGATCGAATGTTTTAATATGATCAATTCTTGTCTTTGTTATTAAGTCAATTGTCGTTAATCTTCAGTCATCCATTTATACGATGGTTTAGATCACAAAATAGATGGTTTGGGAGTTCTTATGAAATTAAGTATGTTTTTTTGTTTGTTTCATCTTTAGTATTTATGATATTATGAGTTGTCTAAATTAGCAAATCAACTGAAGCCATTTCTAAACTAGTGAGCAATGAAGGTGATGGATCAAAGAGAACACTCATGCACTCATTAAGGTTCTATCATGGTTACAACTCTAGGGAGATTGGTGCATAGACATGTTACACCTGAGCTATCTCTCTATGATATGGTGGAATCTTTTAAATGAGAATATAAAACATCGATTAACGTCAATATTATTTTATGTTGATTAGAAAGTGAAAAAAGAATATGTGCATTAGCAATGTAGATAGTAACTATTTAATGACAAAAACATTCTTTCAAAGTAATTATTTAATTAATGTATAAAATTCTCTCAACTATTAATCACTGAATAACAATGTCTTCATTATTAATTTACCTCATAACCAATCCATACATTACAATCTCCACATAAGAAATTATCTCTACCATAGTGGATGTTGATCTTGCAAATGTATGAAACTATTTGTTAGCTACACTGGCAAATTGTTAATTTGGACTAAATTTGGCCGGTCAAAATGGATTGAATCAATTAAATGGGTTAGTGTCCAATCCAACCAAAAAAATTATTGGATTGTGATGGGTTGGATAAAAATATGATAAATAATGGATCATAACACAACCCGCCCAACTATTACCATTATGTAATTTGTTTGTTTATTTTTTCTTTTTTTAATCAAGCAAAAAGTTTCATTGATAAATCAAGGTCAACTTGTCGTATACAAGAGTTATACCACAAAAAGCACCCTGCAAACAAAAATATAAAGGGTCGTTTGATATGGGGTATACAATAAATGAATAAGTTGATAATAGAAACAAAGATTGAACAAATTAAAAGGTTCGATGATTGGTAAGGTATCCTCCAATTTCAAGAACACCAATTACCAAATCCATGATAATTATAAGCTTAAGAGCTCTCCTCTTTTGGCTCAAAGACAACAATTAAATAAAATTTGAGATGTTAGGCTAAAATAGCACCTCCGTATTTCTTCATTATCATTCTCCACCTGCAACTTAATGGCTAGCTTCTACTCCTCCATGTATTTATCATGAGATGTTTCAGAGCCAGGGTGTATAATCTTATACATTAGTATTCATTATTCTCATTAAATGTTTGTAATTCTTTACAAAGATCTTTAGTGCCTCAAAGCCATTTGATTTTTCCTAAGCATAATTATGTTGACGATCCACTACTCTCACTTTGACAAATTTATCAATTATTTCTTCTATGCTTGTGGAAAACCATGTGTTTTCCACAAGTATAGAAGAAATAATTAATAAATTTTTCAAAATGAAACTAGAGAATCGTCAATGTGATTATGTTGAGGGAAAAGCAATTGGCTTTGAGGCATTGGAAGATCTCCATAAAAATTTAAAAGCATGGAGTGTAAAAAAAATAAACGAACACTGATATATAAGGTTATGCACCCTGGCTCAGAAATACCTCAAGATAAACACATGGAAGAGCAAAAGCTGGCAATAAAGTTGCATGTAGGGGAAGTTCTAGAAGAAACAAAAAGTGCTACTTTGATCGAGCATTTCAGGTTTGATTTAAATGTTGACCCTCAGCCAGAAAAGGAGGAGAGTTCTTGAACTCATAATTATCATGGAGTTGGTAATTGGAGTTCTTGAAATTGGAGTTATGCTTGGAGAAGACTTAACCAATGATCGAATCTTTTAATATGATCAATTCTTGTCTTTGTTATTAAGTAAGTTGTCGTTAATCTTCAATCATCCATTTATACGAAGGTTTAGACCACATAATACAAGGTTTTGGAGTTCTTATGAAATTAAGTAAGTTTTTTTATTGGTTTCATCCTTAATAGTTATTATATTATGAATTGTCTAAATTAGTAAATCAATTGTAGCCTTTTCTAAACTAGTGAACAATGAAAGTGATGGATCATAGAGAACACTCGTACACTCATTAAGGTTATGTCATGGTTCCAACTCTAGGGAGATTGATGCATATACATGTTACACCTTAGCTAGCTCTCTATGAGAAGGTGGAATCTTTTGTAATGAGAATATAAAACATCCATTAACGGTTAGTTTTATTTTATGTTGATTAGAATGTGGAATAAAAATATGTGCATTAGCAATGTTGATAGTAACTATTTAAAGACAAAAAACATTCTTTCAAATTAATTAATTAATGTATAACAATCTCTAAACTATTAATCATTGAATAACAAACTCTTTATTATAATTTACCTCATAAGAAATCCATATATTACAATGTCCACATAAAAAATTATCTACCATAGTGGACGTTGAGCTTGCAAATATATGAAACTACTGGTTAGCTACACTGGCAAATTGTTTATTTGGACTAAATTTGGCTGGTCAAAATAGATTGAATGAACTAAATGGGTCACTGTCCAATCCATCCAAAAAAATTGTTGGATTTTGCTTGGTTGGATAAAAATGTGATAAATAATGGGTCATAACACTACCTGCCCAACTATTACCATTATGTAATTTGTTTGTTTATTTTTTTTTTTATTAATCAAGCAAAAAGTTTCATTGATAAATCAAGGCCAACATGTCGTATACAAGAGTTATACCAAATAAAGGAACCTACAAACAATAATATAAAGGGTCGTTTGATATGGGGTATAAGAATAATAATGAGTAGGCTGTATTAATAATGCTTGCATTATTTTTTTTCTAGTGCACTCTAACATCTTTCTCGGTCTTTCTAACCAATTTTTATATTTGAAATAAGATAAACAACTAGTCACCTCCGAAAGCATTTCAAAACAATGACTTCTGACTATGAGATTATATTATACAAGCTAACTCTTAGATGTTGGACGTCCATTCTACATATCCAGATATTTGACCTTTTCTAGTTGTCATAAGTTATCTAAAAAGGGGGTAAAC
Source organism: Solanum commersonii (assembly GCA_029007595.1). Taxonomy (NCBI): domain Eukaryota; kingdom Viridiplantae; phylum Streptophyta; class Magnoliopsida; order Solanales; family Solanaceae; genus Solanum; species Solanum commersonii. Next base: position 150,644 of record JAJTWQ010000251.1, read on the forward strand.
CAAATGGAACCAAGAAACAGGGGTACCACATTGGGCAGGAGACAACACAAAGGGTGAGGGCTCAACCACAAGATAGCAGATACATAATGGACTTCAACTTCCAAAACATTATGCCTTGCACCAGTAAACTAATATCACAACTAACATGAAGTTCATTGCACGAAAGAATCATTTATTAATCAACAAAAAGCGTAAATATAATGTATAATCTTATACATTAGTATTCATTATTCTCATTAAATGTTTGTAATTCTTTACAATGATCTTTAGTGCCTCAAAGCCATTTGATTTTTCCTAAGCGTAATTATGTTGACGATCCACTACTCTCACTTTGAAATATTTATCAATTATTTCTTCTATGCTTGTGGAAAACCATGTGTTTTCCACAAGTATAGAAGAAATAATTGATAAATTTTTCAAAATGAAACTAGAGAATCGTCAACGTGATTATGTTGAGGGAAAAGCAATTGGCTTTGAGGCATTGGAAGATCTCCATAAAAATTTAGAAGCATGGAGTGTAAAAAAAACAAACGAACACTAATATATAACGTTATGCACCCTGGCTCAGAAATACCTCAAGATAAACACATGGAGGAGCAAAAGCTGGCAATAAAGTTGCATGTAGGGGAAGTTCTAGAAGAAACAAAAAGTGCTACTTTGATCGAGCATTTCAGGTTTGATTTAAATGTTGACCCTCAGCCAGAAAAGGAGGAGAGTTCTTGAACTCATAATTATCATGGAGTTGGTAATTGGAGTTCTTGAAATTGGAGTTATGATTGGAGAAGACTTAACCAATGATCGAATCTTTTAATATGATCAATTCTTGTCTTTGTTATTAAGTAAGTTGTCGTTAATCTTCAATCATCCATTTATACGAAGGTTTAGACCACATAATACAAGGTTTTGGAGTTCTTATGAAATTAAGTAAGTTTTTTTGTTGGTTTCATCCTTAATAGTTATTATATTATGAATTGTCTAAATTAGTAAATCAATTGAAGCCTTTTCTAAACTAGTGAACAATGAAAGGGATGGATCATAGAGAACAGTCGTGCACTCATCAAGGTTCTGTCATGGTTCCAACTCTAGGGAGATTAATGCATATACATGTTACACCTTAGCTAGCTCTCTATGAGAAGGTGGAATCTTTTGTAATGAGAATATAAAACATCCATTAACGGTTAGTTTTATTTTATGTTGATTAGAATGTGGAATAAGAATATGTGCATTAGCAATGTTGATAGTAACTATTAAAAGACAAAAACATTCTTTCAAAGTAATTAATTAATTAATTAATGTATAAAATTCTTTCAACTATTAATCACTGAATAACAATGTCTTCATTATTAATTTACCTCATAACCAATCCATACATTACAATGTCCACATAAAAAATTATCTACCTTAGTGGAAGTTGAGCTTGCAAATGTATGAAACTACTGGTTAGCTACACTGGCAAATTGTTTATTTGGACTAAATTTGGCTGGTCAAAATGGATTGAATCAACTAAATGGGTCACTGTCCAATCCATCCAAAAAAATTGTTGGATTTTGCTGGCTTGGATAAAAATATGATAAATAATGGGTCATAACACTACTTACCCAATTATTACCATTATGTAATTTGTTTGTTTATTTTTTATTTTTATTAATCAAGCAAAAAGTTTCATTGATAAATCAAGGTCAACTCGTCCTATACAAGAGTTATACCAAAAAAAGGAACATACAAACAATAATATAAAGGGTCGTTTGATATGGGGTATAAGAATAATAATGAGTAGACTGTATTAGTAATGCTCGCATTATTTTTTTTTCTAGTGCACTCTAACATCTTTCTAGGTCTTTCTAACCAATTTTTATATGTGAAATAAGATAAACAACTAGTCACCTCCGAAAGCATTTCAAAACAATGACTTCTGACTATGAGATTATATTATATAAGCTAACTCTTAGATGTTGGACGTCTGTTCTACATATCTAGATATTTGACCTTTTCTAGTTGTCATAGGTTATCTCAAAAGGGGGTAAACCAAACGGAACCAAGAAACATGGGTACCACATTGGGTAGGAAACAACACAAAAGGTGAGGGCTCAACCACAAGATAGCAGATACATAATGGACTTCAACTTCCAAAACATTATGCCTTGCACCAGTAAACTAATATCACAACTAACATGAAGTTCATTGCACTAAAGAGTCATTTATTAATCAACAAAAAGCGGAAATATAATGTCCTGTTATGTATATTTACTACCAACCTCCAGATTTTGGGTTACATCAACTCGTCTTGTTTGACATCTTCTACTGGAAGATACTAAGATGCAAAAATATTCATGCCTGAGTATCCCAAATTCACTGTGTTCTCCGCATACCTGAATAGGCAGTATTCTATTAATAAACCAAGAAATATATAATGTCAACAATAAGTGAAAACTTCCAAATTAATTTAGCTTAGAAAATAGAAGGTGACTTGGCATGCTAAACGAGCACAAAGAGATAAAAAACTTACTTCACAATTGCCAACGTCCTCAACATTGATCATGGTATAATTGACAAATAACCACTGCAAGACTTCTATTTGCTTTTCTGATGATTTTTGGTCACTGTCATCATAATCCTCGTTGAAATTATACTAAGCATTGTACATATCCTCCAAGGTCTTACACTTTCGCACTTAGCGTTTCTCTGAGGTTGATAAAATAGTTACAACAAGGTATAATCAGATGCACACCTTAAAAATCAGTGAAATATAACAAATGAACGAATAGTATCTCCCTCAGTGCTGTAGCAACTTGATCAACATTCAAACCGGAGAGCCCATCATAGTCTCTTGTACAAAGTTGTGACACCTCCCCAAATCGTCCATCATTATGAAAAGTATAATTACAAACATCTGTTGAGCAACCCCATCCAAATTTCCATTTAAATATTGACAAAAAATAACTTCCAATTGATTTGGAAGATTGGTTTCAGTTTTTCCAGCAATTAAATAGCTCATTTTAGATGCTTCTGAGACCTCATTGCCTTCAAAATTAATAACACATTTTTGCACTGAGATCATATCTCCAAAACGATCACAATCACCTACGACACATATCAAATACTAATTAGTAGCCATGAAGTTTAGACAGAAACTTCTAATTTTACAGAGTGCTAAGGCCAAATCAGTCATCTTTCCTATATTACACTTTAGTGTGTCATTCCCTATAACAGTAATGTGATGGTACAAAGTATTCTATAAATATCACTGTTACCTTTCTTAAAATAAGTGTTTAATATGTTTGGGTTTAATTCCACACCCTCATGTGCCCTTGGAATGTACTTTCTCAAATTCGACTTATTCCTTTTCTGGCTCCTATTTTGTGTAAACTCTATTAATAAATTAGCAGTGTAGATATTAACTACATAAATTCAAAACCACTCCACTATAATAAGTAGTTCATGTATACCAATTCGTCTAAATGGATGGGTTAATAATAAAAAACAAAGATTGACCAAAATAGAAGATTCGATCATTGGTAAGGTATCCTCCAATTTCAAGAACACCAACTACCAAATCAATGGAACTTTCCTCTTCTGGCTTAAAGACAACAATTAAATCAAATTTAAGATGCTCGACCAAAATAACACCTCCTTATTTCATCTTTATCATTCTTTACCTGCAACTTAATGGCCAACTTCTACTCCTCCATGTATTTATCATGAGGCGTTTCTGAGACAAGGTGCGTAATCTTATACATTAGTATTCGTTTTTCTCATTAAATGTTTGTAATTCTTTAAAAAGATCTCCACTGCCTCAAAGCCATTTGATTTGTCCTAAGCATAATCATGTTGGTGATCCTCTACTTTAACTTTGAAAATTTTATCAATTATCTCTTCTATACTTGTGGAAAACCATGTCTTTTCCACAAGTATAAAAAGAATAATTGATAAATTTTACAAAATGAAACTAGAGAATCGTCAACATGATTATGTTGAGGGCAAATCAAATGGCTTTGAGTCATTTGAAGATCTCCATAAAGATTTAGAAGCATTGATTAATAACGTTTCAAGGACACCTTATCCAATACTAAGCGTCAAGGACCGTTAAATAGTAATATAACCTAACTAGTGAATTGGGGTCGAGTCCCAAGGGAGTGGTTTGTACTGAAGAATCAATATAAAAACATAAATATGCTCAAGTCAGTCATAGCTAAAAACATGTACCAAGAAAAACATAATTCAAGTTTGGGTTGACATAAGTGTCAAATATCGAAAGGGGTTTTGTATTCAATTATCAACTAAAACAACAAATAACACGAAAATACAAATATAAGATGGGATTCTTAGGATGTGATTGGATTATGGGATAAGGTAAACAACCGGGTAATTGCAATTAATAGTAAATAGCTACAAATTAGTGGATAAGCTATACTTAAGTGGGGATAAACTTTCTCTCGAACATTTTACCCTGAATCGAATTGGTTTCTCTCGAACACCATTAAGCAGCAATTAAGCACAACCTTCGCTTTAGTCCATTCACTCTCTCGAACTGAATGTGTGGAAAAGGGTTTAGGGTTCACTTTCTCGAGCTGAACCCATAACAACCCAATACCCATAGACCATCGATTTAGTAATGTTTGTTTTAAAAGCTCTCTCTAGCAAGCCAAAAACACACAGTTAAAAATGTATTTGCAACTACAACCCATTAAATTCAACCACAATAACTAAATGAAATCACCTTTAAAAACCAAGTAAACTATAAATTAACAATACCCAGCAGTTAAATCAACCCATAATCACATAATCACACCCCAAGAATGGGGTTTTAGCTAGACATAGTAAAAAGGTAGAAATCGTTACCAAATTGTGTTTCCATCAACTGAGTACAATTAATATTGTCTTTACAGAGGTCTAAGATGAAGAATCTTCAACACCCACATCCAATTTCTTAGAAATGGAAATCTTCAAAATTTTCAAAGCTAAGGAAATATTGTCTCTCTATTCAGTTCTAAGCTCTCAACTTCAAAAACTGAATAATACTCAAAACTATTCAATGTTAAATAGAATCCCATTCTAAACTAAAATTTCAAACAAATATTTACAGTTTCTAAAAAATGTGCTGCGAAGGTCAAGTCGGCGCAATAAGTCAGGATTGCCGATCCACTCGGCGATCCGCCCTTTGGTCCTTTTCATCGCCGTTTTACTTTGGCCTTCAGCATCTTCAAGTTCTGTAACTTTGAGCGATATGGCACTGCATCGCGGAACCATTTGGCGATTCATCGATTTCTCTTTTTTATCGCCGACTTGATTTTCTCCTTTAGGACTTGGCACTCTGGAACATTAGGCGAGACCACGACTGTTTGGCAACACGCCTAATGGGTTAGGCGATCCTTAGGCATTCTTTTCTTCGTTCTTTTAGCTGCCTTGTTCCTCTTTGCTCAATAGTGTCCATGCTTTGTTCCTTAATCCAAATACTTGAAATTCGAGGATTTACATCAGTTATTGGCACAAAATATGCATTTGAGGACATTAAATCTATTAAAATAAAGCCCTAAACGAGTCCAAATTGTAGACTCATGAACACCCCCAACTTAAACTTTTGCCTGTCCTCAAGTAAAACTCAAGTTCAGCAGTTTAAAAAGGATGTCTCAAACAGTGCTACACAAGATTCAATCATGAACGCACACAAAAAGACTCAACTTACTCATACAAGGATCAATTGTGCACTCAAAGATTCAAATTGTGACTCACCATTACCAAAGAATCTCAAGCTCACAATACTTACTTCAAATGCAAGTTCAAGCTCAACAAAGGTGTTCAAATGCCCACAAACAAAGAATGATTCCATATTCACACACAATGGTTCAATTAATTATAGCTCCGGGATCAAAATCAACACTCACACTCATAAAGATGAACAGAATGCATGATTTCACCCATAGATTTGCCTGTATTTTCCAATCAATATTTGTTTCAGCTCACTCAAGATAAAAAAAAAAAAGGTCTATTCAAGGCTTGTAACGGGGCTAAGTGCAAAGGTATGGTCATTTAGGCTTAGTGACTTCTATCCTCATGAAATGTGGTGCAAACAACACTTTCTTTCCTCTTCTTCATCATTCTCATTCAAGCTCAAAGGTCATCCGTTATTCATCTTCCATAGACTGTTGGAAACCGCATTTCTTTTTGCATTTTTACACTTTATTCCACAACTTTTTCTTTCTTTTTCTTTTTCATTATCTTCTTCTTTTTCTCTCTTTTTGTATATGGCCGGGTTCCATTTTTCTCAAAACATGGCCAAAAAGGGACTTTCTTGCACTTCTTGATTTACCTTATCTTTTCACCACACCCCCAACTTAGGCTTTTGGCCTAAGTTGGCTATTAAAGCAGATCACAAATCATGAGGATTATGGGTAATGAATCAAGAAAGGTTATGTTTTCATCAAATTTCTTCCAAGAAAAGGTTAAGGTTCAAGCGGTACTCAAGCGGGGTTCACACACTCACAAGGTAGGCCAACAAAAGAGGTATAAGGTCAAATTATTTTACACTCTTCAAATTTGCCTAAGATCATCTCAAGAGCTTGCATCACCTAGTCAACCGGACCAACGGGGCGAAATGTACATGTCATCACACATGGTTCACGGTAAGCTCATCACACAAGGCACTGATACCAATGTTAAACAAGACTCCACACTTTCGCTAGTGTCCAATATTCATCACAAGAGACCCAATTCGATACTTCACTAGTCACAAAGAGATGAAAAAAATTCACATATTAACTATGCAACTTCATTTGGCCTCATCGTAGCCGCACATTCATTTTTGTTCGATTATGAGCACTATTCAAGTCATCGATATTGAAGAAGAACGATACTCAAATTTGCAAAAGAACAACCACATTTAACAAAAACAAGAGCTAGCAAATTTTTTTTTGGAAGGGTCCAAAAATCATTCATCATTTAAAACAATGAGCCACATGCTCAAACATCCACAAAAAGTAGTGTAAAACACAATTTCAGCTCAAAACCCAAATATATAAACAAAACCAATAGTCACAAAAGGTCACAAAAGGTGGGCCTCACCCCACCATAAATAAAGGCATTTTCCCTCAAATGCAAACAAAATAAATTATCCACAAGTCAAAATATAGAAAGACAGAGAGGGAGGTAAAGAGGGGATCCTATCTACATAGTCGCTCCATTTATCTGGGCATCAGTGCCTGGTGCATCAGTCTGAACTTGGGCCTCAGTACCCGGAGTCGCCTCAAAAGGACCTGCTACACTAGGAGCTTCCATGGACGTTTCTATCAGCGATGTCTTGATGACTAACTGCATAATCGTCTCCTCAAGATTGAGCAAGTCTCTGTATATGCTCTCCTCTCATATCTTTATCTGCTCCTCGTTGGTCTCAGCATCTGACTCATTAACTGCTGCTCATCCCTGTGTACCACTCCGGTGGTACTCAAAGGAATCTCTGAAGTCTCAGGGGCATCCATGTCATCTGCTTACTCCAGCAATGAAGTGAAGTCAGTAGACTTTAGATAGTCTATGTCCTTCATCAAGTCAGCTACCTAGACTCTCAAAGTCGTTACCTCGGAGGTCTCCCCTTGCCTGCTCTCAAAAGTCTCAATTGTTGTGGTGAGAGTGTCAATGGAAGTCTGAAGAGGTGTCACTGCATCCAGAATAGTAGTCTTAATCATCAAGGGAAAAGATCTCTCTAGCCGAGTCACCCTTACATCAGCTGAATGGGCCAGATACCCCATCTTCAGGAGCATAGCTTGAGTGATCCTGGTGGGCTGGGCAGAGATGGAGGTACCTGGGGCCTATGAAGAGGAGGAAGGGGCAGAAGTAGAGTTACCTAAAGGCCCATAGGCCGAAATAGGCAAAGATGCCTCTGCATGTATAGAATAAACATCAACCTCCGGAGAAGTATCTGTCGGAGCTACTCTCCTTCTATCATTTTCCTCACGAGTGTACTCGGCCTTAATATGCAAAATGTCAATGGAGGAGGAAGGTGTCACCTCAATATTCCTTATGTCATCCCGGGGCACTCCCGCATATAGGCATAACTCAGTGATCAGGACCGGGAATGGCAAAGAAGTCTTCCTTTGCTTGGCCCTCATGGCTATCTCCTGCTTAATGATAAGGCCAGGTCAATGAGCCTCTTAGATATGATATCTCCAAGGCATGATGCCTTAGGATGGTGCAAAATAGACTCGTTCTGGGATAGCATTATGGTGCTGCTGATGAAGCCAAACCAAAAACGAGCAGCAATACTCAAATCCCTCTTCTCAATAGGGGCTCCTGCCTTGAATCACCTCGGGTTAGTATCAGAAATCATAGGTGCCATCCAGCCCTTTAACTCCTCTAGAGACTTAGCGATAGCCAATCCCTCGTAGTGATATGAAGAATGTAGAGCTCTATCTAAAATAGTGTTAATATACTCCTTGTTGCACCAAACTTCCTTGCCCTGGACCATTACTGACTTCATTGATCTGACCTTACTCACCTTCTTCTTACTCTTCAGGACCAAGTCATCGTAGGTTGTATAGAACTCCCAGCCCATGAAGAAATGTAAGGGCCTCGGGGACTAGTAAACTGATCCAACCTATGGTAGTAGAGGGTGTCCCTCACATCTAAGTATTTTCCCTCCACGCCCTCTGTGGATAACAACTTCTACTCGAGTATGATTCGGAAACCATCGCCTTTCAATATGTTGAGAAGCCTAGGTAGAGGGATGACTTGTGGCACAGGAGCCACGGGAGGTGCCTAAGCGGGCACTGAATCTGCTGGTGTGGAAGCTGGAGGGACCCTGGTAGAGTCAGGGCGAGATCTAGCTAGGATCTCAGCCCTCTAGGACTGCAAAGGCTGGTCATCCTCAGGCTTAGATAGAGCAGCCTGGGCGCTAGTAGTAGCCCTGTCAGACATGGGCCTCTTGCCCTTGCCTTTGTCACATGGTGGAGGATCTTTTCTGCCCTTCTTTGAAGGATTTGATCTCCCTTCATTTATAGTGATACCCCGTACTCTTTTCCGGGTTGGCATGTCTATGTTTGTTCTCACCATATCTGCAAAGCAACGGTAAAAAGTTAGAAACAATTTGATCAAAATCACATAAAACAGTTGCAGAGAGACTCGCCGATCCACTCGGTGACTCGCCAAATCATTTTGGCGACCTAGAACGGGCTCACTGAAAGGATTGGCTCTTAAATTTTTGCAAGCAGCGATAGGCAAGTCTATTCACCAAATCGCCGATAGCTTTTGGCGAGCAAGGGTTATCCCATTGAAAGTTACAGTGCTATTTAACCTACAGGGGTGCAGACAAAGGGCGATCAAGAAAACTTTCGGCGAGTAGCTGAGTGGCTTCGGCGACCTCATGCTTCTCACTGAAAGTTACAAAACCCAACATCAAATAAACCATGAAATTAAAGGCGAGATGGGGACATTTGGTGAACCGCTGAGTTGTTCGGTTAGCTTACCCCAGCTCGCCAAACGACCCGATGTTCTTACTTTCAACCCAACTTCTCAAAGTCAACGCCGCAACCCCCGAAAACAAAATCAAAACATGCACTAGCTAAATTAAAGCAAGACCCATAACAACCATAACCCCGGGATACTCAGACTTCTACCGGTTTTGCCAAATTTGGCCAATTGATGACTTTTGCCCTTAAGAATGATGTCACCCTCTCCATCATTGGGCAAATTACATCTTTTGGCACAAATTCGGGCTACTCAGACTTCACCCAACTAACTTAAAATACATGCAAGCACAACCCCACAAAATTTAATTCATTTTAAAGCATAAAATTATGGGAATCTAGCATAAGACATTACGGGCAAGATTATCAAATCAAATCAGGTATTTAAAAATACTAATCCTATCAGAGAGGCCCAACACACTTAAACAAGATAATATTATTGAAAATGAGTACAAATTCGATAAACTTAAACTCAGGGTATGGAAACCAACCTTTTATGCCGAATAATAAAAACTGAAATGCTAGGCAACAAAGTATTCCAACTCTGAGCACAAATCAACGACTAACATACTTTAGGAATGCAAAAGTATATAAACTAAAGTGTGGGTGTGATTTTGGGAAGTTCAAAAGTGAGGGAAAGTGAAAGAGTTGGAAGTTTAAACCTTTGGCCTTTGAAGAAACCGTCCAGTTCTCACCCATTTGGTGACATTAGTCGTGCTCGTTGACCTACTTGGCGACACACCGAGTGGTCACTTACCTTGCCTAGTTTAATAAGACCTCCAGTAAATCTGGGGGTCCAAACGATGGACTAGATCGCGATCGCTAAACCACTCGGTGACTCGCTAATAATTTCCTAGGCTGGCCGAGTTTTACAAACTCCAGTTTGAAGTTGTCTTGAGTCCAACAACGGTCTAGGTTGGGGTTGCCGACCTTTTCGGTGATACGCTGACTGGACCTTTTACTCGTCAATTTTCATTTCTCTAACACAATCACCACTTTAACCTGCAAAACCCACACACCATTATTTATAAATTAAACATAAAGCGATAAAATCATGGGTGCCTCCCAAGAAGCGCCTTAGTTACAGTCGTGGCATGACTTCACTCCCCACTTAAGTTCCATTAGTAGGGTTTGCCTCATTTTCATAAGATCACCCTTCTTTTGAATTTGGGTAGAGAGATGTCATCACTTATTCCATTTGTGACCCCAATAGCTAAATGAGCAAAGAGTGAGAGGTCCTCATCTGATTTTGCATCAAGACATTCTCTCTTATCTCTTCCAAAACTCTATCGTGTTATTCGACTTTGTTTAGAATGAGTAAGAGGACCTCTTCAATTTGTCCACCCTCTTACTTATTCATTCTTCCACGCTCGTGAGGGGGGACGTACTTGTCCTTCTTTTTGGATAGTACTTCCATGTCCTTGACCTTTTGGGTCAAGATATCCAGTTGGCCCAGCAATGTGGCCAAGTGTTGATCCTTCTCTGTCTCCTTGTTGGTTTTGGCCACGCAATCAAGGAGTTGGGTTGCGGTCTCGCAGGAGTGTCGCATTAAGCAGCCCGAAGAAATTTGGTCAACCACCATTCTATTTTTAGGGTCAAGACCCCGATAGAATATTCCAGAAGCATTTTGTCTCGAATTCAATGAGTTGGGCACTGCTGCAATAGGACTTGAAACCTTTGCCACAACTCATAAATGGACTCACCCTCCTATTGTCTAAAATTTAGGATGTTATCCCTAAAAATCATCAATCAAAAAGGAGGGTGATCCATTTGGTTACTGTTGTTACCAAATGTGCTATAATTTTCTGCTCAAAACAGCAACACAAAATCCAAAACTAAAAGTTAAGTAAGTTCACTATAATTAACAAGAACAAAAATTCAACCCAAACAAAAATTCTCAAATAACACAACTCCCCGGTAGCGGCACCATTTTGATTAATAACATTTTCAATACACTTCATCCAATACTAACCATCAACGATCGTTAAATAGTAATATAACCCAACTAGTGAGTTGGGGTCGAGTCTCAAGGGAGTGGTTCGTACTAAAGAATAAATAGCAAAGCATAAATATACTCAAGTCAACCATAGCTAAAAATATTTACGAAGAAAAACATAATTCAAGTTTGGGTTGACACAAGTGTCAAATATCAAAAGGATTTTTGTATTCAATTATCAACTAAAACAACAAATAACACCAAAATATGAATATGAGATGGGATTCTTAGGATGTGATTGGATTATGGGATAAGGTAAACAACCGGGTAATTGCAATTAATAGTAAATAGCTGCAAATTAGTGAATAAGCTAGACTTTAGTGGGGATAAACTTTCTCTCAAACAATTTACCCTGAATCTAATTGGTTTCTCTCAAACACTAATAAGCAGCAATTAAGCACAAACTTCACTTTAGACCATTCACTCTCTCGAGGTGAATGTGTGGAAAAGGGTTTAGGGTTCACTCTCTTGAGCTGAACCCATAACAACTCAATACCCCACAGACCATTGATTCAATAATTTTCTATTTTAAAACCTCTCTCTCGAGCAGGCCAAAAACACGAAGTGAAGATTGTATTTGCAACTACGACCCATTAAATTCAACAACAATTACTGAACGAAATCACCTTAAACAGCAAGTAAACTATCAATTAACAATACTAAGCAGTTAAATCAACCCACAATCACATAATCACACCCCAAGAATTGGGGTTTTAGCTAGACATAGTAAAAAGGTAGAAATTGTTACCAAATTATGTTTCCATCAACTGGGTACAATTCATATTGTCTTTACAGAGGTCTAAGATGAAGAATCTTCAACACCACATCCAATTTCTTAGAAATGGAAATCTTCAAAGCTAAGGAAATATTGTCTCTCTATTCAGTTCTAAGCTCTCAACTTCAAAAACTGAATAATACTCAAAACAATTCAATGTTAGATCGAATCCCATTCTAAACTAAAAATTCAAGCAAATATTTATAGTTGCCAAACAATGTGCTGCGAAGGTTTAGTCGGCGCAATAAGCTAGGATCGCTGATCCACTCGGTGATCCACCATTTGGTCATTTTCATCTCTATTTTACTTTGGCCTTCAGCATCTTCAAGTTCTATAACTTTAGGCGATATGGCACTACATCGCGGAACCGTTCAGCGATTCACCGACTACTCCTTTCTATCTTTGACTTGATTTTCTCTTTTAGGGCTTGGCACTCTGGAACATTAGGCAAGATTATGGTCGTTCGGTGACTCGCCTAATGGGTTAGGCGATCCTCAGGCATTCTTTTCTTCATTCTTTCAGCTGTCTTGTTCCTCCTTGCTCAATAGTGTCCATGTTTTGTTCCTAAATTGAAATACCTAAAATTCAAGGATTTACATCACTTATTGGCATAAAATATGCATTTGAGGACTCTGAATCTACTAAAATAAAGCCCTAAATAAGTCCAAATCGTGGACTCATCAAGCATGGAATGAGAAAGAAAACAAACAAATAATAATTTATAAGGTTATGCACCTCGGCTCAAAAATACCTCCAGATAAACACATGGAGGAGCAAAAGTTGGCAATAAAGTTGAGGGTAGGGGAAGTTCTAGAAGAAACAAGAACTGCTACTTTGATCGAGCATTTCAAGTTTGACTTAAATGTTTCCCTAGAGCCAAAAAAGGAGGAGAGTTCTTGAACTCATAACTATCATGGAGGTGGTAATTGGAGTTCTTCAAATTGGATTTATGCTTGGAGAAGATTTCGTCAGTGATAGAATATTTTAATATGGTCAATTCTTGTCTTTGTAATAAAGTTAGTTGTCGTTAATCTTCAGCCATCCATTTATATGATGGTTAAATCACAAAATAGAAGGTTTTAGAGTTCTTATGAAAGAATGTAAGTTTTTTTGTTTGTTTCATATTTATAATTTATGATATTATGAGTTGTCTAAATTAGTAAATCAATTGAAGACTTTTCTAAACTAGTAAACAAAGAATATGATGGATCAAAGAGAACACTCATGCACTCATTAAGGTTCTGGCATGGTTCCAACTCTAGGGAGATTGGTGCATATACATGTTACACATGAGCTAGATCTCTATGAGATGGTGGAATCTTTTGTAATGAGAATATAAAACATCCATTAACGGTTAGTATTATTTTATGTTGATTAGAATGTGGAATAAGAATATGTGCATTAGCTATGTAGATAGTAACTATTTAACGACAAAAACATTATTTCAAAGTAATCAATTAATCAATGTATAACAATCTCTTAACTATTAATCACTAAATAACAGTCTCTTCATTATCAATTTACCTCATAAGCAATTCATACATTACAATATCCACGTGAAAAATTATCTCTACCATTGTGAAAGTTGAGCTTGCAAATGTATGAAACTACTGGTTAGCTAAACTGGAAAATTTCTAAATGGGTCAGTGTCCAATCCAACCAAAAAAAATATTGAATTGTGATGGGTTGGATAAAAATATGATAAATAATGGGTCATAACTTAACTTGCCCAACTATTACCATTATGTAATTTGTTTGTTTATTTTTTTATTTTTTTTAATCAACCAAAAAGTTTCATTGATAAATCAAGCTCAACTTGTCGTATACAAGAGTTATACCAATTAAGGGAACCTACAAACAAAAATTAAAGGGTCGTTTGCTATGGGGTATAGGAATAATGATGACTAGAGTGTATTAGTAATGCTTTCATTATTTTTTTTCTAATGCAATCTAACTTCTTTCTCGGTCTTACTGACCAACATTTATATTTGAAATAAGAAAAACAACTAGTCACCTCCGGAAGCATTTCAAAACAATGACTCCTGATTATGATATTATATTATATAAGCTAACTCTTAGATTTTGGACGTCCGTTATACATATCCAGATATTTGACCTTTTCTAGCTGTCATGGGTTATCTGAAAAGGGGGTAAACCAAATGGAACCAAGAAATAGGGGTACCACATTGGGCAGGAGACAACACAAAAGATGAGGGCTCAACCATAACATAGCAGATACATAATGGACTTCAACTTCCAAAATATTATGCCTTGCACCAGTAAACTAATCATACAACTTACATGATCAATTAACGGTCATCCACACCGATATTCCTTGTGACTATTCTAGGGGCAAGAGAAGTCTTTCATATTGGCATATTTCGTATAACAGGATAAAACTTCAACTATACAAGATGAAGTTCATTGCAGGAAAAAGTCATTTATTAATCAATTAAAAGATCAAATATAATGTCATGTTATGTAAAATTACTACCAACCTCCAGATTTCTTGTTATGACAACTCGTCTTGGTTGACATCTTCTACAGGCAGATACTGAGATGCAAGAAAATCCATGCCTGAGTATCCCAGGTTCACTATTTTTTCCGCATACCTGAATAGGCAGTATTCTATTAATAAACCCTGGAATATATAATGTCAACAATATGTGAAATCTTCTGAATTAATTCATCCTAAAAACAGAAGGGGACTGGGCATGCTAAACGAGCACAAAGAGAATAGCCGAAAAGATAAACAACTTACTTCACAATTGCTAACATCCTTGACATTGATCATGGTATGATTGACACATAACCACTGCAGAACTTCTATTTGCTTTTCTGATGATTCATGGTCACTATCATCATAATACTAGTTAAAAATACTAAGCATTGTACATATCTTCCAAGGTCTTACACTTTCGCACTTAGAACTTCTCTGAGTTTGATAAAAAAGTTACAGCAAGGTATAACCAGATGCCCACCTTCAAAATTAGTGAAATATACAAAATGAACAAATAGCAGCTCCCTCAGAGTTGTAGCAGCGTGATTAGCGTTCAAACCGGAGATCCCATCTTGGTCTCTTGAACAAAGTTGTGACACGTCCCCAAATCGTCCATCATTTTTGACAAGTATAATCATCAACATTTGCTGAGCCAACCCCATCCAAACTTCTATTTAAATCCTGTCAAAAAATAACTTCCAATTGATTTGGAAGATTGATTTCAGTTTTTCCACCAGTTAAATTGCTCATTTTAGATGCTTGTGAAACCTCATTACCTTCAAAATTAATAACACATTTTTTCCCTAAGATCTTATCTCCACAACGATCACAATCACCTGTGAAAGTATCAAATACTAATTAGTAGCCATGAAGTTTAGATAAAAACTTCTAATTTTTTACAGACTGTGAAGGCCAAAGTAGTCATCTTTCATGTATTACACTTTAGTGTGTCATTCCCTATAGCACAAATGTGATGCTACAAAGTGTTCTATAAACATTGTTGTTACCTTTATCAAAATAAGTGTTTAATACATTTGCGTTTAATTCCACAACCTTGGGTTGCCTTTGCAATGTACTTTCTCAAATTCGACTTATTCATTTTCAGGCTCCTATTTTGTGTAAACTCAATTACTAAATTAGAAATGTAGGTACTAACTACTTAAATGCGAAACTACTCCATTAAAATAAGTAATTCATGTATAGCAATTCGTATAAATGGATGAGTTAATCATAAAAACAAAGATTGACCAAATTAGAAGATCCGATCATAGAGAAGGTATCCTCCATTTTCAAGAACACCAACTACCAAATCAATCTTAATTATTAGCTTAAGAGCTCTCCTCTTCTGGCTCAAAGACAACAATTAAATCAAATTTGAGATGCTCGACCAAAATAACACCTCCTTATTTCTTCTTTATCATTCTTTACCTGCAACTTAATGGCTGGCTTCTACTCCTCTATGTATTTATCATGAGGTGTTTCTGAGCCAGGGTGTATAATCTTATACATTCGTATTCGTTTTTCTCATTAAATGTATGTAATTCTTTACAAAGATCTTCAGTTCCTCAAAGCCATTTGATTTTCCCTAATCATAATCATGTTGGCGATCCTCTACTTTCACTTTGAAAATTTTATCAATTATATCTTCTATACTTGTGGAAAACCGTATGTTTTCCACAAGTATAGAAGAAATAATTGATAATTTTTTCAAAATGAAACTAGCGAATCGTCAACGTGATTATGTTGAGGGCAAATCAAATTTCTTTGAGGCATTGGAAAATCTCAATAAAGATTTAGAAGCATGGGACGAGAAAGAAAACAAATGAATACTAATTTATAAGGTTATGCACCCTGGCTCAGAAATACCTCCAGACAAACACATGGAGGAGAAAAAGCTGATAATAAAATTGTCGGTAGGGAAAGTTCTAGAAGAAACGAAAAGTGCTACTTTGATCAAGCATTTCAAGTTTGATTTAAATGTTGCCCCTGAACTAGAAAAGAAGGAGAGTTCTTGAACTCATAATTATCATGGAGTTGGTAATTGGAGTTCTTCAAATTGGAGTTATGCTTGGAGAAGATTTAACTAGTGATCGAATCTTTTAATATGATCAATTGTTGTCTTTATTATTAAGTCAGTTGTCGTTAATCTTCAGTCATCCATTTACATGATGGTTTGCGTCACAAAATAGAAGGTTTCGGAGTTCTTATGAAATTAAGTAAGTTTTCTTGTTTGTTTCATCTTTAATATTTATGATATTATGAGCTGTCTAAATTTGTAAATTAATTGAAGCCTTTTCTAAAGTAGTGAACAATGAAAGTGATGGATCAAAGAGAACCTTCATGCACTCATTAAGGTTCTGGCATAGTTCCAACTCTAGGGAGATTGGTGCATATACATGTTACACCTGAGCTAGCTCTCTATGTGAAGGTGGAATCTTTTGTAATGAGAATATAAAACATCCAATAACGGTTAGTATTGTTTTATGTTGATTAGAATGTGGAATAAGAATATGTGCATTAGCAATGCTGATAGTAACTATTTAAAGACAAAAGCATTCTTTCAAAGTAATTAATTAATTAATATATAACAATATCTAAACAATTAATCACTGAATAACAGTCTCTTTATTATTAATTTACCTCATAAGCAATCCATACATTATAATCTCCACATAAAAAAATATCTCTACCATAGTGGATGTTGATCTTGCAAATGTATGAAACTACTGGTTAGCTAAACTGGTAAATTGTTAATTTTGACTAAACTTGGCCGGTCAAAATGGATTTAATCACTTAAATGGATCAGTGTCCAATCCAACCAAAAAATTTATTGGATTGTGATAGGTTGGATAAAAATATGATAAATAATGGTTCATAACACAACCTTCTTAACTATTACCATTATGTAATTTGTTTGTTTATTTTTTATTTTCTTATCAAGAAAAAAGTTTCATTGATAAATGAAGGTCAACTTGTTGTATACAAGAGTTGTACCAAAAAAAAAAAGGAACCTACAAACAAAAATATAAAGGATCGTTTGATATGGGGTTTAAGAATAATGATGAGTAGAGTGTATTAGTAATGCTTGCATTAGATATTCTTGCATTAGTTATACATACATTATTTTTTTCTAACGCACTCTAACATCTTTCTCGGCCTTTCTAACCAACCTTTATAATTGAATTAAGATAAACAACTAGTCACCTCCGTAAGCATTTCAAGATAATGACTCCTAACTATGAGATCATATATCATATATCATGTCATATATATATAAAAGAGAACCCTAGGCCCACTTATGTGGCACCACCACAAACCAGGATTCCCTTTTAATTTATTTATTTACAAAAATAGCCTTCCCCTTTCATGAAAAAGTGTGACTTTTAGGAAAAGTTGTGACTTTTATGAAGAGTTGAGACTTTTATGAAATGTTGTGACCTTTTCGAATGGGTGTGATGTTTATGAAAGGTTGTGACCTTTCCGAAGGGTTGTGAATTTTTAAAAGAGTTGTGACCTTTCCGATAAGACACAATAACCATTTGTTGTTTATAAATAGAGGGATTTAATTCCTCTCATTCTTCTTCTTCTTCTTCTTCTTCTTCTTCTTCTTCTTAATTAAATATTCGTCTACTTTGCTCCTATTGAGTGGCTTACTAACACCATCGTTTATGTATCAATACGTTGGTGAATAAAATCATTCCATTCTGAGAAGATCTAATTCTATAAACCTCAGGTATTAGAGGGTAATAATTTTCTTAAAGGGATACAGTGCATTTAGTTGACTCGATTTTTTCCTTTCTATTTCATTCTATTTTGTTTCTTTTGAGTACATGTTTTAAACTGTGTTGTCTGTGTTTCTCCAAAGTTATTGCCTTCAGTTATATTGAACATATACACATATAGTAGGTTAATTCATTGTGCAAAAATTAATTATGGTACTCAGTTCCAAGAATTCTTGTTTTAATATTCTCATATAAAATTCTATAACCTAAAAGTACTATATATATGCTTACATATTATCTAGTTTTACATAGATATGAAGTTTTTCACTTATCAATTGAAGAAATTCATTATGCAAGTTCAAAAGTTATAATTACTTTCATGTTCAAGCTTAGTTTCTTTTTTGAATCTGTTAGCAAATTTTTGAGTTTTTTCCTTGGACATATATCAAAATTGTATAATCTATGCAACCTAAATGTATTCTTTTTCTTACGAAATGCCTTTGTATATATACTCTTATTGTCTTCTTCATTTTCCTTTTAATGGTGATAAAAGAACCAATGGTTTATTATTTCCTGAATAATTTATTCATTAGAGGTTCTTGAGTTATGTGATAATGACAAACAATCAAATTCATGTTGGACATTATTTTTAATGTATGGATATTAGTAAAGGATTATTTGCAAGTTCAATGCATTATTATTTATGACCACGCGAAGTGTGGGCAAATTACCTAGTTATATTATATAAGCAAACTCTTATATTTTGGACGTCCATTCTACATATCCAGATATTTGACTTTTCAAGTTGTCATAGGTTATATGTAAAGGAGGTAAACCAAATGGAACCAAGAAACAGGGTACCACAAATGGGCAGGACATAACACAAAAGGTGAGGGCACAACCATAAGATAGTAGATACATAATTGACTTCAACTTCCAAATCATTATGCCTTGCACCAGTAAACTAATGTCACAACTAACATTATCAATTGACAGTTGATAAGAATGCTATCAAAGATACTTCATCCAATACTAAGCATCATCGATCGTTCAGTAGTAATATAACCCAACTAGTGAGTTGTGGTTGAGTCCCAAGTGAGTGGTTCGTACTCAAGAATCATAAGAAAAGCATAAATATGCTCAAGTCAATTATAGCTAAAAAAACATTTACGAAGAAAAACATAATTCAAGTTTGGGGTGACACAAGTGTCAAATATCAAAGGAGGATTTTTACTCAATTATCAACTAAAATAGTATATAACACGAAAATACAAATATGGAGACGAGATTTTTGGGATGTGATAGGATTATGGGCCAAGGTAAACAACCAGGCAATTGCAATTAATAGTAAACAACAGCAAATCAGTGAATAAGCTAGACTTTAGTGGGGATAAACTTTCTCTCGATCAATTTACCCCAAATTAAATTGATTTTTGTCGAACACCAATAACAGCAATGAAGCACAACCTTCGCTTCAGTCCATTCACACTCTGGAGGTGAATGTGTGGAAAAGGGTTTAGGATTCATTCTCTCGAGCTGAACCTATGACAACCCAATACCCACAGACTATCGATTCAATAATTTTGGTTTTAAAACCTCTATCTCTCGAGCAAGCCAAAAATATGAAGTTAAGATTGTATTTGCAACTACAACCCATTAAATTCAACCACAATTACTAAACGAAATCACTTTTAAATAGCAAATAAACTATCAATTGGCAATACCCAACAATTAAATTAACCCATAATCCCATAATCACACCCCAAAAATTGGGGCTTTAGCTAGACATAGTAAAAAGGTAAAAATCGTTACCAAGTTGTGTTTCCATCAACTTGGTAGGATTAATACAATCTTTACAAAGATCTAAGATGAAGAATCTTCAACACCCACTTCCAGTTTCTTAGAAATGGAAATCTTCAAAGCTAAGGAAATATTGTCTCTCTATTCAGTTCTAAGCTCTAAACTTCAAAAACTAAATAATAATATCATTCAACAAAAGATAAGATACTAAGCTAATAATTTAAACAAATACTTATAGTTCTCAAAAAGTGTGATGCGAAGGACCATTCAATGCAATTGGTTGGGATCGTCGATTCACTCGGCGATCCACCCTTTGGTCATTTTCTTCTCCGTTTTTCTTTTACCTAGATTGTCATTTTTCTTTTTCCTTCAACCAGATCATTAACAAAAGCTCGAGGAGGAGTCAGTGCAACTAAGATAACAACTTCAATATTCAAGGGGACGTCTCTCTCAAGTCTGGTAGCCCTCACGTCAGTTGAACAGGGCAGGTGCCCCATCTACAAGATCATCATCTAAGTAATCTTGGTCTGCTGGGAGTAAGTTAATGTGCCTGGAGCATGTGAAGAAGAGGTAGGGGAAGAAGTACCTGAAGGCCCGGAGGTCGGAGTAGGCAAAGGAACCTCTACATGTATCGAGTCAACATCCACCTCCGGGGATGTATACACCAGAGCTGCCCTCCTTCTGTCAGCCTCTTAACGAGTGTATTCGGCCTCAATACACCAGATGTCAGTGGAGGAAGATGGGATAACGTCAATATCGCTTGTATCATCCCGGGACACTCTAGCACGCTGACACAACTTAGTGATCAGGACTGGGATTGGCAAGGAGTTCCAGCTCTACTTAGCCCTCATAGCCATCTCCTACTCAATAATGAGTCCCATGTCGATGTTTCTCTAGGAGATGATGGACCCAAGGTATGCCTCCTTAGGATGGCGGAGGATAGACTCATCCTGGGATGGCATGATGGTATTGCTGATAAAGCCAAACCAGAACCGAGTAGCAACACTCAGGTCCCTTTTCTCAATAGGGGCTCCTGCCTCGATCCACCTCGGGGTGGTATCGGAAATCAGAGGTTCCAACCAGCCTTTCAAATTATCTAAGGACTGAGCAACAGGAAATCCAACATAAGGGTGCATAGAATGCATAGCTCTACCCAATACATTGTTTATGTACACACTATTGCACCCAACTTCCTTACCCCGTACCATGACATACTTCACCGGTCTGAACTCACTAGCCTTCTTCTTGCTCTTCGGGACCAAGTCACCATAGGTTGTATGAAACTCTTGGACCCATGAAGGAATATAAGGGCCTCAGGGCCTGGTAAACTGATCAAACTGGTATTTGAGGGTGTCCCTCATATCTGAGTACTTGCCCTCCAGGCCTTCTATCGAAAGTAGCTTCTCCTCTATGATGGTTTGCAAATCATCACCTTTCAACCGATTTAGGAGCTTGGGAGGAGGGAAAACTGGTGGCACATGAGCCACAGGATGTGTTGGAGCTGGCATTAAGTCTGCTGGTGTGGAAGGAAGAGGGACTCTGGCTGAATTAGGTTGAGATCTAGCCAGGATTTCATTCCACCTGGGAACCAGTAGTCACCCTGTCGGATATGGGCTTTTTTCCCTTTCTTTTGTCACCTGGAGGAGGCTTTTGTATGCCCTTCTTTGGAGGATTTGATCCCCCTTAATTTATAGTGATACCCCCATACTATTTTCCAGGGTGGAAAATCTAAGTTTGTCCTCACCATATCTGCAAAACATCGGGAAAAATTTAGAAACAACTCAATCAAATTCACAGAAAAATAGTTATTAACAGACTCGCCGATCCAGTCGGCGAGTCGCCGAATCACTTTGGCGAGCTAGATCGGGCTCACCGAAAGGATTGGCTCTAAACTCGTGGCAAGTCAGCGATGGGAAGGGCCTTTCAACGAATCACCGACAACTTTCGACTAGCAAAGGCTAGCCCGTTGAAAGTTACAATGCATAAAGGGCTCAGCGGTGCAGACAAAAGGCGATCAAGAAGTCTTTCGGTGAATCGCCGATTACCTTCGGTGACCTCAGGCTTCTCGCTGAAAGTTACAAAGCCCAACAACATATTAAGCATGAAATTAATGGCAAGATGTGGAAATTCGGTGAACCGTCGAGTGGTTCGGCAAGCTCGACCCAATTCACCAAATGACCCAACGTGCCTACTTTCAACTCAACTTCTCGAATTCAACCCCTGAAAAAAATCAAAGCATGCCTAAGTCAAATTAAGAGTAGACCCATAGCACCCATTACCCCAAGATTCTCACACTTGTCCCGAATTTGCCAAATTTGGCTAATTTACGACTTTTTCCCTAAAGATTGACGTCACCCCATCTATCATTAGGTAAATTACATCTCTCGACACTAATATGGGCTACTCAGACTTCATCCAACTAACTAAAAAACACGCAAGCACAACCCCATAAAATTTAGTTGAATTTAAAGCAAAAAAGTATGGGATTTCAACATTCAAAACATTATGGGCAAGATTATCGAATTAACTTAGGTAATCAAACATACTAATCCTATTAGAGAGGCCCAACACACTTTAAGAAGATAATATCATTTGCAAATGAGTACAAAATACAAAAAGTAAACTCGGGGTTCGGAAAACTAAACTTTAATGCTGATAAAAATAAGATTGAAATGCTAGGCGGCAATGTAATCCAACTCCGAGAACCAATCAACAACTCAAATACAGTAAAATGCAAGAAATCTAGAAACTAAAGTGCGGGTGTGAGTTTGTGAAGTTCGAAAGTTAGGGAAAGTGAAGGGTTTGAAACTTTAAACCTTTGACCTTTTAAAAACCGTCCAGTTCTTGCCCATTCAGAAACATTAGTCATGCTCACCGAACCACTCGGCGACACACCGAGTGGTCACTAACCTCGCCGAGTTTTATAGGACCTTCAGTTAATGAGGGGTCCAAATGGCGGACTAGATCGTGATCATTGAACTAGTCATTGACTAACCAATAATTCCCTAGGCTCACCGAATTTTACAGACTCCACTTTGAAGATGCATTGAGACCAACGGCGGTCCAGGTCGGGGTTGCCAAACTCTTCGGTGATTTGCCGATTGGACATGAAGCTCCCCAATTTGCACTTTTCACTTACTTTCAACGCTTTGTCTTGCACATTTAACACACCATTATTCTAAACTTAAAAAGAAAGAAAATAAAACTTGGGTTGCCTACCAAGCAGTGCCTTAATTAACGTCGTGACACGATGCAAGTCCACCTTCAAACCTCATTCTTGGGGTTGGCCGTAGTGTCACTAGGCAAACCCTCCTTAGACTGTGAGTAAAGACACGACAACACTTGGTTTATTTAGGAGTCTTACAGCTGAATAATCATGGATTGGGAGGTTATCATCAGATTAAGCATTAGGATATTCTCATTCATCTCCATCAACACTCTATCTTGTTTTTCGATGTTGTGTAGAATAAGTGAGAGAGCCTCTTCATTTTGTTCACCCTCCTGCTGCTTCATCGTTTGACACTCGTGATGAGGACGGTACTTGTCCTTCTTTTCGAACCTTGACTCTAACTCCATAACTTTATTGGACAAGACATCCAATTGCGTCAATAATGTGGCCCATTCTTGGGCGTTCTTTGTTTCCTTGTTGGCTTGAATCACGCCATCAAAGAGTTGGGCTACTACTTCATAAGGTTGTTGTATCAAACACATTGCAAACAGTTTCTCAGCAGCACTTCTATTTTCGGGACCAAGACCTCTATAGAAGCATTCCAGTAGCAATTTATCTAGCATTCCATTAGTTGGACATTGCTGCAGTATTGCTTTAAATCTAGACCACATCTCATGGATAGTCTCACCCCCAAATTGCTTGAACATTAGGAGGTTATCCCTAAGATTCAACTATCTCAAAAGGGGGTGGTCCATTTGGTAACCACTGTCACCATTCGCACTCATACTTCCTATTTTTAACATACAAACAAGCAAAACAAAACTAAAAATTAAGTATCACTATAACTAACAAGAAAAAAATTCAACTTAACTAAAAATTCTCAAGTAACACCACTCCCCGGCAGCGGAGCAATTTTGATAAGAAAGCTATCAAAGATACTTCATCCAATACTAAGCATCAGCGATAGTTCAATAGTATTGTAACCCAACTAGTGACTTGCGTTTGAGTCCCAAGGGAGTGGTTCGTACTCAAGAATCAATAGAAAAGCATAAATATGCTAAAGTCAATCATATCTAAAAAACATTTACGAAGAAAAACATAATACAAGTTTGGGGTGACACAAGTGTCAAATATCAAAGGGGTATCTGTACTTAATTATCAACTGAAACAGTAAATAACACGAAAATATGAATATGGAGACCAGATTCTTGGGATGTGATAGGATTATGGGCCAAGGTAAACAACCGAATAACTGCAATTAATAGTAAACAATTGAAAATCAGCGAATAAGCTACACTTTAGTGGGGATAAACTTTCTCTCGAACAATTTACCCCGAATCAAATTGGTTTCTCTCGAACACCAATAAGTGCCAATGAAGCACAACCTTCACTTTAGTCCATTCACTCTCTCGAGCTGAATGTGTGGAAAAGGGTTAGGATTCACTCTCTTGAGCTGAACCCATGACAACCCAATACCCATAGACCATCGATTCAGTAATTTAGTTTTAAAACCTCTCTCTCTCGCAAGCCAAAAACAGGAAGTTAAGATTGTATTTGCAACTACAACCTATTAAATTCAACCACAATTACTCAACGAAATCACTTTTAAACAGAAAATAAACTATCAATTAACAATACCCAATAATTAAATCAACCCATAATCACATAATCACATCCCAAGAATTGGGGTTTTAGCTAGACATAGTAAAAAAGTAAAAATTGTTACAAAGCTGTGTTTTTGTCAACTAGGTAGGATTGATATAATCTTTACAAAGATCTAAGATGAAGAATCTTTAACACCCACTTCCAATTTCTTAGAAATGGAAATCTTCAAAGCTAAGGAAATATTGTCTCTCTATTCAGTTCTAAGTTTTAAACTCCAAAAACTAAAAAATAATATCATTTAACAAAAGATAAGATACTAAGCTATAAAATTTAAACAAGTATTTATGGTTGTCAAAAAGTGTGCTGCGAAGGACCATTTAAAGTAGTTAGTCGGGATCGCCGATCCACTCAATGATTCGCCCTTTGGTCATTTTCATCAGAGTTTTTTTTTTGCCTTCAATACCCTTGAGGTTTTGAAACTTTGGGAGAAATGGAACTGCATCGCGCAACCGTTCGGAGACTGGCCGACTGCTTTTTTCTCTCACCGACAAGATTTTCTCCTTCAGAGCTTGGCACTCTAGAACATGAGGCTAGACTCAGGCTATTCGGCGACCCTCCTAATGGGTTAGGTGATTCTCAGGCTTTTTTTCCTTCATTATTTTAGCTGCCTTGTTGCTTTGTGCTCAATAGTGTCAATGCTTTGTCCCTCAATCCAAATACCTAAAATTCAAGGATTTACTTCAGTTATTAGCACAAAATATGCATTTGAGGACACTAAATCTATTCAAATATAACCATAAATGAGTCCAAATTGTGGACTCATCAACGGTCATCCACACCGATAATCCTTGTGACTATTCTAGGGGCAAGGAAAGTCTTTCATATTGGCATATTTCGCATAACGGGATAAAACTTCAACTATGCGTGATGAAGTTCATTGCACGAAAAAGTCATTTATTAATCAATCAAAAGCACAAATATAATGTATTGTGAGGTAAAATTACTACAACGTCCAGATTTCTTGTTACACCAACTTGTATTGGTTGACATCTTATACAGGCAGATATGGAGATGCAAAAAAAATCCATGCCTCAATATCCCAAATTCACTGTGCTGTCCGCATACCTGAATAGGAAATATTCTATTAATAAACCATGGAATATAAAATGTCAACAATAACTGAAAACTTTCAAATTAATTTAGCTTAGAAAACAGAAGTGGACTTGGCATGCTAAATGAGCACAAAGAGAATAGCCGAAAAGATAAACAACTTAGTTCATAATTGCCAACATGCTCGACATTGATCATGGTATAATTAACACATAACCATTGTAGAACTTCTATTTGCTTTTCTGATGGTTCTCGGTAACTGTCATCATAATCCGCTTTAAAATTATACTAAGCATTGTAGATATCCTCCGAGGTCTTACACTTTCGCACTTAGCACTTCTCTGCGGTTCATAAAAAAATTACATGAAGGTATAATCAGATGCCCACCTTCAAAATGAGTGAAGTATACAAATATGAATAGATAGCAGCTTGATTAGCGTTCAAACAAGAGATCCCATCTTAGTATCTTGTACAATGTTGTGACACCTCATCAAATCGTCCATCATTATGACAAGTATAATCACAAACATCTGTTGAGCAAACCCCCTCCAAACTTCCATTTAAATCATGACAAAAAATTACTTCCAATTGATTTGGAAGATTGGTTTCAGTCTTTCCACCAGTTAAGAAGCTCTTTATAGATGTTTCTGAGACCTCATTGCCTTTAAAATCAATAAGACATTTTTGCACTGAAATCATATCTTCACAACACACTTTAAAAAGATAATATCATTTGCAAATCAGTACAAAATGCCAAAAGTAAACTCGGGGTTCGAGAAACCAACCTTTAATTCTAATAAAAATAAGATTGAAAGGCTAGGTAGCAATGTAATCCAACTCCGAGAACAAATCAACAACTCAAATACAGTAAAATGCAAGAAATCTAGAAACTAAAGTGTGGGTGTGAGTTTGTGAAGTTCGAAAGTGAGGGAAAGTGAAGTGTTTGATAGTTTAAACCTTTGACCTTTTAAAAACCATCCAGTTCTTGCCCATTCGGCGACATTAGTCATGCTCTCCGAACCACTCGGCGACACACCGAGTGGTCACTTTCCTCACCGAGTTTTATAGGACCTTCAATTAATGAGGGGTCCAAACGGCGGACTAGATCGTGATCGTTGAACTAGTTAGTGACTAACCAATAATTCCCTAGGCTCACCGAATTTTACAGACTCCACTTTGAAGATGCATTGAGACTAACGGCGGCCTAGGTCGGGGTTGCCAACCTCTTCGGTGATTTGCCGATTGGATATGAAGCTCCCCAATTTGCACTTTTCACTTACTTTCAACGCTTTGTCTTGCACATTTAACACACCATTATTCTAAACTTAAAAAGAAAGAAAATAAAACTTGGGTTGCCTACCAAGCAGTGCCTTAATTAACGTCGTGACACGATGCAAGTCCACCTTCAAACCTCATTCTTGGGGTTAGCCATAGTGTCACTAGGCAAACCCTCCTTAGACTGTGAGTAAAGACACGACAACACTTGGTTTATTTAGGGGTCTTGCAAATTTGAATAATCATGGATTGGGAGGTTATCATCAGATTAAGCATTAGGATATTCTCATTCATCTCCATCAACACTCTATCTTGTTTTTCGATGTTGTGTAGAATAAGTGAGAGAGCCTCTTCATTTTGTTCACCCTCCTGCTGCTTCATCGTTTGACACTCGTGATGAGGACGGTACTTGTCCTTCTTTTCGAACCTTGACTCTAACTCCATAACTTTATTGGACAAGACATCCAATTGCATCAATAATGTGGCCCATTCTTGGGCTTTCTTTGTTTCATTGTTGGCTTGAATCACGCCATCAAAGAGTTGGGCTACTACTTCATAAGGTTGTTGTATCAAACACATTGCAAACAGTTTCTCAGCAGCACTTCTATTTTCGGGACCAAGACCTCTATAGAAGTATTCCAGGTAGCAATTTATCTAGCATTCCATCACTGGACATTCTTTGCAAAGTATTGCTTTAAATCTCGACCACATCTCATGGATAGTCTCACCCCCCAATTGCTTGAACATTAGGAGGTTATCCCTAAGATTCAACTGTCTCAAAAGGGGGTGGTCCATTTTGTAACCATTGTCACCATTCGCACTCATACTTCTTGTTTTCAACATACAAACAAGCAAAACAAAACTAAAAATTAAGTATCACTATAACTAACAAGAACAAAATTCAACTTAACTAAAAATTCTCAAGTAACACCACTCCCCGGCAGCAGAGCAATTTTGATAAGAAAGCTATCAAAGATACTTCATCCAATACTAAGCATCAGCGATAGTTCAATAGTAATGTAACCCAACTAGTGACTTGCGTTCGAGTCCCAAGGGAGTGGTTCGTACTCAAGAATCAATAGAAAAGCATAAATATGCTAAAGTCAATCATATCTAAAAAACATTTACTAAGAAAAATATAATTCAAGTTTGGGGTGACACAAGTGTCAAATATCAAAGGGGGATTTGTACTTAATTATCAACTAAAATAGTCAATACCACGAAAATACGAATATGGAAATTGGATTCTTGGGGTGTGATAGGATTATGGGCCAAAGTAAAAAACTAGGTAATTGCAATTAATAGTAAACAATTGAAAATCAGTGAATAAGCTAGACTTTAGTGGGGATAAACTTTCTCTCGAACAATTTACCCCGAATCAAATTGGTTTCTCTCGAACAACAATAAGCGGCAATAGAGCACAACCTTCGCTTTAGTCCATTCACTCTTTTGAGCTAAATGTGTGGAAAACGGTTCAGGATTCACTCTCTCGAGCTGAACCCATGACAACCCAATACCCACAGACCATCGATTAAATAATTTTGGTTTTAAAACATCTCTCTCTCGAGCAAGCCAAAAACACGAAGTTAAGATTGTATTTGTAACTACAACCTATTAAATTCAACCACAATTATTGAACGAAATCACTTTTAAAAAGAAAATAAACTATCAATTAACAATAGCCAGCGGTTAAATAAACCCATAATCACATAATTATACCCCAAGAATTGGGGGTTTTGCTAGACATAGTAAAAAGGTAAAAATTGTAACAAAGTTGTGTTTCGTCAACTGGGTAGGATTGATATAATATTTACAAAGATCTAAGATGAAGAATCTTTAACACCCACTTCAAATTTCTTAGAAATGGAAATCTTCAAATCTTCAAAGCTAAGGAAATATTGTTACTCTATTCAGTTCTAAGCTCTAAACATCAAACACTGAATAATAATATCATTCAACAAAAGATAAGATACTAAACTAAAATTTAAACAAGTATTTATAGTTGTCAAAAGTGTGCTGCGAAGGACCATTCAACGCAGTTAGTCGGGATCATCGATCCACTTGGCGATCCGCCCTTTGGTCATTTTCCTCTCCATTTTTCTTTTTCCTTCAGCATCCTTGAGGTTTTGAAACTTTGGGTGAAATGGCACTGCATCGCGGAACTGTTCAGCGACTGGCCGACTTCTCCTTTCTCTCGCCGACTAGATTTTCTCCTTCAAGGCTTGGCACTCTGAACATTAGGCGAGACTCAAGTTGTTCGACTCTCCTAATGGGTTAGGCGATCCTCAGTTCTTTTTTCCTTTGTTCTTTCAGCTGCCTTGTTGCTTTTTGCTCAATAATGTCCATGCTTTGTCCCTTAATCCAAATACCTAAAATTCAAGGATTTACATCAGTTATTGGCACAAAATATGTATTTGAGGACACTAAATATATTCAAATATAGCCCTAAATGAGTCCAAATCATGGACTCATCAACGGTCATCCACACCGATATTCCTTGTGACTATTCTAGGGGCAAGGGAAGTCTTTCATATTGGCATATTTTGCATAATGGGATAAAACTTCAACTATACATGATGAAGTTCATTGCACGAAAAAGTAATTTATTAATCAATCAAAAGCACAAATATAATGTATTGTTAGGTAAAATTACTAAAACGTCCAGATTTCTTATTACCCCAAGTTGTCTTGGTTGACATCTTCTACAGGTAGATATGGAGATGCAAAAAAAAATCCATGCTTGAGTATCCCAGATTCACTGTGCTCTCCGCATACCAGAATAGGCAATATTCTATTAATAAACCATGGAATATAAAATGTCAACAATAAGGGAAATCTCCCTAATTAATTTACGTTAGAAAATAGAAGGGGACTAGGCATGCTAAACGAGAACAAAGAGAATAGCCGAAAAGATAAACAACTTACTTCATAATTGCCAACATCTTCAACATTGATCATGGTACAATTGACACATAACCATTGCAGAAATTCTATTTGTTTTTCTGATGGTTCTCGGTAACTGTAATCATAATCCTCGTTAAAATTATACTAAGCATTGTAGATATCCTCCAAGGTCTTACACTTTCGCACTTAACACTTCTCTGCGGTTGATAAAATATTTACAGAAAGGTATAAACAGATGCCCACCTTCAAAATGAGTGAAGTTTACAAAAATGAACAAATAGAAGCTCCCTCAGTGTTGTAGCAGCTTGATAAGCATTCCAACTGGAGATCCCATCTTAGTCTCTTGTATAATGTTGTGACACCTCCCCAAATCGTCCATCATTATGACAAGTATAATATCAAACATCTGTTGAGCAAACCCCATTCAAACTTCCTTTTAATTCATGACAAAAAATAATATCCAATTGATTTGGAAGATTGGTTTCAGTTTTTCCACCAATTAAACAACCCATTATAGATACTTCTACGACCTCATTGCCTTCAAAATTAATAAGATATTTTTGCACAAAATCATATCTCCACAACACACTTTAAGAAGATAATATCATTTGCAAATCAGTACAGAATGCCAAAAGGAAACTCCGGGTTCGGGAAACCAATCTTTAATGCTGTTAAAAATAAGATTGAAATGCTAGGCGGCAATGTAATCCAACTCCGAGAACAAATAAATAACTAAAATAAAGTACGATGCAAGAAATAAAGAAACTAAAGTGCGGGTGTGAGTTTGTGAAGTTCGAAAGTGAAGGAAAGTGAAGTGTTTGAAAGTTTAAACCTTTGGCCTTTTAAAAATAGTACAGTTCTCACCCATTCGGCGACATTACTCATGCTCGCCGAACCATTCAGTGACACACCGAGTGTTCACTTACCTCGCCGAGTTTTATAGGACCCTCAGTTAATGTGGGGGTCCAAACGGTGGACTAGATCCTGATCACTGAACTGGTCGGTGACTCACCAATAATTCTGTGGGCTCGCTGAATATTACATACTCCACTTTGAAGATGCATTGAGTCCACCGGCTCTAGGTCGGGGTGACCAACCTCCTCGGCAATTGGCCGACTACACCTGAAGCTCCCCAATTTGCACTTTTCACTTACTCTCAACACTTTGTCCTGCACATTCAACACGCCATTATTCTAAACTTAAAAAGAAAGAAATAAAACTTGGGTTGCCTCCCAAGTAGGGCCTTAAATACCGTCGTGGCATGACGCAAGTCCACCTTCAAACCTCATTCTTAGGGTTGGACGTAGTGTCACTAGGCAAACCCTCCTTAGACTGTGAGTAAAGACACAACAACACTTGGTTTATTTGGGAGTCTTGCAGCTGAATAATCATTGATTGGGAGGTTTTCATCTGATTACACATTAGGATATTCTCATTCATCTCAAATAACACTCTATCTTGTTTTTTTGATTTTGTGTAGAATAAGTGAGTGAACCTCTTCATTTTGTTCACCCTCCTGCTGCTTCATCGTTTGACACTCGTGATGAGGACGATAATTTTCCTTCTTTTCGAACCTTGCCTCTAACTCCATAACTTTATTGGACAAGACATCCAACTGCGTCAATAATATAGCCCATTCTTGGGCTTTCTCTGTTTCCTAGTTGGCTTGAATCACGCCATCAAGGAGTTGGGCTACTACTTCATAGGGTTCTTATATGAAACAAGTTGCAAAAAATTTATCAGCATCTCTTTTATTTTCGGGACCAAGACCACTATAGAAGCATTCCAGTAGCAATTTATCTGGTATTCCATAAGTTGTGCATTGCTGCAATATTGCTTTTAATCTCGACCACATCTCATGGATAGTCTCACCCTCCAATTGCTTGAACATTAGGAGGTTATCCCTAAGATTCAACAATCTCAAAAGGGGGTGGTCCATTTGGTAACCACTGTCACCATTCGCACGCATACTTCCTGTTTTCAACACACAAACAAGCAAAACAAAACTAAAAATTAAGTATCACTATAACTAACAAGAACAAAATTCAACTTAACTAAAAATTATCAAGTAACACCACTCCCCGGTAGAGGCACCATTTTGATAAGAATGTTATCAAAGATACTTCACCTAATACTAAGCATCAGCGATAGTTCAATAGTAATATAACCTAACTAGTGAGTTGGGGTCGCATCCCAAGGGAGTGGTTCGTACTCAAGAATTAATAGAAAACCATAAATATGCTCTAGTCAATCATAGCTAAAAAACATTTACGAAGAAAAACATAATTCAAGTTGGGGGTGACACAAGTGTCAAATATCAAAAGGGGGATTTGTACTTAATTATCAACTAAAATAGTAAATAACACGAAAATACGAATATGGAAACGGGATTCTTGGGATGTGGTAGGATTATAGGCCAAGGTAAACAATCGGGTAATTGCAATTAATAGTAAACAATTGAAAATCAGTGAATAAGCTAGACTTTAGTGGGGATAAACTTTCTCTCGAATAATTTATCCTGAATCAAATTGGTTTCTCTCGAACAACAATAAACGGTAATGAAGCACAACCTTCGCTTTAGTCCATTCACTCTCTCGAGCTGAATGTGTCGAAAAAGGTTTAGGATTCACTCTCTCGAGCTGAACCCATGAAAACCCAATACCCATAGACCATCGATTCAATAATTTTGGTTTTAAAACCTCTCTCTCTCGAGCAAGCCAAAAACATGAAGTTAAGATTCTATTTGTAACAACAACCTATTAAATTCAACCACAATTACTGAACGAAATCACTGTTAAACAGAAAATAAACCATCAATTAACAATAGCCAACAGTTAAATCAACCCATAATCACATAATCATACCCTAAGAATTGGGGTTTTAGCTAGACATAGTAAAGAGGTAAGAATCATTACAAAGTTGTGTTTTCGTCAACTGGGTAGGATTGATATAATCTTTGCAAAGATAGAAGATGAAGAATCTTCAACACCCACTTTCAATTTCTTAGAAATGGAAATCTTCAAATCTTCAAAGCTAAGGAAATATTGTCTCTCTATTCAGTTCTAAGCTCTAAACTTCAAAACTGAATAATAATATCATTCAACAAAAGATAAGATACTAAGCTAAAAATATAAACAAGAATTTATAGTTGTCAAAAAGTGAGCTGCGAAGGACAATTCAACGCAGTTAGTTGGGATTGCCAATCCAATCGGTGATCCGCCTATTGGTCATTTTCATCCCCGTTTTCCTTTTTCCTTCAGCATCCTTGAGGTTTTGAAATTTTGGGTGAAATGGCACTGCATCGCGGAATCATTCGGCGACTGGCCAACTGCTCCTTTCTCTCGCAGACTAGATTTTCTCCTTCAAGGCTTGGCACTTTGGAACATTAAGTGAGACTCAGGCTATTTGGCGACTCTCCTAAGGGGTTAGGCGATCCTCAGGCCTTTTTTCCTTCATTCTTTCAGCTGCCTTGTTGCTTTTTGCTCAATAGTGTCCATGCTTTGTCCGTCAATCCAAATACCAATTCAAGGATTTACATCAGTTATTGGCACAAAATATGCATTTAAGTACACTAAATCTATTCAAATAAAGCCCTAAATGAGTCCAAATTGTGGACACATTAACGGTCATCCACACCGATATTCCTTATGACTATTCTAGGGGCAAGGGAAGTCGTTCATATTGGCATATTTCACATAACGGGATAAAACTTCAACTATACATGATGAAGTTCATTGCACGAAAAAGTCATTTATTAATCAATCAAAAGCACAAATATAATGTATTGTTAGGTAAAATTACTACACGTCCAGATTTCTTGCTAAACCAACTTGTCTTGGTTGACATCTTCTACAAATAGATATGGAGATCCAAAAAAAATCCTTTCATGAGTATCCCAGATTCACTGTGCTCTCCGCATACCTGAATAGGAAATATTCTATTAATAAACCATGGAATATAAAATGTCAACAATAACTGAAAACTTCCTAATTAATATAGCTTAGAAAACAAAAAGGGACTGGGCATGCTAAACGAGCACAAAGGGAATAGCCGAAAAGATAAACAACTTACTTCATAATTGCCAACATCCTCGACATTGATCATGGTACAATTGACACATAACCATTGTAGAACTTCTATTTGCTTTTCTGATGGTTCTGGGTAACTATCATCATAATCCTCGTTAAAATTATACTAAGCACTGTAGAAATCCTCCAAGGTCTTATACTTTCACACTTAGCACTTCTCTGCGGTTGATAAAAAAGTTACAGGAAGGTATAATCAAATGCCCACCTTCAAAATGAGTGAAATATATAAACATGAATAAATAGCAGCGCCCTCACTGTAGTAGCAGCTTGATAAGCTTTCAAATCGGAGATCCCATCTTAGTCTCTTGTACAATGTTGTGACACCTCCCCAAATCGTCCATCTTTATGACAAGTATAATCACAAACATCTGTTGAGCAAACACCGTCCAAACTTCCATTAAAATCATGACAAAAAATAACTTCCAACTTATTTGGAATATTGGTTTCAGTTTTTCCACTAGTTAATTTGCTCATTATAGATGCTTCTGAGACCTCATTGCCTTCAAAATTAATAAGACATTTTTGCACTGAAATCATATCTCCACAACGATTACAATCACCTGTGACAAATATCAAATACTAAATAGTAGCCATGAAGTTTAGACAGAAACTTCTAATTTTACAGACTGCAAAGGCCAAAGCAGTCATCTTTCATGTATTACACTTTAGTTTATCATTCCCTATAGCACTAATGTGATGCTACAAAGTATTTTATAAATATCACTGTTACCTTTATCAAAATAAGTGTTTAATACATTTTCATTTAATTACACACTTTTGGTGCCCTTGGAATGTAATTTCTCAAATTTGACTTATTCCTTTTCTGGCTCCTATTTTGTGTAAACTGAATTCCTAAATTAGCAATATAGGTATCAACTACTTAAATGCAAAATCACTCCACTAAAATACGTAATTTGTGTATAAAAATTCATTTAAATGGATGAGTTAATATTAAAAACAAAGATTGACCAAATTAGAAGCATCGATCATTGGTAATATATCCTCCAATTTCATGAACACCAACTACCAAATCAATGTTAATTATAAGTTGAAGAGCGCTCCTCTTTTGGCTCAAAGAAAACAATTAAATCAAATTTGAGATGCTCGACCAAAATAGCACCTCTTTATTACTTCTTTATCATTCTCCACCTACAACTTAATGGCCATCTTCTACTCCTCTGTGTATTTATCATGAGGTGTTTCTGAACCAGGGTGTATAATCTTATACATTAGTACTCATTTTTCTCCTTAAATGTTTGTAATTCTTTACAAAGATCTTCAGTGCCTCCAAGCCATTTGATTTTCCCTAAGCATAATCATGTTGGTGATCCTT
The DNA here is from genome assembly GCA_029007595.1 of Solanum commersonii. Taxonomy (NCBI): domain Eukaryota; kingdom Viridiplantae; phylum Streptophyta; class Magnoliopsida; order Solanales; family Solanaceae; genus Solanum; species Solanum commersonii. The sequence goes on from JAJTWQ010000251.1 coordinate 186,373, forward strand.
TACTTTCACTTTTAAAAATTTATGAATTATCTCTTCCATACATGTGGAAAACCATGTGTTTTCCACAAGTATAGAAGAAATAATTGAAAATTTTTTCAAAATGAAACTAGAGAATTGTCAACGTGATTATGTTCAGGTCTAATCAAATGGCTTTGAAGCATTGGAAGATCTCCATACAGATTTAGAAGCATGGAATGAGAAAGAACACAAACAAATACTATTTTTTAAGGTTATGTACCCCGGCTCAGAAATACCTCTATATAAACACATGGAGGAGCAAAAGCTAGCAATAAAGTGTTGGGTAGGGGAAGTTCTAGATGAAACAAAAAGTGCTACTTTGATCGAGCATTTCAAGTTTGATTTAAATGTTTCCCCTGAAATAGAAAAGGAGGAGAGTGCTTGTACTCATAATTATCATGGAGTTAGTAATTAGAGTTCTTGAAATTGGAGTTATGCTTCGAGAAGACTTAACCAATGATCGAATCTTTTAATACGATCAATTCTTGTCTTTATTATTAAGTCAGTTGTTGTTAATCTTCAGTTATCCATTTATATGTGGTTTAGATCACAAAATAGAAGGTTTTGGAGTTCTTATGAAATTAAGTATGTTTTTTTGTTTGTTTCATCCTTAATATTTATGATATTATGAGTTATCTAAATTGGTAAATCAATTGAAGCCTTTTCTAAACTAGTGAACAATGAATGTTATGGATCAAAGAGAACACTCATGCACTCATTAAGGTTCTGTCATGGTTCCAACTCTAGGGAGATTGGTGCATATACATGTTACACCCGAGCTAGCTCTTTATGAGATAATGTAATCTTTTTATTTTTGAAATTGGTAAATTGTATTCATTCAGCATTAAGGCTATACTGGCCACCTCCAAAAAGTTTACAAATAAATAAAAGAGAGATACTTACAATGAGCCTATAAAAGCCACTAGTTGGATTTCTTCTTTTATACTCTGTTCTTTACACCAAAAACCTAGTAAAGTAATAGCTTCCACTTAATCTTCAAAATAGAGGATTTTTTCCCTTCAAAGATCCCCTGGTTCCTCTCCTTCCATTGAAAATAGAGGTCTGTCCTCCACCATATTTTTTGGCTTTTGCTTCCTCCTCTTCAGATCCAACAGCTAAGCAACTCTGCAGTATGTTCAGGCATGATCTAGTTGATTCCAGCAATGGAAGTGAACATAGCCCAAACTTGTGAAGTTACTTTGAATGCATGAAAAGGTATTTGTTGGTTTCTAGTACCTCCTTGCAGAAGAGGCATCTAGATTCTATGATGGACTCCCTTTTTTGCAATGCCTCATGTGTCAAGCATGCTTTCTTAGCTACTTCAGAAGTGAAACATTTCACCTTTTTAGGAGCCACACTCTTCCATATAGTATCCCAAGGTCTGTTGACCTGCCTGCAACAACACTCAGTCCCCTTTTGTATAATCTATTAACAGTGAAATTTCCATCATTGTGTTTCCTTCAAATGAGTTTGTCTAAATGTGTATTATTGCCCGGGAAGTTTCCTATTAGTTTTAGAAAATCTACTACCCATGGTATTTGCCAATCATTTAGGGGTCTTCTGAAACTAAGGCTCCACCCTTGAGGGGACCACATTTCTTGTATGATGCATCCAATATTCAAGCTTATTGAGAATAATCCAGGAAAAAGAGAGTGAAATATGCCATGACCACTCCAGTCCTCTTCCCCAAAAAGTATCTTGTCTCCCCTACCAAATCTAACTTTAGTGTTTACCTTAAGAGTTATCCATAGATTCTTGATAGATTTCCAAAATCTAGCCCCATATGTATTAGTCACTTTATTAGTGCACCACTGCCCCTTCGGACCATACTTATGAAGGATAATCTTCCTCCACAAGGACTGATTTTCTTTAGTAAATCTCCATAGCCATTTGATAAATAAACTTTTAGTATGAATCTTTAGACTTCTTACTCCTTGACCTTGGAAACTCTTGCTTTGCCGAACTGCGCTCCATTTTACCAGGTTAAAACTTTTCTCAATCTTACTTCCTTGACATAAGAAATCCCTCCTCAACTTGTCTAAGATTTTCACCACCTCACTAGGAATGGGAAATAAAGATATTACATATGTTGGCAGAAAATCTAGGAGTACATTGATCAAAACAACTCTACTTCCCAAGGAAAGGTATTGTGGTTTCCAAAGATCTAGTCTTTTTTCTAATTTCTCTTTTATTCCATCCCATATATTCACAACTTTGTGATTAGCACCCAATGGCATTCCCAAATAAATTGTGGGCAACTACTCTATCTTGCACCTCAAAATATTTGCCAGAGACTAAATTTGCTACACCTCTTTCACTGGAAAAATATTGCTTTTCCTCCAGTTAATCTTCAACCTAGAGCAAGCTTCAAAGATCACCAATATCACCCTTAGGTAGCAAATTTGTTCTTGTTCAGCTTTGCAGAAAATCACAGTGTCATCAGCATATAATAAGTAAGTCACCTCCATGATTTCATTGTTCCTGTCCTTAATGCTAAAGCCTTTTATCCAATTGTTTGTTGTAGCCCTTCTCATCAGACTGCCTAGCCCTTCCATGGCTATGATAAACAGGAAAGGGGACAAGGGATCCCCTTGTCATAGACCTCTTTCAGCTGGAAAAAAACCTGCAGGTTCTCCATTTATCAGAATGGAGAACCTGGTAGTTTTGGTACAAAATTCTATAAACTTAATCAACTTTCTCCCGAATCACATTTGCCTGAGAGTGTTCAATAAGAAACTCCAGTTCAAGTGGTCAAAGGCCTTTCAATATCTAATTTGCACATAACTCTAGGCGCTTCTCCTCTAATCTTGGTGTCAATGCATTCACTAGCAATAAGAGCAATAACCATTATTTGTCTCTCTTTAATGAAAGCCATGCAGTAGATGTTTATAACTCTTCTTATTACCTTATTTAATCTCTCAGCCAACACTTTTGCTATGATTTTGTAGACCCCATAGATTAGAATAATGCGTCTAAAATCTCTTAGATCATTTGCTCCAACCTTCTCAAGAATCAAAGATACAAAAGTGGCATTGAAGCTCTTGTCAAACTTGTGGTGAGAGTGAAATCTGTGGAATGTCTACATCAGTTCTTCATTTATGGTTACCCAATAAGCTTGAAAGAAAGCCATGGTACAACTAACTAGTCCGGGTTCTTTTTTTGTAGCACACATCTTTATCTCTGCAAGAACCTCTTATTCCTCAAAAACTCTGTCAAGGTTTTTTCATTCTTCTGTTGAAATGCCTTGTACTTCATAAAGATTCAAATAAGGTCTCCAATTTTCTGATTCTTTGTTGAGATCCTAATAAAAATCCATAATGGAGCCCTTGATAGCTACAGGATCATTAGATAGTTCTCCATTGATCAACAAGTAGTCTATAGTGTTGAGTCTTTTACATGAAGTGGCCATTCTATGAAAAACTTAGTGATTTTATCACAACATTTGATCCACTGGACTCTGGATCTCTACGTCCAAAATATTTCTTCATTCCTTGCACTTCCTCATACGCCATGGCTAAATGAGCCTTTACCAATTGCGCACCATCATTTAAGGGTCTGCTTTCTTGCAAGGTCTCCAAGCTCCCTATTTGATCTAGGATGTGGCTTTTTCTTGCCATCCAGTTCACCTTGTGCTCTTTGCTCCATTATTTGAGTTTAGCCTTTAACATGCTTAATATTTTGCAAGAATATAGTTAGGGGTACCAGATATGATAAAAGAACACCACTATTCTTGAAATTTTTCTTTGAGGCCTTCTACATTATACCACCATTTTCAAACTTAAAGTAATACCTCTTGAAATTACCCTCTCCACAAGTCAAAAGAATGGGGTTGTGGTAAGACCCAAGGCTAGGAAAAGAGCTTTTCCTAATCTGAGTGAACATTTCATCCCAAGGAAAAGAATACAAAAACCTGTCTATTCTAGATGCATTCTTGTAATTTACCCCTCGTTTCCAAGTATAGGGTCCCCCGAACAGAGGAGGGTCTATGAGTTCCAACTCATTAATGCAGCTGGAAAAATAAGACATTACTCCAGATAGGTTAACACAATTAATTTTCTCAGATGGAAATCTTATTGTGTTGAAATCTCCACAAACCACCCAAGGCCACACAAACTCCTCATTGCTCCTAGTGTTTCCCATAAATCTGTTCTTTCATTCCCATCACAAGATGCATAAACAACTGTGATAATCAAGTCTAAATCTTGATTAATCCCACACAATTTGCAAGTAATCATTTGGCTACCACTCTCTACTTCCTCCCCCTCCAAGCCATTTTGTCCCACATGATAATTATTCCTCCCTTAGGCCATAAAGCTTCCATCCATACTCCCCCATCCATCTATTCCCACCCAATTGTTGAATATAGCTTCCCACTGTCCCATTTAGTTTTGTCTCAACCAAGACTATAATGTCTTCTCCCTCTTGTTGGATTCTACCCCTTACTAGATTTCTTTTCTCCTCCTATTTAACCCCATAACATTCCATTCTAGAATTTCCAGCTTCATAACAACTGAATGGATTATTTCCTCCCTCTGCTTCGTGAGTCGCTCCTTGTTTCTGCATCCTTAACTTTATATCAAAGAAAAGGTTTTTGAGCTCTTTTGGGACCATCTACTTGTCCTGATTTTTTGTTGAGAGGTTACTTGTTGGAGCTTCCTTCTCTCTCCTTTGATCATTTTTGAGGAATAGTGTTGTGGACTCTTTTATACACCCCTCAAAAGCAACCCCAAATTCTTGACTTAATCTAAGGATATTTTTTTGGACCCATAAATTCTCTTGTTCCCCTGCTTCTTCGCTACACCCAGTGGCATCAGAAAAAATTGTGGTAGGATCCCCCAAGAGAGTTATTTGCTACTATGTGCCTTGGTCTACTACCTCTTCTACGTTATCTTCCTCCCCCCTTATGGTTAAATTTTCCCCTCCTCCATGTAGTTGAAGTTCTACTCCCAGAGTTTCAATTTCCTGTTGGTTGAGCAATTTCTTAACTTCAGAGATAATGCTTTGATCAACTAAGGTTAAAGAGCTGTCTTGGGCTTCTGTGATATTGGGCCATAAGTTAACTTTATCCAAAAAAAGCCCTATATTAATTGAGTTAGAGAGCAAGCCCACAGGTCTTGGCCCATCTGAGTTGTACCGATTTAAGTTATCAAAGGGCTCTACTGGCAGCTTCTTTTTGGGCTTAAAATTTTTAGAATCCAAAACTTGGGCTGCCCAGGGTGCCCAAAATTACGAAATTGCCCTAGCCCAATATAATATGTAGGGTTACAACCCACATTAAAAGACTCCATAGGTGGTCAGCATACATTTGTTGTGCCCACATGATTTTGGTTCAGACTGGGTCCCATAATATTGCCTATAAGATGCTCTTTATCTAAGGGTTCTATCCATTCCCTCTGTAACCCTAAAGTACGATCGGTCAGCAATACCTTTCGAGAGTCGCTCGAGTTGTCCCTTGTACTTTCCCTTTCTAACCTATGACTGATGTCTCGACTATTGCACTGGTCCTTCTCCAACCTACGAAACCTTGCCGGAGCTTCCACCCACACTGGAAGTGAAAAGATCATGTTTCCGTCTGAGATTTCAACTTCTCTTGGGATGTTTTCAATGGGGCCTTGAAATTTTAGATGCGCCCATCGAAGATGATTTTTTAACGAGGTTTCTTCTTCTGTTTCTATCCACCCCCCGCATTTATCTCCTATTTCTTTAATAATTTGGCCGACCAGAGATGCAAAGGAAGGCCTTGGATTCTAACCCAAAACCAACTAAATTTGTGATGGGTTGGGAAAGCACCCATTGTTGGACACCACCAATCCAACACTAGTTGCTTGCCCTGCCTTTTCCAGTTGCCAAGAAGAATATGTTCTGCATCCTCTCTCGAATGGAACTCGAACAGAAATGGTATGCCATTCATATAAAATATTTGGGATTTCATCACGATCGGGAAAACTCTTTATTAAGCAGATATTTAGGAGGTCCTTCTCATCATGGCTTGAAGAGGCTTTCAAAATCTTCTGCTCGTTGAAAATGGTCGGCACCTAAGCACTCCACCTATTCTTTTGGAGAGCTTCCTTATAGCTATCTTCACCCCTCAAAACTTGATGTTTCAAGGCCCCAGGCACTGGAGTATAACCATACTTTAAATACCCACTATTAATGAAGCTTTCAATACAATTTACAATGCCCAACCACCCCTTATTGGCCTTGTTTTCAGGAATAATAATGACTGATCTGGAATAGCCATTTACTATGATAACTGAGAGGACTCTACCGAACTTGTTAAACTTTAAAGAGAAAAAGATATTAATACAAACATCCCTGACTTTCCAAGTCTGGAAAGTCCTCCCCTTTACTTCTGATGGTTCCTTCATTTTTCTGCATAACCACCAAAGAGCTCCACTGCTTAGTGTCATTCTCCTCATATACAATTGGAAACTCTCCACCCATTCAAATCAGGTCCCGGATGACGATTTAGTTTCTGAAATGTCATAAGAGTTACCCCCAGATCTAAAATAAATACGATTTTCCATAGTCTACAAAAAGTCTTGCAAAAAAAATGGTTGAAAAGAGATTTCGGTGGTTGAAGACCACCTGAGGAGGTTCCATAGGCCCGGAAGGATCCTTTATAGAAGAGTCTTGGGATTAGTGCCGAGAGAGTTTATTTGTCTTTTTTTTTTAGATGGTGTAATCTTTTTTAATGAGAATATAAAACTTCCATCAATGGTTAGTATTATTGTATGTAGAGTAGAATGTGGAATAAGAATATGTGCATTAGCAATGTAGATAATAACTATTTAAAGACAAAAACATTCTTTCAAAGTAATTAATTAATTAATGTATAACAATCTCTAAACTATTAATCACTAAATAACAATGTCTTTATTATTAATTTACCTCATAATCAATCCATGCATTACAATCTCCACATAAAAAATATCTCTACCATAGTGGATGTTGAGCTTGCAAATGTATGAAACTACTGGTTAGCTAAATTGGCAAATTGTTAATTTGGACTAAATCTGGCTGGTCAAAATGGATTGAATCAATTAAATGGGTCAGTGTCCAGTCCAACCAAAAAATTTATTGGATTATGATGGGGTGGATAAAAATATGACAAATAATGGGTCGTAAGCCAACCTGCCCAACTATTACCATTATGTAATTTGTTTGTTTATTTTTTATTTTTTAAATCAAGCAAAAAGTTTCATTGATAAATGAAGGTCAACTTGTTGTGTACAAGAGTTGTACAAAAAAAAGGAGCCTACAAACAAAAATATAAAGAGTCGTCTAATATGGGGTATAAGAATAATGAAGAGTAGAGTGTATTAGTAATGCTTGGCTTAGTTATACATACTTTTTTTATTCAAATGCACTCTAGCATCTTTCTCGATCTTTCTAACCAACTTTTATAATTGTAATAAGATAAACAGCTAGTCACCTCCGGAAGCATTTCAAAACAATGACTCCTGACTATGAGATTATATGATATAACCTAACTCTTAGATTTTGGACGTTCATTCTACATATCCAGGTATTTGACCTTTTCTACCTGTCATGGGTTATCTGAAAAGGGGGTAAACCAAACATGGGTACCATATTGTGCAAGAGACAACACAAAAGGTGAGGGCTCAACCATAAGATAGCATATACATAATGGACTTCAACTTCCAAAACAAAGTGTTCTATAAATATCACTATTACCTTTATCAAAATAAGTGTTTAATATGTTTGCGTTTAATTCCACACCCTTGGGTGCCCTTGGAATGTACTTTCTCAAATTTGACTTATTCATTTCTGGCTCCTATTTTGTGTAAACTCAATTACTAAATTAGCAATGTAGGTATTAACTACTTAAATTCAAAACCACTCCACTAATATAACTATTTCATGTATAACAATTGTTAAATTGTTAATGACCACATGCACCCAAAGGTGTGGCCTTGTGGTCAATGAAGAGGTTGAAAACCATGAGGTCTCAGGTTGAAAACTACAAATAAGCACTAGGTCATTCTTCTCATTTGTCCTAGACTTGGTGGACAAAGTTAACTGGTACTTGTTGCTTGTGGGAGGTGGTAGGTATCTTGCGAAATTAGTCGAGGTGCATAAAATTTATATCGGAGACCACGTTCATCAAAAAAAAAATTATTAGCAACCCCTTCATTTTATGGATTACAATCTCTGCATAACTAATATCTCCATTTATAGTGGTGCACATTTGTCACACTCATTTAATGTTTTCATATTATGTAAATATGTTATGAGATTACCATGAATCCCAACTAATGGTATCTTTTATTTATTACAGTTGCATAGTAATAGAGTCGATTGTAATCTAAAGATAGATTAAAAAAATCAATTCTTTGATTACTTGACATAAATAATGTTTTTGAAATAGGTAATTTTGTACTAAAACCATTTGTACAAATGTCAGCTTTTCTACGTTTTTTCAGTCTATGTTGACTCTAAAGATCAATTCTAGATACAGTGTCGTTAGAGAATAATTGATTACACCAAAAATATAACAATAGAATGCAGTTTAAATCTATATTTATTAGGTATTTTCCCAATAAGGTAACAACGACGAGGGAGATGAATACTTGTTGTAATCAGACCAAAGGCTTCCGCATGATTTGGAGCGCTTGCTGCAATGGAGTTGGAATAATCTGAAACACAAAACATTGAAATTTCTGCTAATTTGTGCCTCGTCTCAGCATGTTTGTGGGCTGTAGACTGGTGGACTGGTGAACGGGACGGTGAATGGTGGGAGTTTGCTAGCCGAGGTAGATGAACAGGTATCTAGGTTTTTTTTAGTTTTATTTTATTTCATGACAAAAAAAAGGACATGGATTTAGAATGGGCTCACTGTGTGACTCACTTTGCATCGCGTGAACTTCCTCCTTGTATGAATACCTTGGCAATACAAGCCCAATATATATTATTATTTTTAATTTTATATATGATTCAAATAAAAATTTGAAAGTTCATTAAATTTTTATTTGTTATTAAGTATAAAAAAAAATCAATTTTGTATTTTTAATGTAAATTACAAATACATAAATTATAAAGAATGAATTTTTAATTATTGGAATGTCTTTACTTCCTACTTTTCAATTTATGAAACTCGGAGAGTAAACCATTTTTTTTAACATATTTTTTTAATATAGTATGGACTCAATGTATGTTACTCTTTCTATCCCAATTAATGCTATACATATATAATTTTGAGCTTCAATAAAAGTTTCTTTGAAAAATCCTTTTATTTATTTAAAATTATTTTAAGTTGTTGATTAAAGCGAGTTATAGTACTTTTAACGTAATTTGCAAACATTAAAAGTATTGAAAATGCCTTTTTATATTTTGGAAATGTCTTTACTACCTTGTCGAAGATTACGTGGCTCATATGATATTTGAAGTGTCAATTGACAATTCAAATAACATATCTTTTCATGCAAATGTTTCAGAAATGTCTCTGAATTAACTAAATGAAAAAAATCTAAAGAAATTAGAAAAGCAATGATAATAAAGGTCTACCCTGGCCCATCCCCAATCAAACATCAAGGGGTAAGGGCTTATATGGGTTGGGTTTATAAGCCCCAGTTTAAATGGGCTTGAAAATTTATATCTCAACCCTACCCCAGTAACATGTTTGGTTGGGTCGACCCCATGCGCTAAGCCCTTTTAGATGGCTCTAGGTATCCGTACAATAAAATTAAGTGAAGAGACCAAGAGCATCTAGAACTATATATAACCACAAGACAAACGAAATTGAATAAGAGTTAAAATATTTTGTAGGATTATTACATCCATCCGACAGTCTTGATTATTTTTTAAAAGGTAATAATAGAAATTATAGCTACATACACAAACAGATTTCAAAGGAGCATAAGAAAACTGAAGGTCTAATTTGCATTATTTATGCAATTCTCTCTAATTGAAAGTGTCATTAAATTAACACACTTCTTATAAGGTAAAAATTAATATTTAAAGATCACAAGTACTAGATTAAAATGCTCAGTTTAGATATAAAAACTCATCTCAACCCATATGGACAGAAAGTTAAGTGAAAAAAGAAAAAGACATAATGGTATGATGGACACTTATACTTAAACAAATTTGTATTATGAATCCTTCTACTTGCCCCTATGTCAACTGGACCCTTAAACTCAATGGAACTCATTATATTAAGCCCTTCTGACCATTGACCAAAGCTTATGTGGCAACTTAATTATTGAGTTGGCACAAATACATGATATCATGCATTGAAGGAGCATGACAATCAAAATATAGACTAAAAATATTTGGAAAAAAAAAACCAAATATAAGGAAATTTAAAATGATTTTTTTTTACTCTTTTCCTTCCCCACCAACCCTTATTTCTCTCATTTTTCCCCTTCCCAGCCCTCTCCAACTTCTCTGTTCTCTTCTCTTCTTGTTTTTCATATTTTCTTTCTTTGTGAGAAACGATAATGTATTGTTGATGTGGATCTATGTTTTCTTTTCATTTTTTTGGTAATTTACAACCCATGAAATCGTAAGAGAATTTCTCACTCTTAAGTAGGAATCTATAAGAGTGCATGAGTATAGCCTTAAGTTCACTCAAATGTCCCGCTATGCTCCGTAGATTATTACTAATATGAGGAGCAGGATGAGTTTGTTTGTTTCTGGGTTGTCTTATCTGTCAAGCAAAAAGGGTATGACTGCTATGTTCATAGGAGACATGAACATAGCAAGACTTATGATCCATGTGTTGCAGGTGGAGGAAGATGAGCGGAGAGATAAAGAAGAGAAACAACAAAGGTAAGACAACAGGGAACGAGTCCAGACAGCAGAAAAGTAATGTGAATCGATCGTCTTTTCAACAGAAGCAAAATAAACATGTTGCATCATCTGCTAGTGTACCTGCACCAAGGAACATAGGTGAGTTCAAGAATGAGAATTCACTTAATTTCAGAGTCAGGCCTGCACAGTCTCAGGGTAGTGTGGAACAAGGAAGTAATGGGGCTCCTGCATGTGCCAAGTGTGGTATGAACCACTCATAGGTGTGTTGTTAGAATGTCATTTCATGAGAGAGTGCCCAAAGAACAGGCAAGGTAGTGGTAATGGGGGAAATAGAGCCCAATCTTCTTATCTTCTTAAGTGGCTCTGCCAGACAGAGCTGCACCTAGAGGAGCTACTTCAGGGATAGACGGAGGAGCAAAACGTCTATATGATATCAACAGTCGCCAAAAGCAAGAGAATTTGCCAAATGTTGTCTTTGGTATGATTAAAGTCTTTTCTTTTGATGTATATGAATTGCTAGATCCAGGTGCGAGTCTATCTATTGTCACTCCTTATATTACTAGGAGGTTTGATATTATTCCCAAACAACTTCTTGAGCCCTTTAGTATTTCTACACATGTCGGTGAGTCTATTCTAGCTCTTTATCTCATAAGTGAATTTATTATGTATTTTTAAGATGAAAATGAGGTAAAGGACAAATATTTAAAGTCTGCTTTTAGGACTAAAAAGGAGTGTGAAGAGAAGACAGATGAGATTTTGGTAATCACTTCAATTTAGCAACTCTAATAGATTTTGATATTTGTTTAACATAAGTATACTCTTTCTTTTTAACTTTAAAGATTTCACTATTTCCCTTTTATCCTTACTTTGTTTGATACTTTACAGTAGATGTAAACTATATTATAATCGTCTAAGCACACAAAAATGTCATCAACATCCATGTTGTTCCCACTCTTCAAAAATGTTATCTAGTTACCTGTCTGTTCATCAACATATATGTTTTCCCTAAAAATTTGTATTGTTTACATTTTCTGTTTACATTTTTTAACTTAATAAGATCATAGAAAGATGATGCTTGTATTTACAGCATATGTTGTGATTATTACAACAACTGTTGTGATTATTATAAAAAGTTGTTGGGATTTATGCCGTTTTGATGATTGACAAAGAAAGATGAAATACGTTAGTTAACATGGTCCAAAGGTGCACTATCATGAGCAGTTGAATTTGAGAAAGCTTTTAGAATGAACAAACACAAGAGTGTAGAAATAAAGGAATGGATAATGTTAATTTCGTGAGAAAACCCAATGAAATAAGCATATGATGAATTGAAGAGAAAGAATCCATGAGTTTGATTTGGAAGAATCATATGGGAAAAAATATTTAATGATGACGAATCAGAAGATATATTAAACCAACAATGGTATGAAATAGACCTACATGATCTAGACCTCGAAAGAATAGGATTATATGATTTAGAAATACATGATTCAGATTAAAAAATGAACTACGAATATTTACAATATTGAACAGAAGCTATGAAAGATATAAAACTAGTAGAACAGTTAATGGAGAATAATTTATATATGTATCTAAGAACCCAAGATATGTTATATCTAGAATACATCATAAATAATATAAAAGAAATATTAAGATTAAAACACTTAGCAAAAGAATATTACAACAAAATCTTTAGCCAAACATATTATATTAAGATAAAAAAACAAATGAATTCCGCACCCCCGAAAAATGGTACCAGAGCTATGGATAAAAAGAAAATTACTAGTAGAAAATTAAGAAAAATAAGAAAGAAATTAAATAAATTGTACCCAGAATATAAACAACTTAATATTACTAAAACTAATAACAATAAATTAGAACAATTGATAGATAAAATATCCAAAATAGAATATAAATATATTCAATATTTACAGATATAATGAATAACGAATACAGACAACAACTTACTGAAATAATTGTAGCAAAAAGACAAGAATTAAGACATAGGCAAAATAGACTTAACAGTAATATATTTGCAGGAACTTGTGGAAAAGCTATAATAGCACAAAGAAAAAATATTTTATACTTAGAGATACAAATAGAAAACTTAGAATATACACTACAACACCATTTGTAAATGAATAAAGAAGAGTTTGTAATAGATGAAAAAACATATGAAAACTATGAAGGATTAAAAATAAAGATAATATTTTCTAATATAGGAAGAAGATATAAGAAAATAGGAGAAAATATAAACTTAATGCTAGAAAAAGAGACAGTAAAATTGGAAGATAGTTTAACTGCTATGATAAGAATAACAAAAGAAAATGAAGAGATAGATAGAAAAACAAAAATTGAAAAAATAAAACAACAAGCAAAAAAGGAAGTACAACAATTAGAAGAAGTAAAAAATACTAAAATAATAGAACTAGAAAAAGAGTTACCAGTATTAAAATAAATGTATGAAATTAAACAGAAAGAAAAAGAATAAAAAAACAAAATTAGCCAATGAGATAAATATATTTAAAGAAAAATTGCAATTAGAAGAAAAACTAGAAGAAAACAACCAAGATAATCTACCTAAAATAAGAGTTGATGAATAAACGACGATGATCTAGATGAACAACATTCAGAAACAAGTGAAACATATACAGAACTCTTGGAGAACATGACAAAAAATCCAGAAGTAAATACAGGGGATGTAGAAATGGATGAAAAACCCAGTACATCAAGAATAAAAAACTCAAAAAGCTTAAATCCAAAATATTATAATGCTAACTATGAACAATATGATAGAAATAAAACTATATGGGATAAAAGATTGAATAAAAAATGGACACCAAAACCAATAACGGAACAACATAATTTCTTAGACTTGGACTGTGTAGAAGATACAAATAAAGCAATCCAACTATGGATAGGCTACATATCAAAACAATTAATAGATAACAAAATAGGAATGACAGAAACACCAGGATATATAGAAAGAACATTTATAGGAACAGTAAAATTATGGTTACAAAACTTAACAAACAAAAGTTTAAATACCTTAAGAAGTAATAAAAAAATTGATGGAGAAATAGCAACAACTATGGAAATATTATATAAATACGAAATAGCTATAAGAAATGAATTTAGTAGTATGACAACAGAAGTAGAAGAACAAAATAAGGAAAAAATTATCAATAGAAATTTAATGTCAAAATTAGCAATATGTAATATGTGCTATATAGATGAATATACATGTGTATTTAGAGAATACTATTATAAAGGAACATCCAGTACAGAAGAAAGTAAAGAAATAAGAAAATTATATTTTACAAAATTACCAGAACCTTTTCATTCAAAAATAATAAAAAGTTGGAATGAAGCAGGATTAACAGATACCTTAGGAGCTAGGGTGAAATTCTTACAACACTGGTTTATAAAACTATGTGAAAAACATAAAGAAGAAATAAAAATGGAAAAGTTATTAGTAAAAAAAATTTAGCATATTGCAAAAATAAAACGGCACCCCAATTTGGATGTACAGACAGATACTATAAAAAGAAATATAATAAAAAATACAAATCAAAATATAAATATAAAAAACTAAGAAGAAGATACTATGTAAAAAACTATAAAACTAAACGACCATATATGCCAAAGAAAAAATTAACAGAATGTACTTGTTATAATTGTGGGAAAATAGGACATATAGCTAAAGATTGTAAATTACCTAGAAATCCAAAGAAAAAACAAATATCAGAAATAATAATAAATGATGAGAAATATATGCAAATAGAATACATAGATTATGAATTAGAAAGTGAAGACAGCATATACGAAATATCAGAAAACTATATAGAAATGGAATCAGATAATGAATTCTATACAAATGACTGAAAAAGATATACAAATAATAACTAAAGAAGAATATCAAGATGAAGAATCTTCAGAACGAAGAATAATATTTGATAATAATATATTTGAACAAATAAAAGGAAAAGAATTAGACCTAAGCATCGAAAAAATATTAGAAATACCAACAATGAGAAATTGGTTTAAAAGACAAAAAGAAGAATATTATGTAGTAAGTCAAAAGGAAGATATCATAGATTGTAAATACACCAAAGGTAAGGCTAAAATACCAATAATAAATAAAAGAATAATAAATAAAGAAATACAAGATATTAAGGCTAAAAATCCAATTAAATATGTATATTTAGGAGGAACAGAAATACTAATAAAAGCATGCTTTAGAGAAGGAATAGATACACCTATAGAAATATACTTAGCAGATGATAGAATTATACAACCTATAGAAAAAAGTATAATAAGTGCAATAAAAGGTAACCTAATATACCAAAAATTTAAATTCATAATAAGTTCTAATTACTCAGCAGCAGTAAATGATAGAAACATAGATAAATCACTAATATTATATTGGAAAATGTCAGGAATAGAATTAGCACCAGGAAGTAAATATTTACAGTTAGATGTAAAAACTTATATGTCTTAACAACAAAACAAAAAATAACAACAAAAAATTAAAAAAAATAAAAAATAGAAAATCCTTTTGAACAAATAGTTACAGTTATAGATAATAATGATTATAGTTATAATGAGATTTATATAGAAGAAGATTTAGAAGTAGTAAAAGAAAGATTAAGTACATCAAAAAGAATAAACTATGAAATACCACAAACAACATCAAAAATGAGTACCTCAAGAAGAATAGATAAAACTTCACAAAAATTAATAGAAGAAGAAATAAAGCCATATCATTACTACATAATGGGAGTGATGGACCAACGAAAATACTTAATATTAATAAATACTGGACAAGAAGAAAACTATATTACAAGAGAATTAGTAACAGAAGATGAAATAATAACTACTGAACAATTGTGTCCTAAACTACCAAAAGCATTAATAAATACTAAAGAAACAACAGAAAAGGAAATAATTATTGGAGGAATACCAATAGTAATAAAATTTAAAATATATCAAGGAAATGAAAATATCACTTTAGGAATAAAATGGTTAGAAAAAGTGAAACCATATAATCTAGAAGATAAACAGTTAACAATAAATTATGAAAACAAAAAAGTAATAATAAAGAGAACTTTATTATGACAACATGAAAATATATATACTTGCAAAAATAATAGTAGAAGGATATTATAATAGATATTATAGTCCAATGATAGATACAGGAGCAGAAGCTAATATATGTAAATATAATTGCTTACCAGAAGCTAAATGGGAAAAGTTAAAAACACCTTTAGTAGTAACATGATTTAATAATGAAGGAAGCATGATCACATATAAGGCAAAAAATATAAAAATACAAATATGGGATAAGATATTAACCATAGAAGAAATATATAACTTTGAATTTACAACAAAAGATATGTTATTAGGAATGCCCTTTTTAGAAAAGCTATACCCACACATATTAACAAGAACACACTAGTGGTTAACAACACCATGTAAGAAAAAAATAGGAGCAAAAAGAGTAAACAATAAAAAACGAAGAACAACAGAATGGATAAAAGGAAGTGAAAAAACTACACAAAAGCTAGAAAATATAAAAGAAGAAGACTCAAAAATAGAATTAATTATATTCTCTATAGATAAAGTAAAAATAATTCAGGATAAATTAGAATTATTATATTGTGAAGATCCTTTACAAGGATAGAAAAAACATAAAACAAAAATAAAGATTGAGCTAATTATAACAATAGCATAATAACACAGAAACCATTAAAATATAATTTTAATGATGTAACAAAATTTAAGATTCATATAAATGAATTACTAGAAAAAAGATATATACAAGAAACTAATAGTAAACATACAACCCCAGAATTTATAGTAAATAAACATAGTGAGCAAAAAAGAGGAAAAAGTAGAATGGTTATTGATTATAGAAATTTAAATGCAAAAACCAAAACATATAATTACCCAATACCTAATAAAATATTAAAGATAAGAAAAATACAAGGATATAATTATTTTAGTAAATTTGATTGTAAATCAGGATTTTACCACTTAAAGTTAGAAGAAGAATCCAAAAAGCTTACAACATTTACAATATCCCAAGGATTTTATGAATGGAATGTATTACCATTTGAATATAAAAATGCACCAGGTAGATATCAACACTTTATGGATAACTACTTTAAACAACTAGAAAATTGTATAGTATATATTGATGATATATTACTACATTCTAAAACACGGGATGAACATATAAGATTATTAGAAAAATTTATACATATTATAGAATACTCAGGCATAAGTCTAAGTAAAAAGAAAGCAGACATAATGAAAAAACAAATAGAGTTCCTAGGAATATAAATAGATAAAAATGGAATAAAAATGTCAACGCATATAGTACAAAAAATAATTAAATCAAATGAGCAACTAGATACAAAAAAGAAATTACAATCATTTTTAGGACTAGTAAATCAAGTAAGAGAATATATACCAAAATTAGCAGAGAATTTAAAATTACAACAAAAATTAAAGAAAGATATAGAATATAAGTTTGATAAAAAAGACCAAATACAAATACTAAAGGTAAAACTATTATGTAAGAACCTACCTAAACTATATTTTCCGGATGAAAACAAAATATTTACTTATATAGTAGAATCAGATGCCAGTGAAAAAAGTTATGGAGGAGTCTTAAAATATAGGTATAATGAAGATAAGATAGAACATCATTGTAGATATTATTCAGGAACATTTACTAATACAGAAATAAAATGGGAAATAAACAGGAAAGAATTATATTCAGTATAAATGTTTATTATTTTTTGAACCATATATTGTATATAACAAATTTATTATAAGGACAGATAACACACAAGTAAAATGGTGGCTAACAAGAAAGATACAAGATTCAGTAACTACAAAAGAAATAAGAAGATTGGTATTAAACATATTAAATTTTACATTTACAATTGAAGTAATAAAAACTGATAAGAATGTTATTGCTTATTACTTATCAAGACAAAGCTACTCAAACTGAGAAAGAAAATCCAATAGAAGAGATACTCAAAGCTATTACTACACTTTGTATAAAAGTGGACAGTACGGCCAGAGAAATATAAAAGCTAAACACTAATGAAGATAATCTGAAGTCTGAAGCTAGTACAAGTCAACAGCATAACTGTAAAAATGCGGAGCTAAGTCGATCGGAAGACATTAAAAATCCAGAGCTAAAAGGTGACGTTGGGAAACACCTTAAAACCCATAATGTTTATTTAAATACAGCTACAGGTACAAGTAAACATCGAAATGCAAATTTAAATCAATTATTTGAAAAACCATTTACACAAAAAGCAAAAAACCCATTAACCATAGAACCACAAACTTTGACGTATGCCGATAGTCTACAACATGAGAAAAAGGTATACAACCATATTGCAAGGACATAAATAAAAAATATATACAAAATACAGACTTACCTAAACCTCAATCCCATAACTACCACTACAAAAGAACAAACCAAGACTATATAACCCGGAAATTACAAGGATACAACAAGCTAATCGCACAACCAAAACCCAATGCTAACCTAGTTAAAACATGTTATAATTATAGATTAATAAGTACTGCATATACCTATGATGGAGAAGAACTAAGCGGTATACCAGAATTATACAAAGCATTTATTATTTACAAAAGAGTAACCAAAGGGAATTTATTTTATGTGAAATTCTATACGGCAATAGAAGAAATATTACATGAGGAGATAAAACCTCCAATTCAAGTTGTAAAGATGGGCCTGACCAAAGATATGATAATACCATAAGATATTGGAGAACAAGCAGAAATATAAAAAATTAAGATACGCAGTTTTTATGCCAATAAAAGAATAATTGGTATATCAATTATAATACAAGAATTAGCTAACAATTATTTAAATGGAAATACTATATGGAGTTATTATTCCAGAGATCAATTAATGATCTATTCCAACTCAAGGGAGCTAAGGAAATCAGATATGGATGAAGTCCAAAAATGGATCTTACCATTATTAAAACCAGAAGAAAGACCTACAACAAGAGTATTAAAGGAAAGATTATTTCGTCAGAACTATTAACCAGCTATTGCAAGCTAATTGGACACAAAAACCCTGACCATAATGTTCAAAATATAATGGAGAAGACAATGTGATTCCAGATGTCCAGCTAGAATGATCAAATAAAGACTAAGAGATAAGAAGATAAAGATAAAGAAGAAAAGACAAAAGAAGATAGAGACGGAAGACTGAGAGATAAGAAGATAAAAAAGAAAAGGCAAAGAAGACATATTTGGCCGACAAAGCCAAAAGCAAATAGTATAAAGTGTACAGTACTATGTAAAAAAGTCGTAAAGTAGGTGCATTATTGTAAAAAAGTTAGGCGCATTATTAAGTAGCTATAGGATGTGCATTATTGTAAAGTAGCTATAGGGTAGAATTTCTTTTCTATATAAAGGCATGTATATGGAACATAAGAAGCAAGCCTTCAATAAACGGAGCAAGCTTTCATAAAAAAAAAACACTCTCAAATACTTAAGATATTCATACTTAATAGATAATGGAGCAACCTTCAGATATCATGGATAAGCAAGAGGTAAAGATATATTGTTCAATAAATATGCAGAACTAATTTCATATATTCCTGAATATCATATATATGACTGAATAAGTTTATGTTAGTTATTATGTATTAGAATTATTTGAAATAATGGTTTCTAGTTTATTAACACACTGGAAACAGAGAGAAAACTTCTATACTATGACATCCTAATGTTGAAACCGGTAAGGTGAGGAAGCCGTGATAGGGGAGTAAACAAAGTTGAGGCACTAATAAGAAGGAAGTATTTGCTAAAGTACGATGCTAGTAGTGACAGAAAAACATGATAAACAAATAATCTAGTTCATAATGATCTAATATGATCTTAATCAGTTATGAATATGATAGGAAGGAATAATTGAAAACAACCTGCATAACAAAGAACATGAATACATATATGCATGATGAAATGATAAAAAAACTATGAAACTTTAATCCTATATATACTTAAAGGTATAAAGATAATTGAATTAAGAAGAATCATATGGAAAAAAATATTTAATGATGACGAATTGGTAAAACTACTAAGACTACTAAGAATAATTTTATTAGTAAAACTACTAAGACTAATTGGTCTAAGCTCACTAAAGTTAGAAGGAGAATCAACTTTGGGAATCACAGCTAAACAAGTGTTAGTATAGAAAATGGTGAGATTTTTCTTTGGAGAAGTTAATAACAAAAATACTTGAATCATTTTTGATAATTTCCAGCATGTCTGATGGAGCATACTATTAAAATCATCTGGTTTACCGAGTTCTCGGTGCTCATGATGCTAAAGACAGCCTCTTTGATCTCATCCTCAGCAGGAATCTTACACAATAGAATATTATCCTCATCAGTAATATATGTTGGAATACAATTGATTAGAGAGTTACTTACAATGGCGTGGTTTGCAAGAACCTCTTCTTAAACAAATGCTTCACTGTAGCTTTAGCAATGTTATATCCTCTCCTTCAATCCACCTATCTTTATTATTCCTTATTCTGTGAAATTGAAGTCTTCTCCTTCTATCTCTCAAAATAGTGTGAAAATTCTTGGAATTACAATCTCCTTACTTTAACTAGTTAATATGAGGCATTTGTTTAAGAAGAGATTCTTGCAAACCAAGCCATTTGATAAATTCTGCGTATCCTTTGTTAAGATCTTCTTACCCTGCTCATTATTGTTATTGAGGTCAATATCTTCCAGAATACGTATATTTGCCTCCCAACTGTTGAATTGTTCATGAATGTCTCCTGCTCATGAATTTCTGTTTTCTTTGGAGAATCCACATTGGATTGCCAACAATATTAGTATTCCAAGTGTGTTGAACTAATACATCCAAAAAATCAGACTATTTTATCTAAAAGTTAAGAAATCTGAAGTACTTGATGTAATTTTGACTATTGTTATGACAGTTAAAACAGCAGATGTTTGTGGTCAGACCCAATTAACAAGATGTTTAACCTTATTAAAGGAAAAAACATGTGCCCACTGATTATTGATGAATACCCTGTCGAGCCTCTTCCATATTCCTTTTCTTGGCCTTCTTTGGTTACACCACGTGAATCTAGACCCCTATGAAACCATAGGATCCCATGGTACTGATAAAATCAAGACTTTTGTAAGCTCTATGAGGTATTCCTCCAAGCTTTTCAGTAGGATCCATTATCACATAGAATTCTCCTCCAAGGCACCATGGACCATTAAAGAGGTTGTAAACAATTATTCTCTGCCTTGTAGTACACTTAGCATACAGAGAGGTAATGAAAGTACAAGGATCAGTAGGATAATCTTTGAGTTTGAGAGTGAGATGTTGGTCATTCTCTTCCATATATAATTTCAGTGTAATCCATAAATGTCCAAAAACACCAAATTTTCCCATTGTTATTAGCCAAACAGTGATGAAATCCTAGGAATCTTCTGTAGAATTCTATCTCACCCACATCAATAAATGGTTCAAAAATAGCCACAATTACCACTTTCGAAAATTAGTGTAACATGTCGTGAGAAATAGTTTCTAGTTTTCCTTTTGTTTCAGTAGAGCTTCCGTTCTGGGTTTGTTGAACAGGATATGGATTATGGAGCAATGTAGAGAATTTGCAAAATTGATTTGAGGTATTGGAGTCGAAGTATAGTTATACTAAGCTTCATTAGTATAAATAGTCTAGCTACATTTTCATTGTTCTCTTTGTTCGCACTTACTTTTCAGCCCAGGCAGCCAACTTCAAAGTGAGCTTCCTTGTTTGCTTTTAGTCTGATTGAGCTGAATTTTTGATAGATTATTCTTTTCAACTTAATCTTTGATTAGGAACTGACAGAGGTGGATTAGGAGTCCTGTAGCTCCAGATTTCTTCTCCTGAACAGTAGCTGCATTTTGGTGATTTTTGTGCTATCGTGTAGTTATTGTTGCTCGTTGTTTGGCACTTCTTAGGTGGTCATTTTGGAGTACTTATAGTAACTCTTGTTAATTCTTGTTGAGCTTTGGTCCCGTGGTTTCTACTCTTCATTGCAAAAAGGTTATCCACGTAAATTTTGGTGTCTCGTATGGTTGATTTACCTTTGTCTTGTCATATTTGTTTCGGTTGATATACTTGCTGCCCAAAACAGTGTTTGTGCTTCAATTTGATTGTCTCCTCTTTATCCAAAACTAGAAGGGAAAGTTTAAACTTGGGTATTCTTCCGCTACCACCCTGTTGTGCACCTTTGTTACAGATTGTCTTTCCTAACAGTTGGTACTACACTCTCTGCGCGACCTGAACTAGTTTCATACTCCAAGGTTCATAGTCTATTGTTGAACCATGAGTTTTTCATGGCTTGTCCATGTCTTCCCTAGATATTCCTTACTGTAGGCGAGACACATGTGGGTAATATTTCTCAGTGTTCGTTTCATGGTGATATATAAACAAAACCCTGTCAAATGAATAACAACTCTCTAAGTGGCCATGGTAGATCGTACAGGGGTCGAGCTGGCCACAATCAGTATCACCGCAACAACTGTGGTAATAACTACTCTCCCATGGGACAACCTTGGAATGAAAAATAATGACACCAATAGATCTTTTTTTCATTCATGTCTGAATTGAAAGAGCTAAAATAACTCCATTTATTAACTCCATTTTTTTCATCAATAGATCTTAGAATACACTGCTTGATAATCACACACTAAAATAACTCCATTTATTTCATCCAAATAAGTAACACATAATTTTTTTTTAAAAGTCATAGAAAAGAACTTGTAAGTGAAGGATCTATGATGAAGCAGGGGATGGATTTTTATCACGGACATGTCATTAAGGGGTTTAAGGCATTAGAGCAGTGCTGAAATGTTGTGTTGAATAACTGATTTATTCGGTGGGATAAGTTCGAAATAGTTTAGGAGTTCTTATTGGAGTTATTTTATGCTCCTAGCTTACGAGAAGGCAACTATTAACATCCAATCTTGACGGTGATTTGAGGTTTATTTTCGAGACTTCTAACAAGCAATACTAGTTTACAATCCTTTTTTCTTTTAATCTGGAGAAATGTGACTAAATAGACATTTCAAACAAACCTTGTACCTTATCCTCAAATGTTGTTCATGTTTGGATTGATTGATGAAGTGACTTACAAGCAAATTGTCATCAATTACGGTAACCAAAAGAAATATAGAAAAGGGAGATTCATATCATAACCCTAATGAAATGTTTTTCCTTGTATATATAGTCATCATTGTTTTTATATATCCGAATATTTTTGTGATTGAATTCATATGGAAAAACAATTAGTATTTCTAGATATTAAAATGTAACAAGTCATTAGAGAATGTAAAATCCAGTAACTAAAAGCAATTAATTAAGTTGACTGGTTTCTATAACTTAAAGGAAGAAGCTATTTGTGAATAGAGTGTATATAGACGAACACTAATAATAGAGATACAATTAAAACCCTAGCCCCCAAAAGCATGGTCTATGACCTCCATTTCCAAAGGAACAAAGAAGCAAAATGAGAAGAGTTGATCGAATCAGTAAGTTGCTGGATGCTCCTATTGTGAGCAATGCAGCTGAATTAACGATCAGGACTTGGTTCACACAGGTTTGTATTGTCACCAAGACCCATTTTCTCTATTTAAATAAGGGAAAAGGCTCAACTATGCCATTGAACTTTCAGAAAAGGTTCATTTTGTTAACTCCTTAGAGTTAGCTGATTTTGATAATAGACATTTAACACATTTCTCACAATTCTCCCAGGCCACAAAATCAAAAAGGAAATGATCTATGCAGACAACATCAAGATGGAAAGAAATATATGATTGATCATTACACAAATTGATAGAAAGGAAAGCCTCAATCTAAGGAATCAGAAGCACTATACAAATGGTCCAAATCCTGCAAATTGCTCAATCAAGCAAACCCAGATTGACAAGACAAAATCAAGAGATTAGCAAATCGAAGCCTCAAATTGAATCAAGTTATCAAGAAAAGGAAGAGTCGTGAATCAAGCCAAAGATTAGAGATCTGCTGACCAGACAAAAAAAGAATCAAGCCAGCTGAGCCAAGAAGGATAGTGAAGCGATTTACCATGCACATATCTAATATAGACAAGGATCAGCAAATCGTCTCAATCAAGGAATCTCTGAATTATCCTTGATTGAGATGAATACCCCTTGGGTTTTCCTTACAAGAGCACGGGTCTATGCATATATAAACTACCCCCATACTTTAGTGTGAA
Source organism: Solanum commersonii (assembly GCA_029007595.1). NCBI lineage: Eukaryota > Viridiplantae > Streptophyta > Magnoliopsida > Solanales > Solanaceae > Solanum > Solanum commersonii. The sequence goes on from JAJTWQ010000251.1 coordinate 210,471, forward strand.
GTACGCAACTTCACTTGAGCTTATAGTACAACCTTCTTTTATCTTTCATAAAGCTTTGTAAACATGTGAGTGATACAACTGAGAAGAAAAGAAAAAGAAAGAATCTGAGTGTAAGTTTACAAGTCGTGGTAGTGTCAAGGTAACAATCTGATTTGCACATAAGACATGACCAAATCGTAGATACTCTGTACTACCAAAGTTCACTTCAAAGCTCCTAAGGAACCTTTGTAACCCAAGGGAATTGGATGTAAGCACCACATCGGTGTTCCGAAGTAGTATAAAAACTCTCTGTGAAATTTAGTTACTGCATTTACTACTTCTCTATATCTTTTTTACTAACGTGCATGTGAGTAGACTAACCACCACATGAAGTCAACTGAAGGAAATTTATAATTCACCCCCCTCCCCCCGCCCCGCCCCCTCTTAACTTTCAATAGGTATCAGAGCAGGTCTCACCAGTTAAGGGCTTAACCACATGTGAGCAAAGATCCAATGGCACACTATCATATTACTGGTGCTCTACTTCAAGATGGTCATTCTTCACATCAACCACCATACTTCAATGGACAACATTACTCTCATTGGAAAGACAGATTCAAAATCTTTGTCACTTCAAATGATAATCAAGCATGTATAGTGATCAAGAAGGGCCCAAAGCCTATTCCTGAATTGACAAAAAAATGGCACTGAGAAGCCATTTGATCCTGAATCAATTGATATCGCAAACTAACAACAAGAGATAATTCAAACTAATACTAGAGCCATAAGTCTATAATATTGTGCAGTGAACGGAGCTGAATATGACATAATATCAATATATGAAACTACGAAAGAAATGTGGGACAAACTAGAAGTGACTTATGAAGGAACCACCAAGGTGAAGGAAGCCCAAATCAGTTCATTGGTAAATGAATATGAACTGTTCAAAATGGCCAAAGATGAAAACGTAGAAACCATGTTCTCGAGATTTAGTAAAATTGTCTGCGAACTCAAATCACTTTTCATGGTGTATTCAAATAGACTCCAAGTCAGAAAACTTGTTAGAAGTCTTCCCAATGCTTGGGAAACTAAAGCTGCCATTCATAAAGATGGAGATCTGTTGTCACGCCCCGAGGCTACTCCCTAGATGCGGACACAGGACCTAGGATCACAAGTGACCCCAAGCTAACCCTGCTGGCATGACATGAGCATACTAAGAATAATAAAAACTGATGCGGAAACTTAAATATCATGAAAATAAAAGTGATGGGGAATACCCATTCTAAAACTAAATATATCAAATCTAAGAGTTTAATAAAGAAAAATATCGAACCCAAAAGCTAAGTTGAATCTAACTATGTTTGCAATAAGCCTCTAAACTAACTAGAAGTGATGGGACATACCCAAGCTAAATCTAGCAAAACTTAAACTAAAACTAAAAGCCATAAAATAGTCATGTCACTAGTCTTCGAAGAATGAGGACTCACTACTGAAGCTGCTGAACTGAAGATCGGGAACCAATTTATGCGTGATCTGAATGCTGAGGACCTAAACCTACATCATGAGAAGATGTAGCGCAGAGTACACGTCAGTACTGGAAAGGTACTAAGCATGAGGGATATAATAAACCTAAAATAACATATAATTGAACAAGCAATAAAGCTATAATATAATCTAAACATGATTAGGATAATGAAATACTGAACATAACTAAATTGAATGCAACGACCAAGTTATAACATGCTGAAACTGAATACTGAAACCTGTTTAATGCAATAGAGTCTGACAGAATTGTGGGAGCTACTAATAATCGATATAAAACAACATGAGCTAAATGTGGAGTTCGATGTATACGCCCTCTCGAGAGGACTCAATATACCCGGCCAAAGGTGTAGAGGTATGCTGGCGTGATCACTAAAATGATGCCCACAAAAAGGACTTACAACCTATGTGGCTCTTAGTTCTGGGACTATACGGGTTACTGACCCTAGTCCAACTCAGTACTATGCTACTCCCAATATATTGATTGATTAACACATTATGAATGAATTTCCTTAATATACTAGATAGCTCAAAACTGATATGCAAACTGAGAATGCAACATTATTATACTGATAAGGACACATTAAAAAATAGAGGCATGTATATCTAAAGTAACTGAAATATCTGGTCTAGCATGTGTAATTAAAGAACTAAAGAAATGCATAACTAGGGTTCTGATATTCATGCCAGAAATGAAGTAATAACTTGATAATTTGATTTGGAACATTTATGTAACTAATTCATGATAATCTGTTGAAGTTCTAAAAACCATAAGTCTAGACCTAACAAGGGAATCAAGAATCTGACTGAAACTAGGGACCTAATGGGCGAAAGAAACCCACTAGTGAAATCCCACATATCTAGTGATGAATTCCACGGAGAAATTGTTCAATTTTGGGGTTGGAACTAAAGAAACTTTGTTGCGTTCTTGAACTAGGGTTCTTGACCTCTTTTCTCCTCTTACGCTCTAATTTTTTGAAGTTTGCTTAATTATTTGAGTTAGGTAAGTTCTAGTTATGTTTATAGGCTTAAACTGACTGAAACATCATAATTTAGAGTCTAAACGACGTAGTTTAGGGGTCCAACAAAATAGGAAAACACCAAAAGACCCCCGACTTATCTGCTGTTAGAGTGACTGACGGGCGGGACTGACAGTCCATCGATCGACTGACAGTCCGTGGTGGTCATCTGTCAATTTGTACTGGAGCTGCATTTTTGAGGTTCTAATCCATGGACCATGGTCTAACCCATAGTTTGTAGGTCTTGGCGTGCCTTGACCCTTAGCCAATTTTTCTGAGGCTTCTGGGAGGTGGGTCACAGTTGCAAGCAACGGACCTGCAGGATGGACCATGGGTCCCCCTACGGTCCGTGGATAGTGCCCGTGAGTGCCATCTGCAACACTTGAAAGCTGCAATCTAGTATGTTCGAGTATACAAGGTGTTACATTATCTCTCATTTGGAAACATTTGTACTCGAATGAAGACTAAACTAGTTGAAATAGAGAGAGAGGGCTGCAATCCCAACCACTAAAATACTAAAACTAATTTCTGACTAAACTAAGTTCAAAAAACATGCAAATATGCTAAAAATGCAAGAACAAATGGATGGAATGTGATTCTAAGACTGAGGCTATGCATGAATGACAGAAAATCTGAAGAGGAACTATTACCTCAAGCTAGAGTAGAAACCGAAGGAAAGAGGTGAGGATACTTGGCCTTCATGGTTGCTTCTACTTCCCAAGTAGCTCCCTCTACGGACTGACTTCTCCACAAAACCTTGACTAAAACAACTTCTTTGTTTCTCAACCTTCAAACTTGACGATCAAGGATTTTAACCGGTACCTCTTCATAAGTGAGACTATCATTCACAACCACACTTTCTAAACGCCCAATAGACCGGATGCACAATTACTAGTTCTGTTGGAAAATCTAACTCATAAGCCACTTTACCAACCCTTTTCAAGATCTTGTTAGGGCCTACATATCTAGGACTGCGCTTCCCTTTCTTGCCAAACCTCATCACTCCTTTCATAGGCGACACTTTTAGGAAAACCCAATCATCAACTTGGAACTCTAGTTCCCTTCTCCTTACATCTACGTAGGATTTCTGGAGGTTCTGGGCTGTCTTAAGTCTATCTCTAATGAGTTGCACTTCCTCCATAGCATCATGAACTAAATCTGACCCTATCAAGGTTCCTTCACCTAATTCAAACAAACCAACTAGAGATTTATATCTACACCCATGCAATGCCTCATAAGGGGGCATCTGAATGCTGGAATGATAACTATTATTGTAGGTGAACTCTTTAAGAGGAAGGTGATCATCCCAACTACCCTTGAAATCAATCACACAAGTTCTCAACATCTCCTATAAGGTTGGAATGGTATTCCCTGTTTGTCTATCCGTCTGTGGATGGAATGCTGTGCTAAGGTTAACCTCAGTACCAAGACCTTTTTGAAATGACTTCCAGAAATGAGAGGTAAACTAAGGCCCTTTATCTAAGATGATAGACAAAGGAACCCCATGCAACCTCACAATCTCATTAATGTAAAGCTTCGCATAGTCCTCCATCGAATCTGTAGTCTTGACCACCAAAAAGTGTGACGACTTAGTAACTTTATTAACTATCACCCAAATAGAGTCACGTTGTCTGCGATTACGAGGAAAACCTGTGATGAAGTCCATGTTGATCACTTCCCACTCCAAGTAGGAATATCGATCTCTTGGTTATACCTCCTGGTTTTTGATGTTCTACCTTGACTTGCTGGCAATTGTGGCACTTAGCCACAAAATCCGCTATATCCCTTTTCGTACAATTCCACCAATAAACTTCATGCAGGTCACAATACATCTTAGTGGTGCCTGGATGAATAGAATATTTGGAGTTATGGGCTTCTGCAAGAATCTGTTGTTTTAACTCATCCACCTTAGGAACACATAATCGACCCTGGTAGCGAAGCACACCATCTCCCCCTTGGGAGAAAACCTCAACCCTCTACTGGTGGATTGCACCCTTTTAGTTCAAGCAATATCGGATCACTGTCTTGCTTCTCCTTAACCTCCACTACCAATGAAGATTCTCCCCATTCTGAACAATTACACCACCATCTGATATGTTCATAAGATGAACTCCTAGGCGAGCAAGTCTGTGAACATATTTTGCTAGCTGTTTTCTTTCTTCCTTAACATGTGCTACACTACCCATAGATAATCTACTAAGAGAATCTGCTACTACATTGGTCTTATTAGGATGGTAATACACACTCATATCATAATCTTTGAGGAACTCGAGCCATTTTCTCTTACATAAATTCAACTCTTTCTAGGTAAACCCATATTGAAGGCTCTTATAGTCTGTGAACACATCTACGTAAACACCATACAAATAATATCTCCAAATCATAAGTGCAAACACCACTGCTGTGAGCTCGAGGTCATGAGTCAGATAGTTCTTCTCATGCACCTTAAGCTATATAGAAGCATAAGTTATAACCTTACCTCGCTGCATCAACACACAACCTAGGCCAATTCTTAAAGCATCACAAAATATAACATAACCGTCTGACCCCTCTGGCAGAATCAAAACAAGAGTTGTAGTCAACCTAGTTTTCAATTATGCAAAGCTTTTCTCACAATTGTTTGACCACTAAAACTTGACTTTCTTCTAAGTCAACTTAGTCAATGGATTGGCTATGGATGAAAACCCTTCCACGAACCTTATGTAATAACCCGCTAGACCCAAGAAACTTCTAATATCTGTAGGAGAGGTAGGTCTGGGCCGCTTTTTCACTGACTCTATCTTGTGGGAATCCACTTGGATCCCTTCACTAGACATAATATGCCCAAAGAAAGCAACGGGTTGCAACCAAAACTCACATTTGCTAAATTTAGTGAATAACTGGCAATATTTGAGAGTTTGCAGAACAACCCTCAAATGACTCACATGTTCTTCCTCATTCGTAGAATAAATGAGGATATCATCAATAAAGACGATAACGAATAAATCTAAATATTGCTTGAACACTCTGTTCATCAGATCCATGAAAACTGCATGAGCATTGGTTAGTCCAAATGACATAACTACAAATTCATAATGACCATACAGAGTTCTGAAGGCTGTCTTCGAAATGTCACTATCTCTGACTCTAAGGTGATGATAACCGGGTCTGAGGTCTATCTTTGAGAAATGACTAGCACCCTGAAGTTGGTCAAACAAGTCATCAATTCTGGGGATGGGATACTTATTCTTGATTGCGACCTTGTTCAATTGCCTATAGTCAATGCACATTCTGAGAGAACTATCTTTCTTCTTTACGAACAACACTGGTGCACCCCATGGGGAAATACTGGGTCTGATAAAGCCCTTATCTAGAAGGTCTTTGAACTGCTCTTTCAATTTTTTAAGCTCAGCTGGATCCATTTTGTATGGAGGAAAAGAAATAGGCTGGGTATTTGGAAGGAGATCCTTTCCAAAGTCGATTTCCCTTTCGACAGAAACTCCAGGAAGATCGTCTAGAAACACTTATAGGAACTCATTGACTACTGGAACTAACTCGAGCATTGGGGTTTCAGATCTTGAATCCTTAAACCAAACTAGATGATTGAGACAACCCTTAGAGATCATCTTTCTAGCCTTAAGGTAAGAAATGAATCGACCATAGGCGCTAAACTACTACCCTTCCATTCTAAGATTGGTTTGTCAAAAACGAAAAACGAACAATCCTAGTTCTACAATTCACTAAGGCATAACATGAATGTAACCAATCCATGCCTAGAATGATATTGAAGTCTACCATTTGTATCTCTACAAGGTCTACTGAGGTGACTTTCTAGAAGACTGTGACTGGGCAATTTTTGTATACCCATCTAGCTATTACTAGGTCACCAACTGGAGTAGAGACTGAAAAGGGTTTTGAGAGAGTTTCTGGGCTAATACTGAATTTGACCGCTACATAAGGAGTTACAAAAGACAAAGTAACCCTTGGATATAACAATGCATAAACATCAAGATCAAAGACTCGTAACGTACCAATGACTACATCAGTAAAAACTTCCTGATCTTGCTGAGCCTAAAGAGCATATAACCTATTTTGGCGATGTTCGCCACCTGTACCAGAAGAGTTACCCTACTTAGTTAGCTGACTTCCTGGTGTTGCTGATGTTGTGGATTAAGCTCTACCATTATTACCCCCTTGGCCATGTTTAGAAGGACAATCTTTAAACCTTTACCCAGAATGACCACACCCAAAGCATGTTACTTTCCCTGCAAGGCACTTGCCCGGTTGGTTCTTACCACACTTTTGACAAGTTGGGTAGGTTTTGGTGCCTGAAACACTTCCCGGAGACTTAGAGCTTGATGCCCTACGTTTCTGGTCTTGTCTAAACTTGGATGATGGAACACTAGCTGAAGAAGGGGCTGGGGCTAAAAAATTTTGCTGACCCTACGAGCAATTCTTACCACCTGATTTCTATTGAGAATAGGCATAACTGCCTGCCCTTGCTTTCTTACCCTTAACCTGCTGAACATCAGTCATGAGCCTAGAGATGTTCATATCTCCCAGCAACATAGCATTCATGCACTATGTTTTCACTAAGTCTGAAACTCTATATAGACACTTATTCATTTGGGCCCTGAAATCAACAACCATATGAGGAGCATACCTAGAGAGTTGGGTGAACTTGAGTCCATACTCCTAGACTGTCATGCTACCTTGCCTTAAGTTCATAAATTCCTGAGCTTTTGCCTCTCTTAACTCTCTTGGGAAGAACATGTCTAGAAAGGTTTCACTAAAGCAATCCCAAGTTATAGGAGTTGCAAATGTACCCCTGTTTTCTTTCCACTGAGTATACCAGATATGAGCCACACCCTTAAGTTGGTAAGATGCTAACATAACCCGATTATTCCCAATTTCTTGCATCACTTCGAATAGCTTCTTGTCCTCATCAATGAAGTTATGGGGATCCTCATCAATCTGCAACCCTATGAACTCTGGCGAATTCATCCTAAAAAACTCTCACACTATTGCTACAGCTAACCGCACATTAGTACTGTCCGAAACTGGAACCCGCTAATTATTCTGGTTGGCCACACTTTGATCCAACATCTAAATGTCCTTTCGGAACACATTCAAAACATCTTTATCTGGGACTGGAGGAGCTGCATTTGCATTCCTTGCTTTTGCATTCCTGACATTAGATCTACGAGGAGGCATGATCACTGAAATGTAGAACGTCAAGTTAGAACAATGGATTAGATCATACCTTATGCACGATAAGAGTAACAAAAAAATGAAGTTTTTTCCTAAATCACTTTTAGCCTCCCTCTCATTAGATGTGGTGCACACTACACACCCATGAAAAGGACTCAACCTAGTGAGGCCTTACAGACATCCTAGGACACTTAAACCTAATGCTTCAACACCAAGTTTGTCACGCCCCGAGGCTATCCCTAGATGCGGACACGGGACCTAGGATAAAAAGTGACCACAAGCTAACCCTACTGGCATGACAAGAGCATCCTAAGAATAATAATAACTAATGCGAAAACTTAAATATCATGAAAATGAAAGAATTAGGAAAACCCATTCTAAAACTGAATATATATCAAATCTAAGAGTTTTATACAAGAGAAATATCAAACCCAAATGCTAAGTTGAATCTAACTATGTCTAAAATAAGCCTCTAAACTAACTAGAAGAGCTGGGACACGCCCTAGCTAAATCTAGCAAAACTGAAACTAAAACTAAAAGCGATAAACTAGTAATGTCACTATTACACGAAGAATGAGGACTCACCAATGAAGCTGCTAAACAGAAGATTGTGAATCGATCTATGCGTGATCTGAATGCTGAGGACCTGAACCTACATCACGAGAAGCTGTAGCGCCAGAGTATGCGTTAGTACTTAAAATGTACTGAACATGAGGGATAGAGTAAAGCTGAAATAACATATAACTAATCAAGAAATAAAGAAATAATATATTCTTAACAGGATAAGGATACTGAAATACTGAACATAACTAAACTGAATGCAACGACCAAGTTATAACGTGTTGAGACTGAATATTGAAACCTGGTCAATGCAATAGAGTCTGAATGAACTGGGGGAGCTACTAATAACCGACATAAAACCACATGAGCTAAATGTGGATACCGATGTATACGTCCCATCGAGAGGACCCAATATAATCGGGCAAAGGTATAGAGGCATACTGGAGTGATCACTAAAATGATGCTCACAGAGGGGACTTACAACCTACATGGCTCGTAGTTTTGGGATTGTATGGGTGACTTACCCTAGTCTAACTCTGTATTATACTACTCCCAATAGATTAATTAATTAACACATTATGACTGAATTTCTATAATATGCTCGATAGCTCAAAACTGACATGAAAACTGAGAATTCAACATTATTATAATGATAATGACACATTCAAAAACGGAGGAATGTATATATGAAGTAACTGATATATTTGGTCAAGCATGTGTAATTCAAGAACTAAAGAAATACATAGCTAGGGTTCTGAGATTCATGCCAGAAATGAAGTAATAACATGATTTGGAATATTTATATAACTAATTCATGATAATTTGTTGAAGTTCTAGACACCCTAGGTCTAGTCATAACAAGAGAATCAAGAATCTGACTGAAACTAGGGACCTAACGGTCGAAAGGAACCCACTAGTGAAATCCCACATACTCGGTGACAAATTTCACGGAGAAATCTTTCAATTTCGGGGATGGAACTGAAGAAACCTTGTTGCATTCTTGAACTAGGGTTCTTGACCTATTTTTTCCTCTTACGCTCTAAGTTTTCTAAGTTTGATTAATGATTTGACTTAGGTAAGTTCTAGTTATGTTTCTAGGCTTAAACTGACTAAAACCTCATAAATTAGGCTCTAAGTGATGTAGTTTAGGGGTCCAATGAAATAGGAAAAGACCAAAAGACCCCAGACTTGCATGTCGTCGTAGTGACTGACGAACGAGACTGATGGACCGTCGATCAACTGATGGTCCATCCTGGTCATCCGTCAATCAGTACTAGAGTTGGGTTTTTTATGGTCTGACCTATAGTTCATAGGTCCTGGCGTGGCTTGACCCTTAGCCAATTTTTCTGAGGCTTCTGGGAGGTGGGTTGCAGGTGCAAACCATGGACCTGCAGGACATACCGTGGGTCCCCCTATGGTCCGTGGATGGGTGCCCGTGGGTGCCACCATTTAACACATTGCTCACAATTCTGCAGGCCATAAAATCAAAAAGGAAATGATCTATGCAGACAATATCAAGATGGAAAGAAATATATGATTGATCATTACATAAATTGATAGAAAGAAAAGCCTCAATCTAAGGAATCAGAATCACTATATAGATGGTCCAAATCCAACAAACATCTCAATCAAGCACACCCTGATTGACAAGACAAAATGAAGAGATTAGCAAATCAAAGCCTCAAATAGAATCAAGTTATCAAGAAAAGGAAAAGTCGTGAATCAAGACAAAGATTAGAGATCTGCTGACCAAACAAAAAAAGAATCAAGCTAGCCAAGCCATGAAGGATAGAGAAGTGATTTACCATGCACATATCTAATATGGACATGTATAAACAAATCGACTCAATCAAGGAATCTCTTAATTATCCTTGATTGAGATAAATACCCATTGGGTTTTCCTTACAAGAGCACGGGTCTATGCATATATAAACTACCCCCAAACTATAGTAAGAAGTACGCAATTTCACTTGTGCCTATAGTACAACCTTTTTTTATATTTCATAACGTTTTGTAAACACTAGAGTGATACAATTGAAAATAAAAGAAAAATAAAGATTATCAGTGTAGGTTTACAAGTAGAGGTAGCGTCAAGGTAGCAATTTGATTTGCACATCAGACAGGAACAAATAGCAAATACTCTGTACTACCAAAGTTCACTTCAAAGCTCTTAAGAAACCCTTGTAACGCAAGGGGACTGGACATAGGCACCACATCAGTGTTCCGAACCAGTATAAAAACTCTCTGTGTTATTTACTTACTGCATTTACTACTTCTCTTATCTATTTTACTAACGTGCAGGTGAGTCGACTAACTACCACAGGAAGTCGACTAAAGGAAATTTTAATTCACCCCCCCCCCCATTGACCTTCACATTTATTTCATCCGTTAAAAGTTTGGCTCATCTATGCCATTGTTGTTAAAGAAAAGGTTGATTCATGCTATCTTTTTTAACTCCGATTTTGCAAAACCACTTTTTCCATCCCAAACAAGGTTTAATACTTTTCAATTGAAGTTTTTGGATCAAATATATTCTTTTTGCTTCTTCTACCTTAAGAACACCGAGAACACATTAAGAACATAAAAAACTACCAAATTTTCAACAATTTAATTCTTCACGAAATCATCTCAAATTCTGGCTACATTATCAATTTTATTTTTTGAAAAACCAAAATTCTAAAATCATTTGTAGAGTTTAAAAAAATCACCCGTATTAAAACAAAAATATTCCAAATAAGAAAATTAGTCCCAAAATTTCAAAAATTTCTTTGATTCATGTTTCTGTAGTTATTTTTGACATTCGATCTTTGTTCCTACTAGTTTTTTGAATTTATGTTCAAATTTCTAATGATTTGAAGCTGCGGAGAAAATTCTACCATTAAAGAATGTTGAAATTTTGAAACTTTGAAGACATTTTAAGTGGGTCTTGTTGAGTTTGGTTGAATTCACACTCAAAAGATATTGAGTTTTGGTATCTAGCTCGGAGGGAAACTGCTTTTGAAATTTGAGGTAATTTTGGAAAGAATTAAAGAAGTTTGAAATTTGGGATTTGTTAATGTTCTTTACGTGTTCTTGATGTTCTTAAGAAAGAAGAGGCAAAAAGAGTACATTTGATCCAAAAACTCCAACTGAAAAGTGTTAGAAGTTGTTTGAGATGTAAAAAATGGTTCTGCAAAAGCTAAGTTAAAGGACATGGATGAACCTTTTTTTTAACAGCAATGACATATATGAGCCAAACTTTTAACAGATGATATAGATGAATCTTTTCTGAAAGTTCGATGGCATATTTGAGCCTTTTCCCTTTAAATAATAACACTATTTGGGGATTTTCACTCACTATATATACAAAGACTACTGGTTTTAATACAAAACTCTCAAAACTTTTCGCAATCTTATTATCAACTTTTCAAAGTCATCGCGTACTTCTTCTACCATTCAGCTTCATTGTTAGATGGTGAGATTCGCCATAACATTATCTATCTACGCAAGATTTTTCTTCTTTTTTGATTGTTCTTGATTTCTCGATCCTTCACTTATTTCATTCGGATCACCACATCATGTACTGATGCAATTTTAAGAGAGGTCTCTTCGAGAATTGAAATGCAAATGTCTAACTCTAGATTTTCTTATCACGGAGTTTTATTTCTAGATCCTGTTGGGAGTCTCGCCTCATGTGGAGACACTCAATATAAATATGGAAACTACATCGGTAACTCCCTCCAACCTTTGCTCTTTTATTTGCGCATTCATTTTAGGAAGTTTTAACATTTCTCCCATCCCAAAATGAACAATTGTTCAAAGGGAAGCAAACAATATTGTACACAGGATTTTTTTAAAGCAGTGTCGACAAATGAAAAAAGTACTATAACATCATAATAAGAAAATAAAATAAAAAAACAAAATTCAAACTACATGATTGAAACATATTCAAGTACTTCCTCCATTCCTTTCTACTAGTCCAATGTTCAAAAATATACTTTTCCTTTTATTTGAATATTTTAACAAATTCACGAATATTTTTTTCAATTTTAAACCCTTATTATTTAATTATTTCCCAAAATTTTATTGGAATACATTACTAGTAATCTAAGTTAGATTTCAAATCCAAATTAATATATGCAACTGTGTAAAATAAGTACTTCATAAATGATTTTTCGAAAGGAGTACATAATTAATGCTAGACTAGTAAATGGAAAGAGAGAATATATTATCACAACTCGACTGTTTTTTATGTAATCTCAATAGACTAATTAAAAATGTTAGTAAATACATTTTCCTTTATATATGGCATCAGACAATAACATGCAAACTCAAAATAAATTTTATTGCCAAGAAATATGATGTAAGAACAAAATAGCAAAAAACTTAAAATTTAAACAACATATAATATGTCAATCCCTAAATAGTGCAAATTGCAGAGAATGTAATTTCTTGTACCAGACTCTTGTACTGTAAATCATTGTTTTATAACTTTTGTACATTATGATTTTCATTTGACTGTATTCTCTCTCAAATTGGATCTTGATAAATGCGCATTTGAGTTAAGATATTTGGCCAAAGAACATGATATTCATTTCCTGTCAAGCGCCATGTTTCCCAACCTCAAGAATGTTAAGATTGTCAGTTCTTCCAATATGCATTTGAAGAAGCGCTACTGAGTATCCAAGATTTTGAGATGATGGATGCACTATTACGAAAGAGGTTCGTACTGTTTGTTTATCTCAAAGAGGTGGTATCCGCTACCTGCATTAGAACCTGACTATTATGGATTCGTGCCAAGTAGGGCCCATTCGGGGTAGCGCTATGGCATATCCAGGATTTTGAGATGATGGGTGACCTATTACGAAAAATGTGGATCTAAGATATAAATTTAATCGGTTTGACATTTAGGCTTTTATCACTAAAATCAATTGACTGAACCCATTGATCGTATGTATATCATCCGGTACTACTAGTTTTAATATACACATTTGGTTTAATTATATAAAAAAAATCAATACTAAAAAAATTAGGAATTTCCAATGAGACAAACTTGAAAATTTTGAAAATATTAAGGCTATATAAAATGCTACCAATAACCACTTACAAAGGTGTTATCCTATTTTAGAAAGAAAAATAAACAAGATAGGTATAAGATCAAATTTCCAATAATTATTGCATTATATGATACTTCGAGTGTGGGTTCATACATCTATATTTAAATATTTTTTTAAAATATAATACTACCAAATATAATTTTGAGAGGGAAGCATGGGTTTCACGTGAACCTGGTGACCTCCTCCTGTATACAACCCTTACGCTACATACCAAAGATTTTTCCATACATAGGGCTTAGAATTGAGACTTCTAGTTAAGCTAGGAACAATCTCATCCACTCCACTACAACCGTTGGTGGTAACTCATCGGCTATTTGAGCATCAGCTGCTCAAGTTTATTAAACTACTGCTGATGTTTTTTATTGTGTGTATGGCTAATGAGAACAAAAAGATGAATGAAATATTACAAAGCCAAATTACATATTGATCATTTAATTAATCAAATTCCACATATATGAGAGGAAAAAAAGTAAAAAGGAATTTTGATTTTGGATCAGACTCTACTCCAATAATTAACTGACTGAGTGAGGATTGTACGAAACAAAAAACAATCTATTTCTTCATCTTCTATATGACAAGAGAGAAATGAGGAGATGTTGATAATAATCATACAACAAATCAATTTTTACTTGAACATTGTTATCCGGGAGTTCTGTGTGAAAGGGCTCTTGCTCAATGGTTCAAAGGTATGCGGGAGAGGCGAAAGAGAAATTTTTGAGCCTGCAAGCAACAAGCAACAATGGCTTTTCTTCTCGTTAACAAAGGTGCGATGCAGAGTCGGCTTAACTTCACTTGATTTTGGTTTCCCCTGGAAATGATGGAATAAGCTTTTCTTCCTCTTGGAGACTATGAGCTCATAGGGAGTTGGAATGAACTTGGTTAGCTGGGACTAAGAAGGGATAGGATTCGAAGTGACTCTCGACGGGAGAATCCAGGCTATTCAGGAAGAATCGCACCAATTCCCCAATCCTCAATTAATGGGACATGGCCAGAAAGTTTTCTTGACTTTATCATTAGCTCGGGTAGTCCCAATTTCTGGTGTTTTAGTAACCTTTCAATGGCTCCCTTAATTATGTGGTCGCGGATTTGTTCGTTCTGCGCCACCAGCGGCCTTACTTGTCTTGTCATAAAAAATACAAGTCGTTGCTACACGCATGACAAACTGATAAAGTAAATGGTTCCTTATGTATCGGTCGTTAAGAAAAAAAGGTTCTTGTTAGCTACATTTTCTTGCCGGACTGTACATTAGCCTACCATTCTATGACATATAATGGCCCCATTGCATTTCTCTTTCTTAAAGCAACATCGGGTGCGAGTTTTGGTGTTATATGTTTCCGGTGACTAATGAGCACTAAGGAACAAGACGATGTTTAGAAGAGGAAAGAAGAAAAAGGGACCTAATGTGGACTCAAGTAAAGCTCGATTGGGCTCATTTGAAATCTGTGCATCATTCAACAAATTTAATATAGGCCCAGTTCTTTTAAGCTATCCAGTTTTGCTGTAAAAACGCAGATGTATAGATATTTGTTGTTATCCAGCTGTAGTTAGTTACATACTTTTTTGTCTTTACATTTCAGTGCTGCTCTTACTGATATATAACACACAGTAGCTTTGTAATAGATACATAAGGAAAAATACAATTCAGAAAATTTCTCATACGATCTTATCTAGTAAATTTTCTCTATATTCTTTGAGTCTTTAACAAACTCAGGGGCAAAAATGTACGTTTTACCAGTTATTGCTTTGTAAAAAAATCTACTAAGCTATCTCACATAGTTGGTCTCAAGTTCAGAATATAAAAAGAGTCTACTACGGTGGGCTGAGAAAATCAACATAAAAACTTAGTAGTTAATTGTTATTTAGACTTTGTCATAATTGGCCCTTTTGTTGGCTTGAGAGCAGAGTGGGTGAATACAGGCTCTTGAGAATTTACACGTTAACTAATGGTCATTTATGGTTAAGTTTGGATTTATCAATATCATCGGCAAGTAAAAGAGTTTAAACTTTATACACAGTCAATTAAAATATGTTTTAGTTCATTATTGTTCCATTAATGCCTTTTTCAATTGTATGATAGTATTCATTTCCCTCCTTTTAAAAATGACAAATCATGGCTTCACGCCATTCGAACAAGTTAAAGAATGGAGTTGAAGAAACCCTAGACCATATCAATATGTTGCCCGGTGCACTCTTGGTACAAATTCTCTCTTTTTTGTCGACTAAAGATGTCATCGCATCATTTCTTCTCTCTAAAAGGAGGATTTATCTTTGGACTTCACATGATAATTTCCTTTTCAGTAATAGGAGTTTTCATAATATTAAAGATTTTTTCACATCTTCTTGGATATTAGCCATATGATATGTTGTGTACGTTTTGCCACCTTTCATTGTCAATAGCTTTGAGGTCTATGATTGTGTAATGGTTCTGATTTTGGAGTTTTTTTCATAGAAGGAGGAGGTCTACATTGTTTGTTTACTTTTAAGTCATATAAGAATGTATTATTAAATCTTTTTGTTTGATTAGCCTGAAATATCTATACTTCAGGCAGTTAAGATGGCTGAGACAACGACAAACGATGAGGAGTTTCAAAAATTAGTGTAACTTGTCGTGAGAAATGGTTTCTATTTTGCCTTAGTTTCAATAGAGCTTCCATTCTGGATTTTTTTCAACTGGAATAGAAGGAGAAATTGTCTTCCAAAACCTGGAATAGAGACAATTTTCTATCCAAAACCTGCGTGATCAATGTTTACATCATTATAACTTATCCCTGCACTGGTGTTTTCTTCTGCATGCCTATTTCTGGAGAGCGCTGGCCATTCACGATCAAGAGCTATTTCTCTAAGTTTCATGTATGTAAAATTCTCTTCATCCAATGCAGCTTGAGAATCAATGGAACTGGCACTATATCAAAAATGATCATTAGCGGTAATTAATTTTTAATTGCCACTAAATATGTATTTTTAGCAGCAATTAGCACTCTTTATATATGTCCCTAAAGTCTTTAGCGACACTGGTTCTAATGGCACTTAACTAATGCTGGTAAAGCCTTTTGCAGTCTTTATTAATGTCAATATTTATTGCCGCTAAAAGTTGTTTTTGTTGTAGTGTGGATGGCTTATTTTCCAAGTCTTGTGGTTCAAAAGATTTAATTTTTTTTATCTCGTTATTTGCAGGTGAACTTTGGATTACAATGGAATTGGATGGCTTATTTTCCAAGTCTTGTGGTTCAAAAGATCTATTTTCTTTTATCTTGTTATTTGCAGGTGAACTTTGGATTATACTTCTCCGGAGTGCTGGATAATGTGGTGTGCTACTCGGAGCATATGCAAGAGATGAGAGTTGCGAGATCAATTTACTAGGTTGAGTAATATCTAGCTCAAACCAGAAATGATGTTGCTTAAAATAGTTATCCTCAATTATTGTCTGAACATATCTTTTGGCAGTGGTACACTCTACATTAATGTAGCACTGCCAGAAGATATTTTTAGACCAATAATTAAGGATAACTATTTTAAGCAGTATCATTTCTGGTTTGATCTAGGTCATACTCAATCTAGTAAATTGATCTCACAACTCTCATCTGTTGCATATGCTCCTAGTAGCACACCACATTATCCAGCACTCCAGAGAAGTATAATCCAAAGTTCACCTGTAAATAACAAGATAAAAGAAAATAGATCTTTTGAACCACAAGCCTTGGAGAATAAGCCATCCAGTTTCATTTTTATCCAAAGCCCACCTGCAAATAACGAGATAGCAGAAAATAGATCTTTTGAACCACAAGACTTGGAAAATAAGCATCTAGTTCCATTGATTCTCAAGATGCATTGGATGGGGAAAATTTTATATACATGAAACTTAAAGAAATAACTTTTGATCGCGAACGACCAGCGCTCTCCAAAAACGGGCATGCAGAAGAAAATACCAATGCACAACTTGTTCCTTCTGATTTGATCTTCCGTGATTGTTTGCCAAACATTCTTCTTTTCATAATAGTCATGTTATTTCATGAACAAATGTGTTCGTTCAATTTAAAACCCTAACGAAACCCAAAGAGGAAAGGTGTGTTGGATAGAAAAGGAAAATTCATCAAAACCAAAAGGTGTGTTGGGTAGAAAAGGAAAATTCATCAAAATCAAAAAGTGTGTTGGATAGAAAAGGAAAAATCATTAAAACCAAAAGGTGTGTTGGATAGAAAAAGAAAAATCATTAAAACCAAAAGGTGTGTTGGATAGAAAAAGAAAGATCATCAAAACCAAAAGGTGTGTTGGATAGAAAAAGAAAGATCATCAAAACCAAAAGGCGTGTTGGATAGAAAAGGAAAAATCATCAAAACCTTAGCAAGCCTTTCTGCAACCCAAAAAGTATATATAGTTGAACACTAATAATAGAGATTCAATTAAAACCGTAGCCCCCAAAAGATGGATCTATGGTCACTATTCCCAAATCACAAAGAAGCGAAGACGCAAAATGAGAAGAGTTGATCAAATCAGTAAGTTGTCAGATGCTCTTATTATACAGATTCTCTCCCTTTTGCCAAAGAAAGATGCCTTCACAACCTATATTTTCTCCAAAATGTTGTTGTAGAGAATAGCAGAAGAAAAGTATAATCGGGGAACCTTCTGCTAGCCCAAGATTGTTAACTAAGATAGGAAGATTCAACTAAAGAAGAGGAAGCTAGAAAGGAGAACTTGTTTATGGAAGAAGACTCTTTTATTTTAGTTGTTGTTAGGTTACTTACAAATGTACAATACCATCACCTATTTATACTTACCAATGGATGGTTCTAGATACTACTAAATCTAGACTATTCCATAATTCTCTACAAATATCTAATTTCTCTAGAACATCTACAAGAAAAATCTAGTAATATTATCTTCTAGCTAGAATATCTAGCTATTTCTACAAGATACTTGAGAAAATTGAGGTGAAGGTGACAAAAAAGAGTTCAAATTAAAATTAGTGACAAGTTTGACTGATTCGAAGTCAAATTGTTTTTAATAAGTAGTTAAGATAATTGGGGTCTAAAATGTAATTTTAAAACTTCTAAACTTTTAAAAGATATCAAATAAACCTAATTCCAAATTTTCTTCCCCTTTCTCTCAAAAACGTGTATCTTTGCGACTACGGCCCTTCGTTGTGTCTCCATTGACCATTGTTGCGACTCCCCAACCTTCCTCTCATGTTGCGACAAGTTCAATTTTTCCTCTTCATCTTCATCTTCTTCGATGTCATCTTCATCTACCCCTCAAGGTAACACTCTTTTCTTTTCTTTCATAGTTAGGGTTTTGAGATTTTTAAGGTTGAAGATCGATTGGGTTGTTTGTGTATATAAATTTTTTGTGTTATTTTTGAATCATAATATTTTGCTTCCATGGAAACTCCTCTTATCAATCAATCATCAAAACTAAAGCTAACAACTGAAGCAAAGAATAAAAAAAGGTTCATATCATCCTAATAGTCTTCTTGAAAAGTATATTACTAGTTGATAAAGCAAAGTCTATCGTCAACATAATAATGATAGGATACCATTCCACATATCTCTTAATCTTATAATTGAATTTACTATGTGTTTTTAAGATGAAAATGAGGCAAATGACAGATATTTAAAGTCTGTTTTTAGGACTAAAAAGAAGTGTGAAGAGAAGACAAATGGAATTTTGGTAATCACATCAATTTAGCAACTCTAATAGATTTTGACATTTTTTTAACACAAGTATACTCTTTCTTTTATACTTGAAAGATTTCACTATTTCCCTTTTGTCCTTCATTTGTTTGATACTTTACAGTGGATGTTAACTATATTAGAATCGTCAAAGCACACAAAAATGTTTATCAACATCTATGTTGTTCCAACTCTTCAAAAATGTTATTTGGTTGCATGTCTGTTCATCAACATATATGTTTGCATTGAAAATTTGTATTGTTTACATTTTCTGTTTACATTTTTTTACTTAATAAGATCATAGAAAGAGTTCATAGATAGATGATGTCTGTATATACAACAAATGTTGTGATTATTACAGCAAGTGTTGTGATTATTATAGCAAGTGTTGTGATTATTACAACAAGTGTTGTGATTATTACAACAACTGCTATAATATAATTTTGAAAAGCAACAGTTGTTACATTTATTATCGTTTACCTTATTTCTTTATGTGGTTTTGAATTAACTTTCAAAATTATCTAAATGGATAATGAATGTATTTTTGTATTATTACATTTTGATTTTATTATTTTTAAATCATGACTTCAAGGAAAAAACGAACAACTCCTACTAAAAAGTATTAAAGGAGAATCAATACACAAAGACAAAGAGAAGAAGAAGTAGAAAACACAAGTTTGAAAATTTTTTAGAAGAAGAAGGATGAAAACATGAAATAGATGATTCTTCTAAAAATGTAGAAAGAGATGATAGACCAGTTGAGGAGGAACAATATGGTATACTCATTTCAAAAAAGGAGAATTGGTGTCCGGAGATAATGCATAGTAAAGGTAAAATTATATTTTAATCATCTTTCAAACATTTTTCTTGTGTTATATATTATATTTTTACACGTGGAATTAATTTTTTTCAAAAATATTTAAGATGAAGTGGGTTGATTCGAATTCAAAAAGGAGTTGAAAGCATGATGAAGAAGGGGTGCTTGTGAATATGCATTTTGCCTCTATTTTGCTACATTTTTAATGCATTTTTGTTGTACTTTTGTGAATATGGTATTTTTAAATTGATGAATTGATAATTTTGTTTTATTTTAGTTGACTTTGATATTCATGGGTTATGGATAGTAGTTGAATTGATTGTGTTGTTGAGATTATCGTAAAAGAATAGTTATTTTGTTAGTGAACTAGTTGAAGGAGAGGATTTGACCCATTTTATGCTCTCTTTTAAAGTAATTGCTGAAATTCAGTACAACAAGTATGAAAATTACTGAATTATTCATAGTAATTACTGAAAAGTTGTTGTACTTATTATAGCGATTCTTCGAAATTTTCTACAAAGAAGTAAGAAAGTTGTTGTACTTTATATAGCCATAGCTGAAATTTTCTTTAACATGTAAGAAAATTAATTGATAAATTGACTGTAACACTCATATTTAATGATAAATAGAGTAGTATTGACCTAATTTAAAAATAAAATTTACATTAGATAGTGATCTTGTATAATGAGATAGTTCTTTGAGATACCAGACAATCAATTTCATAACAATTTCACATGTAATCAAATTATAATGAGTAAATGATTGTTTATTGATTATAACACTCATATGTAATGAGAAATAGAGTAGTCTTAGTCCAACTTATAAATAAAAGGTAGATTTGATAATAATCTTTCACAAAAAAATAGTAATTTGAGTTATCAAATTATCAAGTAATTTCACATATAATAAAATTAAATTGATAATTTAATCGTTAGTTAGTTATATCAATCATATTTAATAATAAAGATGATGATTTTGGTTAATTTAACAAGAAAATCTAGAATGGATTGTAATTTTAATTGAATTTGCTATGACAAATAGGCAAATTATTGTACTTTTCATAGCAATTGTTGATATTCTCTACATCAATTAAATGCGTTGTTATATTTTTTATAGCAATTACTGCAATTCTCTACAACAATTACGAAAATTTTTGTACTTTTCACAGCAATTGCTGACATTTTCTACAACAAGTAAGAAAATTATTGTACTTTTTATAACAATTGTTGAAATTATCTTTAACAATTACGTAGTTAATTGATTAATTGATCGGTAACTGGTTGTAACACTCATATTTAATGATAAATAGAGTAGTGTTGATCTAATTGAAAAAATAAAATTTACATTAGATAGTGATCATGTATAATGAGATAGTTATTTGAGATACTAGCTGATCAATTCTATGACATTTTTACATGTTATCAATTTATAATGAATAAATGATCATTTATTGGTTATAACACTCATATGTAATGATAAATAGAGTAGTCTTGGTCCAACTTATGAATAAAATGTAGATTTGATAGTAATCTGACACAGAAAAATAGTAATTTGAGATATTGAACGATCAATTAACTAATTCCACATGTAATCAACTTAAACTAAAAAATTGATCGTTAATTAGTCATATCAATCATATTTAATAATAAATATGATTATTTTTGGCTAATTTAAAAAGAAAATCTAGAATTGATTGTAATTTTATTTGAATTTGCTACAAAAAATAAGCAAATTGTTGCACTTTTTATAGCAATTGCTGAAATTTCCCACAACAATTAAACAAGTTTCTTTTTTATATAGCGATTGCTGAAATTTTTTACCGCAAGTACAAAAGTTGTTGTACTTCTCACCACAACTGTGCATTTGAGGGATGACAATGTCTTCCAACTCACAATTTAATTTACAACAAATAATGATTTTATTCGCAAAATCATTATATGTGATATTTCAATGCACAAACACCACAATTGTCGAGATTGATTCTTTACTCTTCCAACGCCAAATATAACGATTGTTGGCTCAACCCATTCACCATGACAATCAACCCCTGCTTGTCTTCTTTCTCCTTGACATATTATAAGTTAGAACAAAAAAATTGATCATAAAAAAGATTGTATTAAAATATCACAATTGTTGTAAGTTATTCAGCAGCTGCTGAAATATATTGAACAACAGTATCTATTTCAGCAAATCATTCAACAATTGTTGTAAATTGCTGATAATTTATTATACATCAGTGGCAAGAAAAATAATACAAAAATCAAAATTTTAAATGAATAATACACACAAAACAATACTATGCACTTATTAAAATGATTGAAAAATGGTATCAGAGCTATGGATGAAAAGAAATATAAGAAGAAACGTACTAGTAGAAAATTAAGAAAAATAAGAAGAAAATTAAACAAATTGTATCCGAAATATAAATAACTTAATATCACAAAAACTGATAATGAAAAATTAGATCAATTAATAGATAATATATCTAAAATAGAATATAAATATATTCAATATTTAAAAATACAATGAATAACGAGAATAACGATGTAATGACCCTTCAGGTCATTTTTAAATTAAAGAATTCTTTCCCTCGTATAGAGCATTCCTGTAGCGACCCCAAGTCATTTATGACTTGCTGGCACTGACCGTTCGGTCGCCTGGTCGTTCGTTTGGGTTTTAGGCCCGTTTCCCCCTTTTTGGAGATTTTTATAACTTGAAAAGTTGACTTTGGTCAACCTTCTTGGGAGTCGTGCTCGGATGAAAATTCGACAGCTAGGTTAGCTTCGGAAGATTGATTTTGGTGTAGAACGACCCTTCGTTCGCTTCCCGAGGCTTTAGATGGCAGTTGTGGAATCTGGCTCAAACGATACTGGGTGTGGGACCCACTTTTTATCGAAGCAATCTCCAAATGGAAATTCCTCCTTCACCGTTGAGTCCGAAATATCGTTTCCAATTAGATTCCATATATGGTTTGTATTTTTCCGATTCCGAACGAATCCGAAACATCAAAATTTAAGTTTGAAGGGTTGTAGAATTTTGACGCGGCGGTGACGTGGCAGAGCCACGTGACGCCACGTGGCAGCGGCTGGAATTTCAGATTTAAGAACAAGTTCGTCCAAGTTTTTCCCTCAACTTCAACATCAAATTTCTCCTTCATTTTGAGTCCAAATTAGGTGCTTCAAGAGGCTAACTTCAAGAGAATTTCGTGGGGAATCTAGCGGTGATCTCAGAAATTCGAGGGGAGGCTTCGTTTGAGGTAAGGAATCAAATTTAGCCACTGCTAGGATGACTTTCGAATTGAATTGTTGTTGAATTTTGAAATGTGAGATCTTGATCATCTTAGGTCCGTTTTGAGTCATTCTTGAGGCTAACTTGTAGAGTTTTTCGCAAGGATCGTCGTGGTATAATCTGTTTGGGTTGAAAGGGTCTCGTTTTTCCAGAAATTGGTGATTAATGGGCTGCCCATTTTAATTGTTGTGACCGATTTCTTGTGTTTTAGGTATCTCGTTTGTGCTAAAATTTTGGGGTATTAGTTTAGTAAGGTATTTGGAACGTTTCCACGAATTCGATTTCGAGATTCCAATTGTGGGCCCCACAATCCCGTTTTAGACCCGATTTTGGGTCCGTCTCCGAAAAAATACAATTTTAGTGTCAATATATTCGTAATGACGAGGTGATTAACCTTTTGTTAGTGGGGAAGCGTTCAAGACCGTTGGGAGGGGAAAAGATCTCGGTACCGTGAGTTGGAGCACGCGTGGTCGGCTTCGGGTAGGCTATGGCTTTCTCTTGTGAGATTGAGCATGTTTAGGCATTTGTTTATTGATTTGCTTGAGTATGGAGGGGTTTGGGTGTTGAGCATGCTAAATTTCTATAGTTCCCGCTTTAGACCTTATTTCGGGAAAGTGTTGGATTATGACAACATGTCTCTTGATATTATTGAATATCCATATCTTGTGGTGTATATGATAATATTGATTTGAAGTATGTTTGGCCTTAGTCTAGGCTTAGACTAGTGTTGCCATAGACTTGCGAGATTTCGGATGTCGTTGGGCGTAGAACTTTTTCCGACGCCGTTTCGAACGCGTCTCCTTGTAGATCGATATAGCAGACTTGAGTCCGATAGTCGGTAACTCAACTTATGACCTTGTATCCATAATGCCCCGTTTTCATAGCTACAGCATAGGTTAGAGTCCGTGGTCGACTTACTTATGTCCGCTTAGCTACACGCATCCCGGTTCGAGTCCGTGGTCCGCCTTACCCGTGATCCGGTTTTGGCTACAAAGCATCTCGGTTCGAGTCCGTGGTCCAGCCCACCCCGTGCCCGACTAGCACCCGGTTCGAGTCCGTGGTCCAGTCCATATAAGTTGACTCATTAGCTATAGTACCCGGTTCGAGTCCGTGGTCCAGCTTGCACGTGGTGTATTCCCGATTCCTCACTAAAGCTTCAGTTAGTCTTGATTATTCTTATCTGTAGGTTGAGGTTTTGGAGGTTGGAGAGATTCCGATTAAAGTCCGAGACGTAATGAGATACTGGAATATGATTGGGAACGGTTCCGTTAAAAGTCCGAAAATTAGTAATATTGTGATAGACCTTCTAGTTCCATTATTTTACTTTATCCGCCGATGCATCTCTTAGGGCTTATGGGGTCCGTGCGGTGGTTTCTTTTATTGTGCACGAGCGTACCCGTCGGGTTTATGGGAGCCCGGCGGAGTTAGTTAGATTACTTGTCTTTGTTGCCCGTACGCTCGTGAACATACCCCCATTTACTACTCTTTGCACTTGATGTGACCCTTTATTTGCATTTCAGTTTACTTTTGCTTATCTTGCTCGTCGGCCTATGATGCCGTCACGACCCGATTTATCAAGTCATGATGGCACCTACTATAACCCACCAGCAGTAAGCCAACCCGTAACCTGGTAACAACAAGTAATGGGTCCGAGGGTAGAAATTAAACAAAAGTAGGAAAATAACAATATAAACAGGCGGAACCAACCCAAAACATATATACAAATAAAGATCCCTCCCGTAACACGGAAGTCACCAAGACTGAGCTACTACAAAATGAGTACAAGTCCCAAAACTAGACAACAGAAACCTGGACTGTCTCGAAAGGAAAGAGACAAGTCTATATATACGGATGGAGACCGAAATAGTACAAAAACGCCGTGTGCTCACCCCGTCTCCTCAGGATAAGTCTACTCCAAGCTCGATCAACGCGGCTACTAGTGCTCGGACTCCGCATCACAAAATAGATGCAGAGCGTAGCATGAGTACCAAAACAACAGTACCCGCAGGGCATCATCGGCCGACGAGCAAGATAAGCAAAAGTAAAGGCGAAATGCAAATAAAGGGTCACATCAAGTGCACAGAGTAGTAAATGGGGGTATGTACACGAGCGTACAGCAACAAAGACAAGTAATCTAACTAACTCCGCCGGGCTCCCATAAACCCGACGGGTACGCTCGTGCACAATAAAAGAAACCACCGCACGGACCCCCATAAGCCCGCGGATGCATCGACGAGATAAAGTAAAATAATGGAGCTAGAAGGTCTATCACAATATTACCAAATTCCGGACTTTTAACCGAACCATTCCCAATCATATTCCAAGATCTCATTACGTCCGGACTTTAACCTAATCTTTCCAACCTCCAAAACCTCAACCTCTGATGAGAGTAATCGAGACTAAGCGAAGCTTTAGTGAGGAATGGGAATACACCACGTGCAAGCCTGGACCACGGACTCGAACCGGGTACTATAGCTAATGAGTCAACCTATATGGGCTGGACCACGGACTCGAACCGGTGCCGAGCCAAAGGTCGGGCACGGGTGGGCCTGGACCACGGACTCCAACCGGCACTTGTAGCCAAAACCAGATCACAGGTAAGCTGGACCACGGACTCTAACCAGGCACGTAGCTAAGCTCGGACATAAGTAAGTTGGACCACGGACTCTAACCGGGCATCGTAGCTAAAACAGATCACGGAGTAAAGCTGGACCACGGACTCTAACCGGTACCGTAGCTAAGCCTTGGACATAAGTAAGCTGGACCACGGACTCTAACCGGAGATCTGTAGCTAAAACCAGATCACAGGTAAGCTGGACCACGGACTCTAACCGGGTACTGTAGCTAAGCCTGGACATAAGTAAGCTGGACCACGGACTCTAACTGGGTGCTGTAGCTAAGAATCAATATCCAACCATACGTCGCGGGAAAATATCACCACACCGATTACCATAAATAATCATTTTAGTCCGACCCTCATATACCCCAAATTGCCGAGGAAGTATCCAATAATGAGTAAGCTAGACCACGGACTTTAACCGGGTGCTGTAGCTAAGAATCAATATCCAACCATACGTCACGGGAAAATATCACCACACCGATTACCATAAATAATCATTTTAGTCCGACCCTCATATACCCCAAATCGCCGAGGAAGTATCCAATAATGAGTAAGCTAGACCACGGACTTTAACCGGGTATTTGTAGCTAAGAATCAATATCCAACCATACGTCGCGGGAAAATATCACCACACCGATTACCATAAATAATCATTTTAGTCCGACCCGGCAACACTAGTCTAAGCCTAGACTAAGGCCAAACATACTTCAATTCAATATTATCATATACACCACCAGATATGGTTATTCAATAATATCAAGAGACATGTTTTCATAACCCAACACTTTCCCGAAATAAGGTCTAAGGCAGGAATTATAGAAATTTAGCATGCTCGACACCCGAACCCCTCCATACTCAAGCAAATCAATAGACAAATGCCTCAACATGCTCAATCTCACGAGAGAAAACCATAGCCTACCTGGAAAGCCGATCACGCGTGCTCCAAACTCACTCTGCACGGATCTTTTCCTCTCCGAACGGTCTCCAAATGCTTCCCCACTAACAAAAGGTTAATCACCTTGTCATTACGAATATATTGACACTAAAATTATATTTTGCGGAGACGGACCCAAAATCGGGTCTAAAATGGGATTGTGGGGCCCACACTTAGAATCTCAAAATCGAATCCGTGGAACCGTCCCAAATACCTCACTAAACTAATACCCCAAAATTATAGCACAAACAGATGCTTAAAACACCGCAAATCAGCCACAACAATTAAAAAGGGCAGCCCCTTGATCACCAATTTTTGGAAAACGAGACCCTTTCAACCCAAACAGATTATACCACGACGATCCTTGCGAAAACTCTACAAGTTAGCCCCAAGAATGACTTAAAACGGACTTACGATGATCAAGATCTCACATTTCAAAATTCAATAGCAAAACCATCCGGAAATCACACCGGCAGTGGCTAAAATTGATTTCTTACCTCAAACGAAGCCTCCCTCGCGTTTCCGAGATCACCGCTAGATTCCCTCGAAATTCTCTTGAAGTTTGCCTTTTGAATCACTTAATTTGGACTCAAAATGAAGGATTAATCTCAAGTTGAAGTTGGATGAAAAATGTGGACAAAATTCGTTTTTAAAATCTGGAAATTTCCAGATTTCACTCCCTGCCACGTGTCGTCACGTGGATCTGCCACGTCACCGCCGCGTCAAAAATTCTACAACCCTTCGGACTTAAATTTCGATGTTTGGACTCGTTCGGAGTCGGAAAAATACAAACCTTATATGAAATCTGATTGGAAACGATATTTCGGACTCAACGGTGAAGGCGAAATTTCCATTTGGAGCTCGCATCGACGAAAAGTGGGTCCCACACCCGGTATCATTTTGAGCCGATTCCACAACCGCTATCTAAAGTCTCGCGAAAGTGAACAAAGGGTCGTTCCAGACCAAAATCGATCTTCCGAAGCTAACCTAGCTGCCCGAATTTTCATCCTGAGCACGTCTTCCAAGAAGGTTGACCAAAGTCAACTTTTCAAGTTATAAAAATCTCCAAAACAGGAGAACGGGCCTAAAACCCAAGCGAACGACCGGGCGACCAGGGGCGGTCGGTGCGCAAGTCATAAATGACTTGGGGTCGCCTACAGAACGCTCTAAACGATGAAATGAATTCTTTAATTTAAAAATGACCTGGAGGGTCATTACAATATCCACTACTAAAAGAACTTTTCGTCCGCGAAAGTAAGAGTCAAGAAGTACCTCGAATGCTCAAAAAGCCTGGGAACCGTGCCCGCATCTCATGCTCGATCTCCCGATAACCCCTCCTCAACCGGACGATGTCTCCAAATCTTAAGTGCAAAAACCACCGCCACCAACTCTAAGTCATGGGTGGGGTAGTTGCGCTCATGAATCTTAAGCCGCTCGACGCATAAGAAATAACCCGCCCCGCGCATCAATACACAACCCAAACCAACGCCGGATGCGTCACAATATACCGTGAAGCCCTCGCCCTCAACCGGGAAGAGTCAATATAGGAGCGGTGGTCAATAACTCCTCGAGCCTCAAAAAGTTCGCCTCACACTCCCTCGACCAAACAAAGGAAACATCCGGCGAGTCAACCGCGTCAAAGGCGCGCTATAGTAGAAAATCCCTCAACAAAAACGCCTATAGTAGCTCCGCCAATCCGACTAAGCTACGAATCTCCGCCACAGAGGTGGGCCGTGCCAATCACGAATAGCCTCATCTTCGCCGGATCAACCCTAATACCCTCCTTGGACACCACGTGCCCCAAGAAGGCTACGACTCAAGCCAAAACTCGTACTTTGAGAACTTGGCATAAAGCCGCCGATCTCTCAAAGTCCGGAGCACTATCCTCAAATGTTGCTCATGCTCATGCCGGCTCCGCGAGTATACCAAGTATGTCATCAATGAAGACAATGACAAATAAATCAAGGTATGGCCCGAACACACGTGTCATCAAGTCCATGAAGGCGGGAGGGCATTAGTCAACCCAAACGACATCACCAAGAACTCATAATGGCCATAATGAGTCCTAAATGCGGTCTTAGGGATGTCCGCTGCCCTAATCCTCAGCTGATGGTACCCGAATCTCAAATCAATCTTAGAAAACACGGCGGCACCCTGAAGCTGATCAAATAAATCATCAATACGAGGCATGGGGGTAACGGTTCTTCACCGTCACCTTGTTCACCGCGTCAGTCAGTCATACACAATCGCATAGTACCGCCCTTCTTCTTCACGAAGAGGACAGGGCACCCCAAGGCGATACACTAGGCCGAATGAATCCCTTACCCAAGAGATCCCGAAAGTGAACACCGAGCTCCTTGAGCTCGCAGAGCCATCCGATATGGCGGAATAGAAATAGGGCGAGTACCGGCTCAAGCTCAATCGGAAAATCAACATCACGCTCGGGGGTAGGCCGAGGTAGATCGTAGGAAACACATCTATGAAGTCACGAACAACAGGGAACCGACTTAACCGGAGAAACCTCCCTACTCACATCACGTACATAGGCCGAATATGATAAGCATCCGCTAGCCACTAGCAGCCTCCTAGCACGAATAAAAGAGATAACCCCAATCGGTGTGCTACTACGAGATCCCCGCCACACCACCGGAGGAATACCGGAATAGCTAAGGTAACAGTCTTAGAAAAGCAATCTAAAAAGCCGCGATAAGGGGATAACCAATCCATGCC
Source organism: Solanum commersonii (assembly GCA_029007595.1). NCBI lineage: Eukaryota > Viridiplantae > Streptophyta > Magnoliopsida > Solanales > Solanaceae > Solanum > Solanum commersonii. The sequence goes on from JAJTWQ010000251.1 coordinate 239,913, forward strand.
TTAATCACATCAAAATCAACCATGTCAAGCAATATAAGGTCGGCCGGTGTCACGCCCCCGGATAGTAACTAAGCAAGATCGAAATACCCGATCCACTACTAAAGACTCACCCACGGGGGTCGACACACGCAACGGCGCTACCGTGAGGCTGAGACATCAAACTCAATCGAGAGGCATAGTAGACAGAAACATACGAAAAGTAGAGCCCGGATCAAATAAAGCCAAGGCGGGCCGCCGTATAATAACACCGTACTCGTGATCACATCGTCCGAGGTCTCCGCATCCGCTCTAGCCGGAGCCGCATAAAAGTGGGCCGGACTCCCTACCCCGTGCACGGCCCGCCCCTAATCCGCCTCCTCGGGGACCACCCCGTATACCCCAGTGACCACCCCTACGGTCCCCGTCCCCGGCCTCGCCTCTAGCTGGAGGTGCCGGGCGCATGCCTAATCGCCCGTGGAGCGGGTAAGGCTAACTCCGCGATGGGGACACTCGCGGCCCAATGATCTAAATCCCCACACTCATAACACCCCGGGACTGTCGACGAGAGCTGGAGGTCGGCTACCCCGCGAAGAACCCATCTCGTGAACTATCTCGGCCCCGACTAGGACCAAGCACTAAAACCAATATGGCGGTGCCGATCACCCTCTCGATGCCTCGGAGAGAAGCCCGAAAGGGGCTACTAGACCGACCCGACTGAAACCTCTCGGCGGGGCCTATCATAAGAGTCTATCCCTCTAGTCCGGGGACCCGACCAGCCGCCCGGTAGCGTGCCCTCTTATCACGCCCCCTAGGCCTCACGATGAACATGCTCCATGGAATTGGCATGATCGACCACATCAAGAAATGAACGCCAACCGAAACCAAATTTCTCGTGTTGACCCTCGACGGTACCGCAACCCACATATAAAACAACGAACTCTCCTCCTCCATATCTCGGGGCCGATGCCGCCCCCCGGCTTAACCTCGGTGTCAACGTCTACCCCAAGATGGGGACTGGCTCGCCAGCCGGGATTGCACGCCCCCGACCGCGCCTCGCGTGCGAGCCATACCCCGAAAGAATGAAACAAGTGATATTTCAAGGAACCAATAGACACACGCCGCACGAAAGCGAAACAAAAGAGGAAATTTTCCTAAGGACATCCTGTAGCCTCCCGAAGATAAGTTACGGACGTCTCCGCACCGATCCGCAGGACTCTACTAGACGTTAGCTCTATACAAGTGAGACCGACGAACCTGGGCTCTGATACCAATTTGTCGGGACCCGATTTATCAAGTCATGATGGCACCTACTATAACCCACCAGCAGGTAAGCCAACCCGTAACCCAGAACAACAAGTAATGGGTCTGAGGGTAGAAATTAAACAAAAGTAGGAAAATAACAATATAAACAAAGCGGAACAAACCCAAAACATATATACAAATAAAGATCCCTCCCAAACCCGGAAGTCACCAAGACAGAGCTACTACAAAATGAGTACAAGTCCCAAAACTAGACAACGAAACCGGATCGTCTCGAAAGGAAAGAGACAAGTCTATATATACGAGATGGAGACCGAAATAGTACAAAACGCCGTGTGCTCACCCCGTCTCCCGGATAAGTCTACTCCAAGCTCGATCAACGCCGGCTACTAGTGCTCGGACTGCATCACAAAATAGATGCAGAGCGTAGCATGAGTACCAAAACAACAGTACCCGGTAGGCATCATCGGCCGACGAGCAAGATAACCAAAAGTAAATGGAAATGCAAATAAAGGGTCACATCAAGTGCAAAGAGTAGTAAATGGGGGGTATGTACACGAGCGTAAAAGCAACAAAGACAAGTAATCTAACTAACTCCGCAGGGCTCCCATAAACCCGACGGGTACGCTCGTGCACAATAAAAGAAACCACCCGCACGGACCCCATAAGCCCGGCGATGATGGACCGCCGATAAAGTAAAATAATGGAGCTAGAAGGTCTATCACAATATTACCAAATTCAGGACTTTTAAGCTGAACCATTCCCAATCATATTCCAAGATCTCATTACGTCCAGGACTTTAACCGGAATCTTTCCAACCTCCAAAACCTCAACCTACGGATGAGAGTAATCGAGACTAAGGCGAAGCTTTAGTGAGGAATTGGGAATACACCACGTGCAAGCCGGGGACCACGGACTCGAACCGGGCACTATAGCTAATGAGTCAACCTATATGGGCTGGACCACGGACTCGAACCGGGTGCTGTAGCCAAAGGTCGGGCACGGGTGGGTGGACCACGGACTCGAACCGGCACCGTAGCCAAAACCGGATCACGGGTAAGCCGGACCACGGACTCTAAGGGTGCCGTAGCTAAGCCTGGACATAAGTAAAAGTCGGACCACGGACTCTAACATCACCGTAGCTAAAACCAGATCACAGGTAAGCCGGACCACGGACTCTAACCGGGCACCGTAGCTAAGCCTGGACATAAGTAAGCCGGACCACGGACTCTAACCGGGCACCGTAGCTAAAACGAGATCACGGGTAAGTGGACCACGGACTCTCACCGGGTACTATAGCTAAGCATGGACAGAAGTAAGCTAGACCACGGACTCTAACCAGGTGTTGTAGCTAAAAATCAATATCCAATCATACGTCGCGGGAAAATATCACCAAACCATTTACCATAAATAATCATTTCAGTCTGACCCTTATATACCCCAAATCGCCGAGGAAGTATCCAATAATGAGTAAGCTAGACCACGGACTTTAACCGGTGCTGTAGCTAAGAATCAATATCCAACCATACGTCGGGAAAATATCACCACACCGATTACCATAAATAATCATTTTAGTCCGACCCTCATATACCCCAAATCGCCGAGGAAGTATCCAATAATGAGTAAGCTAGACCACGGACTTTTAACCGGTATTTGTAGCTAAGAATCAATATCCAACCATACGTCGCGGGAAAATATCACCACACCGATTACCATAAATAATCATTTTAGTCCGACCCTCATATACCCCAAATCGCCGAGGAAGTATCCAATAATGAGTAAGCTAGACCACGGACTTTAACTCTAAAACGGGATTGTGGGGCCCACACTTAGAATCTCAAAATCGAATCCGTGGAACCGTCCCAAATACCTTACTAAACTAATACCCCAAAATTATAGCACAAACAGATGCTTACAACACCGCAAATCAGCCACAATAAATAAAAAGGGCAGCCCCTTGATCACCAATTTTCGGAAAAACGAGACCCTTTCAACCCAAACAGATTATACCACGACGATCCTTGCGAAAACTCTACAAGTTAGCCCCAAGAATGACTTAAAACGGACTTACGATGATCAAGATCTCACATTTCAAAATTCAATAGCAAAACCATCCCGAAATCACACTGGCAGTGGCTAAAATTGATTTCTTACCTCAAACGGAGCCTCCCCTCGCGTTTCCGAGGTCACCCCCAGATTCCCCCCCAAATTCTCTTGAAGTTTGCCTTTTTGATCACTTAATTTGGACTCAAAATGAAGGATTAATCTCAAGTTGAAGTTGGATGAAAAATGTGGACAAAAATTCGTTTTTAAAATCTGGAAATTTCCAGATTTCACTCCCCCTGCCACGTGTCGTCACGTGGATCTGCCACGTCACCGCCGCGTCAAAATTCTACAACCCTTCAAACATAAATTTTGATGTTTCGGACTCGTTCGGAGTCGGAAAAATACAAACCTTATATGAAATCTGATTGGAAACGATATTTCGGACTCAACGGTGAAGGCGAAATTTCCATTTGGAGCTCGCATCGACGAAAAGTGGGTCCCACACCCAGTATCATTTTGAGCCAGATTCCACAACTGCTATCTAAAGTCTCGGGAAGTGAACAAAGGGTCGTTCCAGACCAAAATCGATCTTCCGAAGCTAACCTAGCTGCCCGAATTTTCATCCGAGCACGTCTTCCAAGAAGGTTGACCAAAGTCAACTTTTCAAGTTATAAAAATCTCCAAAACGGGAGAACGGGCCTAAAACCCAAGCGAACGACTGCGCGACCGAACAATCGGTGCTGTGCCCAAGTCATAAATGACTTGGGGTCGCTACAGAACGCTCTAAACGATGAAATGAATTCTTTAATTTAAAAATGACCCGGAGGGTCATTACAATATCCACTACTAAAAGAACTTTCGTCCGCGAAAGTAAGAGTCAAGAAGTACCGAATGCTCAAAAAGTCGGGGAACCGTGCCCGCATCTCATGCTCGATCTCCCGGATAACCTCCTCAACTGGACGATGTCTCCAAATCTTAAGTGCAAAAACCACCGCCACCAACTCTAAGTCATGGGTGGGGTAGTTGCGCTCATGAATCTTAAGCCGCCTCGACGCATAAGAAATAACCCGGCCCCCGCCGCATCAATACACAACCCAAACCAACGCCGGATGCGTCACAATATACCGTGAAGCCCTCGCCCTCAATCGGAAGAGTCAATATAGGAGCGGTGGTCAATAACTCCTTGAGCCTCAAAAAGTTCGCCTCACACACCTCTCGACCAAACAAAGGAAACATCCGGCGAGTCAACCGCGTCAAAGGCGCCGCTATAGTAGAAAATCCCTCAACAAAACGCCTATAGTAGCCGGCCAATCCGACTAAGCTACGAATCTCGGTCACAGAGGTGGGCCTCGTGCCAATCACGAATAGCCTCATCTTCGCCAGGATCAACCCTAATACCCTCCTTGGACACCACGTGCCCCAAGAAGGCTACGAACTCAAGCCAAAACTCGCACTTTGAGAACTTGGCATAAAGCCGCCGATCTCTCAAAGTCCTGGAGCACTATCCTCAAATGTTGCTCATGCTCATGCCGGCTCCGCGAGTATACGGTATGTCATCAATGAAGACAATGACAAATAAATCAAGGTATGGCCCAACACACGTGTCATCAAGTCCATGAAGGCGGCGGGGGCATTAGTCAACCCAACGACATCACCAAGAACTCATAATGGCCATAACGAGTCCTAAATGCGGTCTTAGGGATGTCCGTCGCCCTAATCCTCAGCCCGATGGTAGCGGATCTCAAATCAATCTTAGAAAACACCACGGCACCTTGAAGCTAATCAAATAAATCATCAATACGAGGCATGGGGTAACGGTTCTTCACCGTCACCTTGTTCACCGCTCGTAGTCAATACACAATCGCATAGTACCGTCCTTCTTCTTCACGAAGAGGATGGGGGCACCCCAAGGCGATACACTAGGCCGAATGAATCCCTTACCCAAGAGATCCCGTTTCGAACACCGAGCTCCTTGAGCTGCGCAGAGCCATCCGATATGGCGGAATAGAAATAGGGCGAGTACTGCTCAAGCTCAATCGGAAAATCAACATCACGCTCCGGGGTAGGCCGGGTAGATCAAGAGGGAAACACATCTATGAAGTCACGAACAACAGGAATCGACTCAACCGGAGAAACCTCCCTACTCACATCACGTACATAGGCCAAATATGATAAGCATCCGCTAGCCACTAGCCTCCTAGCACGAATAAAAGAGATAACCCCAAGCGGTGTGCTACTACGAGATCCCCGCCACACCACCGGAGGAATACCGGAATAGCTAAGGTAACAGTCTTAGAAAAGCAATCTAAAACGGCGCGATAAGGGATAACCAATCCATGCCCAGAATCACATCAAAATCAACCATGTCAAGCAATGTAAGGTCAGCCCGGTGTCACGCCCGGATAGTAACTAAGCAAGATCGAAATACACGATCCACTACTAAAGACTCACCCACGGGGGTCGACACACGCAACGGCGCTACCAGAGGCTCGGACATCAAACTCAATCGAGAGGCATAGTAGACGAAACATACGAAAAGTAGAGCCTGGATCAAATAAAGCCAAGGCGGGCCGGCATAATAACACCGTACCCGTGATCACATCGTCCGAGGCCTCCGCATCTGCTCTAGCCGGAGCCGCATAAAAGTGGGCTCGGGACTCCCTACCCCGTGCACGGCTCGCCCCCTAATCCGCCTCCTGGGACCACCCCGTATACCCGGGTGACCACCCCTACGGTCCTGTCCCCGGCCTTCGCCTCTAGCTGGAGAAGCCGGCGCATGCCTAACCGCCTCGTGAGCCGGGTAAGGCTAACTCCGCGATGGGGACACTCGCGGGCCCAATGATCTAAATCCCCACACTCATAACACCCCGGGACTGCCGATCGAGAGCCGGAGGTCGGCTACCCCGCCAAGAACCCATCGTGAACTATCTCGGCCTCGACTAGGACCGGCACTAAAACCAATATGGCGGTGCTGATCACCCTCTGATGCCTGGAGAGAAGCCTGAAAGGGGCTACTAGACTGACCCGACTGAAACCTCTGGCGGGGCCTATCATAAGAGTCTATCCCTCTAGTCTGGGACCCGCTGTAGCTGCCCTGGTAGCGTGCCCTCTTATCGCTGCCCCCCTAGGCCTCGCGATGAACATGCTCCATGGAATTGGCATGATCGACCACATCAAGAAATGAACGGCCAACTGAAACCAAATTCTCTGTGTTGACCTTCGACGGTACCGCAACCCACATACAAAACAACGAACTCTCTCCTCCTCCATATCTCGGGCCGATGCCGCGACCCCCGGCTTAACCTCGGTGTCAACGTCTACCCCAAGATGGGGATCCGCTCGCAGCCGGATTGCATCGCCCCGATCGCGCCGCTCGCGTGCGAGCCATACCCCGAAAGAATGAAACAAGTGATATTTCAAGGAACCAATAGACACACGCCGCACGAAAGCGAAACAAAAGAGGAAATTTTCCTAAGGACATCCCGTAGCCTCCCGAAGATAAGTTACGGACGTCTCCGCACCGATCCACGGGACTCTACTAGACGTTAGCTCTATACAAAGTGAGACCGACGAACCTGGAGCTCGATACCAATTTGTCACGACCCGATTTATCAAGTCATGATGGCACCTACTATAACCCACCGAAGTAAACCAACCCGTAACCCGAAACAACAAGTAATGGGTCCGAGGGTAGAAATTAAACAAAAGTAGGCAAATAACAATATAAACAAAGCGGAACAAACCAAAAACATATATACAAATAAAGATCCCTCCCTTAACACGGAAGTCACTAGTACGGAGCTACTACAAAATGAGTACAAGTCCTAAAACCGGACAACGAGACTGGACTGTCTCGAAAGGAAAAAGACAAGTCTATATATACGAGATGGAGACCGAAATAGTACAAAACGCCGTGTGCTCACCCCGTCTCCGAGATAAGTCTACTCCAAGCTCGATCAACGCCGGCTACTAGTCCTCGGACTCGCATCACAAAATAGATGCGAGCGTAGCATGAGTACCAAAACAACAGTACCCAAAGAGGCATCATCGGCCGACGAGCAAGATAAGCAAAAGTAAATTGAAATGCAAATAAAGGGTCACATCAAGTGCAAAGAGTAGTAAATGGGGGTATGTACACGAGCGTACAGCAACAAAGACAAGTAATCTAACTAACTCCGCCGGGCTCCCATAAACCCGACGGGTACGCTCGTGCACAATAAAAGAAACCACCTGCACGGACCCCCATAAGCCCGGCAGATGGACCGGCAGGTGAAGTAAAATAATGGAGCTAGAAGGTCTATCACAATATTACCAATTTCCGAACTTTTAACTGAACCACTCCCAATCATATTCCAAGATCTCATTACGTCCAGGACTTTAACCGGAATCTTTCCAACCTCCAAAACCTCAACCTACGAGATGAGAGTAATCGAGACTAAACCGAAGCTTTAGTGAGGAATTGGGAATACACCACGTGCAAGCCGGACCACGGACTCGAACCGGGTACTATAGCTAATGAGTCAACCTATATGGGCCGGACCACGGACTCGAACCGGGTGCCGTAGCCAAAGGTCGGGCACGGGTGGGCCGGACCACACGGACTCGAACCGGGCACTGTAGCCAAAACCAGATCACGGGTAAGCGGACCACGGACTCTAACCGGGCACCGTAGCTAAGCCTCGGACATAAGTAAGTCGGACCACGGACTCTAACCGGCATCGTAGCTAAAACCGAGATCACGGGTAAGCCGGACCACGGACTCTAACCGGACATAAGTAGCTGGACCACGGACTCGGACATAACGTAGCTAAAACCGGATCACGACTCTGGACCACGGACTCTAAGGTACCGTAGCTAAAACCCGGACATAAGTAAGCCTGGATGTAGCTAAGAATCAATATCCAACCATACGTCGCGGGAAAATATCACCACACCGATTACCATAAATAATCATTTTAGTCCGACCCTCATATACCCCAAATTGCCAAGGAAGTATCCAATAATGAGTAAGCTAGACCACGGACTTTAACCGGGTATTTGTAGCTAAGAATCAATATCCAACCATACGTCGCGGGAAAATATCACCACACCGATTACCATAAATAATCATTTTAGTCCGACCCTCATATACCCCAAATTGCCGAGGAAGTATCCAATAATGAGTAAGCTAGACCACGGACTTTAACCGGGTATTTGTAGCCGATAGAAAAATGGGGCATTATGGGTACAAGGTCATAAGCCGAGTTACCGACTATCGACTCAAATCCGCTATATCGCCTACAAGGAGCCGACCGTCCGAAACGACGTCGGAAAAAGTTCTACGCCCAACGACATCCGAAATCTCGCAAGTCTATGGCAACACTAGTCTAAGCCTAGACTAAGGCCAAACATACTTCAATTCAATATTATCATATACACCACCGAGATATGGATATTCAATAATATCAAGAGACATGCTTTGTCATAACCCAACACTTTCCCGAAATAAGGTCTAAGGCAGGAATTATAGAAATTTAGCATGCTCGACACCCGAACCCCTCCATACTCAAGCAAATCAATAAACAAATTCCTCAACATGCTCAATCTCACGAGAGAAAACCATAGCCTACCTGAAAGCCGATCACGCGTGCTCCAACTCACGGTACCGGATCTTTTCCTCTCCGAATGGTCTCCAAATGCTTCCCCGCTAACAAAAGGTTAATCACCTTGTCATTACGAATATATTGACACTAAAATTATATTTTTCGGAGACGGACCCAAAATCGGGTCTAAAACGGGATTGTGGGGCCCACACTTAGAATCTCAAAATCGAATCCGTGGAAACGTCCCAACTACCTTATTAAACTAATACCCCAAAATTTTAGCACAAACAGATGCCTACAACACCGCAAATCAGCCACAATAAATAAAAAGGGCAGCCCCTTGATCACCAATTTTTGGAAAAACGAGACCCTTTCAACCCAAACAGATTATACCACGACGATCCTTGCGAAAAACTCTACAAGTTAGCCACAAGAATGACTTAAAACGGACTTACGATGATCAAGATCTCACAATTCAAAATTCAATAGCAAAACCATCCGGAAATCACACTGGCAGTGGCTAAAATTGATTTCTTACCTCAAACGAAGCCTCCCCTCGCGTTTCCGAGATCACCGCTAGATTCCCCTCGAAATTCTCTTGAAGTTTGCCTTTTGAATCACTTAATTTGGACTCAAAATGAAGGATTAATCTCAAGTTGAAGTTGAACAAAAACAAAAAAAAATAATTGGACGAATTCGTTCTTAAAATCTGGAAATTTCCACCTCTGCCACGTGTCGTCACGTGGCTCTGCCACGTCACCGCCGCGTCAAAATTTTACAACCCTTCAAACTTAAATTTTGATGTTTCGAACTCGTTCGAAGTCGGAAAAATACAAACCTTATATGGAATCTGATTGGAAACGATATTTCGGACTCAACGGTGAAGGAGAAATTTCCATTTGGAGCTCGCATCGACGAAAAGTGGGTCCCACACCCGTATCATTTTGAGCGATTCCACAACCGCTATCTAAAGTCTCGGGAAGTGAACAAAGGGTCGTTCTAGACCAAAATCGATCTTCCAAAGCTAACCTAGCAAGTCAGAATTTTCATCCGAGCACGTCTTCCAAGAAGGTTGACCAAAGTCAACTTTTCAAGTTATAAAAATCTCCAAAACAGGAGAACGGGCCTAAAACCCAAACGAACGACCAGGCGACCGAACAGTCAGTGCCAGCAAGTCATAAATGACTTGGGGTCGCTTCAGGAACGCTCTAAACGATGAAATGAATTCTTTAATTTAAAAATGACCTGGAGGGTCATTACAGTTGGAGATATATATCACTACTAAAAAAATCACTATTTTTCTACTGAATTTCCCACTGAAAAATGTTCAATGACTATTTCTATTGATATTTTGACTGAATCGATATTGTGCAAATAGTAATTGTTTTATATAGAAAATTAGAAAACTTCCACTATTTCTCACCATGCATTTTCCTAGTGGAGTTAGTATGGTAGGAAATGAGTGGGCTATAAATTTTCCACTGATTCGCGATTGGAAAAAACCTCATTTTGTTAGTGTTTCATAATGTATGCAGGAGGGTGATGTTTCATGCATGCGCATGGATGGTCTAGAACAAAAGCTTGCAGAGATGATTGTGTTCCACTCTTGAGTGAAGATTCGGGTATTTCCCTACTTCTAGTCACGATCAATTTAATTTCAAGAATATATTTTCCATCTTTAATTGTCACTTTTCTTGTTCTAATAAAAGCTTAATTATATCCTAAACCTTACAAATATTTTCATGACATTTTATCTAGATTTATATATCTTACACTTGGTAATGTTACGTTCGTCATGTGTTATTTGCCTCTGGGTTGCAAAGTGCATTCATAGTACTAAACTAATACAGGAAATATGAGGATGATCTTGTATAAGGAAAATGTATTTAAGCTATGTACATCGTCGGTGTAAGATTTTTTTTGCACTAGCAGGTTATTCGATCAAATGATATTTATGTATAGGTAAACCTCTTTAAAATATGACATAATCAATTTACAGTGACTATATAATGTAAACTCGAGAAAATAAAGTTATTAGGAGTTTAAGCTTATTAGTTTTATGAATTATGAATTCAAAGATTGGTAAAATAAATTCCTAATGTGGTGTTACAAGGTAATATAATTATAATATGATGATAATTGATCTTCATGTATGTTGTGGATGCTTCAGTGATGTTTTATGAGTTATGTCAACAGGCCATAATACATAAATATGTTGCCTCAACTCATATTTATATTCTGTTATTTTTGGTGTGTACAGGTAGAAACTTAAGCTTATATAAAGCTGAACAAATATACACTCATGTCCTACGTGGTATTTTACATGACAATTTGTACATGTCCACCCGTATTATGCCTCGTAGGACCCGTGTATCTACTTGTGCACGCCCAAAATTGAAAAACATAAATATAAAATGAACGAGACCAAAGTAAATGACACATTTATGTATTATATGTCTTTTGACTTTCTTGCATGCATGTATGTTTTTTCTTTTTTCTTTCAATAAATAATAAAGCTGCGCGTAGGTGTTGTATTAACAAAAGACATAATACATAAACATGACCCTTAACTTGGCGTCAGTTGGCAACCATGACCTTTAACTTTGGGTGTGCACAAGTATGCACCTAAACTTGAATAAAATTGAACAAATGGACACATTCGTCCTACATGACAATTTTGTGGTCTACATGGCATCCTACGTGTATTATGCCATGTAGGACACGTGTGTCTACTTGTTCAATTTTATACAAGTTTAAGTGTCTATTTGTGCACACTCAAAGTTGAGGGCATAATTATCCGTTGAAGCCAAATTAAGGATCATGTTTATGTATTATGCCTTAACAAAAAGTTGCATGCATAGTATGTTGAATCTTCAAGCTATCAACATGGATGCATAAGAATGAAGTTATGCGACAGTTCTAATGTTTTTATATGAAAGTAGGTTAGTTATTATTTTTATAATCAGATTGTCAATTAATGATTATCACAAAGATTACCAGTAGTTATATATATCTTATAAGTGATAAGCTAATTGTGTAAATATGTTTACAGTGTTAATGCGCGCACATATATATATATATGACGGAAATAAAGATGCTTAGATGAATTGTGTGAATACATTAAGAGAGATAAAATGAGGAACGAAAATATATGACACAAGGTGCCAAGGTGGGATTGACTTTGGACAAGATGAGGAAAGCGAGGGTGAGATGGTTGTGTAAACAGTGATAGGTCTAAGTAGAAGTAAAGGTAGACCAAATTTTTTTTGGAGAGAGGTGATAATTAGACACATGACATGACACATCACCAATTCGCCGAGGACGTAATCATAAATAGGAGAGCATGGAGGTGGAAGATATATTAAGGTAGAAGGTTAGTAAATAGCCGAATGATTTTCATTTTTAATTTTTTTAAAGAAGAGCACATGGTTCTAGTCACAGTTCTAGTATTATTATTATTATTGTTGTTGTTGTTATATATTATTATTGTTAATTGTTGTAGCAGTATATGTCATAATTTTCAAATTGTGAGCAGGCAATCTTCTGTGATTCAGGAGCCATATAAATTTTTACAATGTTCTTAATTACCCTCTAGACTTGCACGTTAGAATTTGAATAATTTTTTTTATGTGATCGATAATGATCAATCTCATGTATCTAATTTGTTGTTTTCATGTGTTATATTTTATTGATCTCTTTATTTATGAATATATTGTGGGGAAATAAATGACTTGAAAATCTCAAAGATACTAATAACAAATGTATCTTTTTGTTTGTCATTTACATTATAATATTCAAAAGACGATATTCCTACCAAAATTTGGGATATATCTAATGAAGAATCCATTTGAGGTCAAGACCAGCAACAGCGCAGATTCCTATCCAATTAAATGGACAAAATATCCTTCAAGATCCAATTGGGGGTCCTCATAATTAGTCTAGTCTATCCAATTATTCACTCTGCTCCATTTTATGTACAACTATTTTTTATTAACCCGTTCTCCAAAAAGGCACATTTATATATATAGCGTTTCTTCTTTCAGTGAAGCTTGACTTATCTTGTCTTTATGTACATTCTTTTTGTTTAAGACAACTTGCTAGTTTGGGGAAGGATCTCAAGTCAGAGTAGAAGGTGGCTACCCCGCAATCCTTCATGAAAACCCTCTTTAAAGCCTATATCGTGTCATTTAAGGCACAATAACCATCTTCCATGTTAGATTTATTGTTGGACCTTGTTACGTGTCGGACCTTCCATAATTGTTGTCATGTCTTGAATCGGGAAGAAGTTCTTCAAAACAGGACATATAATACATAAAAGATCATCTAAGAATCTTATATAGACGAGTCAAGTTTAACCACATATGTGTCATAGCCGACCATATATATTTGGAAGCAACAAACATAATTACTTTTATAATTATAAAAATATTATGACGGGCCATAAATTTTAAATGTATTTGTTTAATTCTTGAACTTCAAGTACTCACACTCCACCACATAAACCCCCAAAGGTGGACCAACTGTTTACCAAAACAACACATCCCTTTATGTATTTTTCAATCAAATAATTTGTTGTTTCATCAACTTTCTAATCTTCAATACAGGACGACTCAAATACATCAGTTGCCTAAAGCCAAATTCAAATGAAGGCTTAAAATTTTAAATTTCTTTTTATGAAATTTATTATAGCCACTCAATTTAATCTTTCTTGATACATAGTATAGATTTGTCAAACTTCTAAAAATTTTATCCTCTTGTATAAAAAATTATATTTTCTATAAATAATACTATATTTTTAAAAAATAAAATTATACTTATAACCTATGCAACCTTTTTTTAAGCCTGTAGAGCCGCCCCTGCTCTTAGAATAGAATGAATTCTACTACCTTTCATCTTCCATTCCAAGCTTATGCGCAGTCTAGACGTCCTTAATCCTCCTTCCATCATTGACGATAGCATTTATATCGATGAACATAATTTATATTTATGATATATATAAATGCAATTTGATTAGTCATAAACTCCTAGTAATATTTTCACTTTATTTATATATAAAATAAATTTCTAGGTGAATTTAGTTCACGACTAAGAAAGGTAGGAGTTGTCATAACTCACTTGCTTAGAAATAAAATTAGAATGCTATAGTAGTTGGGATAGAATTTCAAAGACATTATAGATGTTATTAGTATATACTAACTATTATGGTTGTGAAATTGTGACAACTTCATCTTTAGCTTTCACGAACACTCATATTTTCTTGAAATTTAAAAAAAATATAGTCTAACATAAAATATTACGTCACGTAGTCATTCAGTTTACAATACTATACACTTTTAATGTAAACTCTGTATCAACCTTATATGAAAGTGTATAAGAAGTGTTTATACACACTTTTACGTTGTCATACAAAAACACTTATTTTGTCTCCTAGGAATTTGAACCTACGAAAACATCGTAAAATAGCTCAAATCTTCATTGAATAGCTTCGAATTTTAACCACGATTTCAAAACAACATTCCGACAAACCGCAATTATCAATTAGTCAAAAATTTCAATAATGACAAAACTCATTTATGGGTTTTCAAGCCTTAGGAAACTTAAACAATAGAGTTTTAAATTTCACTTTAATTCAGCCAAAAATGTTTAAACCTATGATGATAAAAATGAATATAAACTCTTAACTAGTTTCTAAGCATTAGAAATGAAAATCATAATCACAAATTAAAAAATTATTGCCAATTATCCTATGTATTTCATATTACATACAAAAAGGGGTAAACAGAGTAAGATCTGAAAAAATGGGCTCATTTTGATTATAAGCTTGAGTCAAGTGCTATAGAGTGTACAATCCATTCTTCCTAATTAAATTTACATTCTTTCTCACAATCTTTACATGATACTTATAACCTAAAGTAACATTTTTTGTCAATAAAAGAAACAGAAATGTGTAAACCTACACCTCATCCCTCCAAAACGAGTTCAACAGTCGTAGAACAAGTTGTACAGATGTATTAGTAGTTATGTATATGGGGGATGCACTAGTCAGCCCCTGATGTTGCTTTCTAGCTGTGATTGGTCCTTGGAGCTTCTGATGATGCAGCGGAACAGAAGATGGAAACGTACAATGAATACTGTCCAGGTTTACGCGGCAATATTGGAGCATCCAAAGCCCTGTATTATAGGTTCCTCAACTCTATGTTAGGGCATACATATATCCAATCCAGGTCAAGGCTTCACGACTGCTTGGTCTTCTCTAGTAAAGATGGGATAGGCCGATCAATCAATCAGAAAAAAGTGAGTAAGCCAGCCTTCTCCACAAAGAGGGGCTTATGATAATCTCAGACTATATGAAATACTAAGTAGACTGCAATAAGGGTTCATTACTTTAAGATGATTTAATATATTTGGATACAACGGGTAGACATAGTACCTTTTTTCAGTCAAGATAAACTTTGATATCAATACCATTATCAATGAGGGACTGAACAACTGCTCTAATTTTCCCTTCGAATTTGTCCCTATCCCTAGGTGTATAAGAAGCAGTGTATACATCAGCCTCTCTTGCCCTGTCGGACAATATCTGTCCGACAGACAAGCATGCAGGAATATCACTTCGTGATTTGAGCACTGCCTTGATATCTTTGGAGTTTGTACCAGCTACTGCAACCTGTTTGCATGTAACTCTATGGGTGATTGAGGCTGAAACAAAGCGCTTTGATATGAAAACATCAAGTGTGAACGGTTCCATGTAAGCTACAGTCCGTTGCTTGAAAGAAACATGCTTGTTTGGGTTCTTCGATTTTTTCCCTTCTGATAAGTATATGATGGCTATTGTCATCATCAACGAAATCTTCCACCCCGAAAAAGCTTCTAGGTGCTAAACCAGGCTGCCAAACGAAGCAACAAACTTATTCAGGGGACACTATTTCAAAAATATACAGGTCCATCTCTATAATAAGCTATAAAACCAAGTGCAGATAAAGTTTGTTTGTTCATCACACATATGTCAAGCGCAATGCGTAGAAAACATAAATGCAGGTAATTATGTGTGTGGAACCACATATTTTCATAGATGAAGTGGAGCTTGCATACATTTAACACTTGCTAATGAATTAATAACATTTTATCAGTACATCAGTGCTACAAAGACAAAAGCAAAGCAATCACTCTAAAATGTACATACATATCATGTGCTAGCACACCGAAGCACCACACAGTGATACTTGAATGCAATTTTTTCTCCTTTTATCAAACCTCTTATTCCTCAAATGCACGGAACAAAGGGGAACAGTGTTTGGTATTACAACAAGCCCATACATTCAAACAAAGGAGGAAGAAGGCCACATTTTTCTAATATAAGAACAACCACACCACTGTGGCAAGGAAACCACAAGTATACAAACCTGTAAGCAGGGCTGACATCAAGTGCTGCAAATATGGAGTCAACAGTGTTTCACTTCTCTCTCTTTCTCACAAGCCACTCCTTATCATTAGGGGTGGGCATAAACACCGAAAAACCGAAAAACCGAACCTAACCGAATTATTTTGGTATTTCGGTTTTCGGTTCGGTATTCGGTATATGGTTTTGTATTTTTCGGTATTTCGGTTCGGTTTTCGGTATGTAATTTTTGTGTAATTCGGTATTTCGGTATTTCAATTTACCGAAATATATTAAATTATAATATATATTAATATTATATTAATTATTAATATTTAAAAATAAATATTATAATTTAAAATTTAAAACAAAAGTTTGTCTTTTCAAACTTTTCAACTTTACAAACCCACTTCCCAAAAGGCAAAAATTACCGTTCCCACTTCCCACGTCTAGTCGTCTACAGACTATAGCAGCGTCGACCGTTCCGGCAACCAGCAGCACGCAGCAGCTGCCAATCGACCAGCAGGCAGCCGTAGCACAACAACGACCGGTAAATTTCAATTTTATAACAAGGCTAAATTTCAATGTTAACGACAATTTATTATTTTGAATCATACAATAATTTGAAAAACAGAGTAAAATAAGCAAAAAGAAATAAACATAAATAAAATAAACAAAAAAAATTACAAAATTTTAAAAAGCCCACTAAGCAGGCCCATAACAAAAAACCGAATTAACAAAAACCGAACCAAAATAACAAAAATCGAACCGAACCGAATTATTTCGGATCGGTGTTCGGTACACGTTGTACAAGAACCGAAAACCGAAAAAACCGAAAAAAAAACCCGAAACCGAAATACCGAATGCCCAGCCCTGCTTATCATTCTTTTCCTGGATAAAATAGTCATTCCTTATTTTTTAAGTGAAGGACGGGAATCACTTCAAGCTCCCATTCTGAGCCAGAAAATGAATGTGGGATTCAAAACTTTAATGTATTTGGTTTGTTTTAGATTTGGTGAATATCCCATCTAAAAGCTTAAAGGATCTGTACTCTGATTCTACAATCTCTTCCCTCAAACACAATCCAAACTTATCTTCTTCGTGAAGCTGCAGCGCATGTCTTCTTTATTAATTAATTATACAAAAGCAAAGGTAAAAAAATAACAGCAGCACAGTAAAGAGACATAAAGTCAGCAGTTTTTATCAGAGCTAGTTTTCTAAATCCCAAATTCATCCATTGATCTTGCCTGCACATCAATTCACTACAACCTTGTATGACATCACATACTAATAACACTAAAAATGTATAGTTTCTTCTTTATTGGCTTGTTTTTGTCAATTAAGCAATCACATATATACATAGTACAAGCATTTTTATATATTAGCATCCTCACAACAGAGGAGAACCAACTGATTCCTCAACTAAGCGAAACCAACAATAAAGAGTTCATTTCAACAAAATGGTGGTTGCTTCAAAATGCTTTATGTCCACAAGGTATGATTATTTCACTAGATTTTAAAATGCATTGCAACTAAGAAATAACAAAATATTCTTCACATTTTAGAAACGGCCAACATTCTCAAGAACCTACCATTTGGAGCTTCACCTTTTCATAGTTACATGCTTCTATCATCACACAGAGTACCTTCCCAGTTATTTGACACTATATAGAACAACTTTTCATTTAAATATGACTTAATGAAGATCTAACTACTGCTCGGTCATACCGCTTTTGCCTTGATGTGAGATCTTCACAACAATTACTCCACTTTTACATAGTCCAACAATTTCTCAAACACATCTGTACATAACTCTAATATCTAAAACTATTCAAATTAATTCAATCTCTAATTATATTCAACTGGCAAAACATGATAAACAAACTTGGGATGGAAGAAGAAACAATGTCGGTGAAAGTTGCTTTGTTAAGAGTCTAGACTCTCTAGAGAACAATTAACTCGACTCACTTGAGCCTTTATCTCAATATGAAACTAATAGTCTGAAATGATAGAGTTCATTCCAACAAGCCTTATATGGAAACAAGAAGATCATACTGATTCCCATGTAATGTGTGGCAATCCTACCATAATATTCACCAGTCCTCTTACCCGAGAGTCATTTGTATGGAAGTTAATGAGCACTCTTCTGCATTTGTTTTACTTTTACATAAAGACCGTCTTTGTTTGAACAATAGGTAAACACACACTGGATAAAACAACCAAGTAACCTCAGAAGTAACAGGTGGTTTAGCTAAGATCTAAATAGCCATGTCCTATTGGAAAACCATACAAGTCAACAAGACAGAAGCAAGAACATTCGCTCTCTTCCTGCCAAAGTTATGTATGCACATATGAAAATAGAAAGGCTGCATGAAGTAGTAGCATCAACACAAATCATTTTACCTTTGAAGTATGAAAGCCACTAACTTGTGCACATAGAAAAGGCCTCAACTTCTGACCTCCTCGAGCGCACAACATTTCAGAAACTAGTTTCAGCATACTCCCATAAAAAAGAGACCTTTAATCAAATAAGACAACCTTTAATCAAATAAGACAGAGTATTAGTACATTAGTTCTAGTACAATCCCACAAAATAGAAGTTGGGTTTCTGAATGCAACACACAAATAGAACATACTTCCTCCATCCCAAATACACTCTTGCTTATTAATGATGCAACTCATTCCATTAAGACTGTTTTTCCATCCAAAATTTCAAGATAAAGTCCAAATCGACTAACAATGCAAATTTAAGTTGGGTTGTGATTGATTAGTATTTGAACTTAAAATTTCGATTTCGTAATTTTCTATCAAACAAACTCGTTTTTTTAGTCAGGAATTAATGAGAATTTCAATATTAGTAGGGTCTTCATGGGCAATCCAATACTCATTGGCTGCCCACCTAAAGCCTACCAATTGTTCTCCATCCATATTTACATCATTCCAAGAATTAGGACGCATTTCTATCAAGAAAATTCGTGACCCATTATTTTATTAGTGTTCTTCATCACACCTAAATTAAAAAAAAAACCCACTTTTAAATTTAAAAAAAAAATTGGTATTCATTGAGGCATTTCGTCAAACAACTAGCAGACATTCATCAATCAAGTCTTTCAACAACTCTAAAACTAACTTACATACATCAAAATGATAAGGAATTGAAGATAACACCTGCGGAGAAAGTTTTGATAGAGTAAATTGCAGAGAAAAAGAAGAACAGTTATCACCTTTCACTGCAAAGTCGCCGGTTTCTCTTACTCTGTTTCTTACTTGAACTTCAAATTGTATTTTCCCCTTTTTTGTATATTTATTTATTGAAGAATGGGCTGAAAGCCCATTTGAAGTGGACCGACTAATTTATAATGTTAATACCATGCATAAACAGTACTATATATTTATATGTAATAAAATATAGTATATTTATGTAAGTTTTCCTAATAAAAATCTCTTTTTTATATAGAAAAAAATAATTTCAATGGAATAATTTATACTATGAATACTTATTCAATAAATATTAGACCAAAAAGTAATAGTAATGCGACTTTTTCATAAAAAGTATATTTATATGGTAGAAACACATTGTATATAATTTAGATATAAAAAAATTATACCGTGAATTTATTACAAATAAAAATTTAGAAATATTTCTTACCAATTCTACTCTACATAATAAATTTATACCATGCTTATTTATTCCATAAATATATACCCAAAGGCCAAAAATAACATTATATCATGAATTATTCCATAAATATTATACCAAAAAGTAACAATAATTCGCCTTTATCATAAAAGTATATTTATACGGTAAAAATACATGGTATATATTTTAGATATAAAAATATTATACCGTGAATATATTATATATAAAAATTATATGTAATTAGAAAAATTTCTTATGAAATAAAATAAATTTCTACCATGCATATTTATTCATAAAATATATAGCCAAAAATAACAATAATCTTTTCTTGCCAGAAAATATATTTATACTATAAAATACATGGTATACTAGAAGAAATTTATATCATGCACCTATCATATGTAAAAATTTATGTGTTATCATTATTAATAATAATCTTATATAAAAATAAGGAATTATATTAAAATAAAATGAAAGAATTCTCTGTGAGATCTTTGAATTTAGTGGCTAATGAAGATTTGTGTAATAATAGCGTGAGAGTATCAAAACTATGGATAATAAGAAACATAGTAAGAAACATACGAGTAGAAAGTTAAGAAAAATAAGAAGAAAATTAAACAAATTATATCCGAAATATAAATAACTTAATATCACAAAAGCTGATAACGAAAAATTAGATCAATTAATAAATAATATATCTAAAATAGAATATAAATATATTCAATATTTAAAGATACAATGAATAGCGAGAATAATGAATATAAAGAAAAACTTCTTTTGAAATAATTATAGCGAAAAGGCAAGAATTAGAACATAGGCAAAATAGACTTAATAATAACATATTCGCAGGAATTTGTAAAAAATCTATAATAACACAGAGAAAAATTATTTTATATCTAGAAATACAAATAGAAAGTTTAGAATATAAACTTCAACACAATCTATAAATTAATAAGGAAGAATACGCAATAAATGAAAAAACATAGGAAAACTATGACGGATTAAAAATAAAGATAATATTTTCTAATCTAGGAAGAAGATACAAGAAAATAGGTGATAATATAAGTTTAATGTTAGAAAAGAAAACGGTAAAACTAGAAGATAGTTTAATTGCTATGACAAGAATAACAAAAGAAAATGAAGAAATAGATAGAAAAATGGAAATAGAAAAAATAAAACAACAAGCAAAAAAGGAAGTACAACAATTAGATGAAGTAAAAAATACTAAAATAATAGAACTAGAAAAAGAGCGGATAATGTTAAAAGAAATGTATGAAATGAAACAAAAAGAAAAAGAACAAAAAACAAAATTAACAAATGAGATAATTAAATTTAAAGAAAATTTGCAACTAGAAGATGAATTAGAAGAAAAAGAAGAAAATAATCAAGATAATCTACCGAAATAGGAATTGATGAAATAAACGACGATGATCTAGAACAACATTCGGAAACAAGCGAAACATATATGAAGCTTTTAGCAAACATAGATAATACAAAGAATTTAGAAATAAATACAGAAGACGTTGACATAGATGAAAAACCTAGCACATCAAGAGTAAATAATCCAAAAGATTTAAATCCAAAATATTATAATAAAAACTATGAACAATATGATAGAGAAAAAATTATATGGGATAAAAGATTAAATAAAAAATGGACACCTAAACCAATAAGCGAACGACATAACTTTTTAGATTTAGACTGTGTAGCAGATATAAATAAAACAATCCAATTATAGATATGATATATATCAAAACAATTAATAGATAACAAAATAGTAATAACAGAGACACCAGGATATATAGAAAGAACGCTTATAGAAACAGTAAAATTATGGTTACAAAATTTATCAGATGAAACTTTAAAAACTCTAAGAAGTAATAAAAAATCTCGTGGCGAATTAGCTACTACAACTATGGAAATATTATATAAATACGAAATATCTATAAGAAATAAATTTAGTAGTATGACAACAGAGGTGGAAGAACAAAATAAAGAAAAATCATAAATCAGAATCTAATGACAAAATTAGCAATATGTAATATGTGTTACATAAATGAATATATATGTGCATTTAGAGAATACTATTATAAAGGAACATATAGCACAGAAGAAAGTAAAGAAATAAGAAAATTATATTTTACGAAATTACCAGAACCTTTTAATTCAAAATTAATAAAAAGATGGAATGAAGCAGAATTAACAGATACCTTAGGAGCTAGAATGAAATTCTTGCAACGATGGTTTATGGAACTATGTGAAAAACATAAAGAAGAAATAAAAATGAAAAAAAATATTAGTAAAAAACTTGGCATGTTGCAAAAATAAAACAACACCTCAATTTGGTTGTATGGATAGGTATTATAAAAATAGAAAGAAATATAATAAAAAATATAGATCAAAATATAAATATAAATATAAAAAACCAAGAAGAAGATACTATGTAAAAAACTACAAAACCAAAAGACCATATAGACCAAATAGAAAACTAACGGAATGTACTTGTTATAATTGTGGAAAATTAGGACATATAGCTAGAGATTGTAAATTGCCTAAAAATCCAAAGAAAAACCAAATATCAAAAATAATAATAGACAATGAAAAATATACACAAATAGAATACGTAGATTATGAATTAGAAAGTGAAGATAACATATATGAATTATCAGAAAACAAAACAGACGAAATGGAAAATTATTCATTAATAGAATTAGACAATGAACACTATATAAATGACTGAGACAGATATACAAATAATAACTAAAGAAAAATATCAAGATGAAGAATCGGCAGAACAAAAAATAATATTTGATAATAATATATTTGAACAAATAAAAGGAAAAGAATTAGATTTAAGCGTAGCAAAAATATTCGAAATACTAACAATAAGAAACTGGTTTAAATGACAAAAAGAAGAATATTATGTAGTAAGTCAAAGAGAACTTATCATAGATTGCAAATACACCAAAGAAAGGGCTAAAATACCAATAATAAACAAACGAATAATAAATAAAGAAATACAAGATATTAAGGCTAAAAATCCAATTAAATATGTACATTTAGGAGGAACGGAAATATTAATAAAAGTATGTTTTAGAGAAGGAATAGATACACCCATAGAAATATACTTAGCAGATGATAGGATCATACAACTTATAGAAAAAGTATAATAAGTGCAGTAAAAGGTAACCCGATATACCAAAAATTTAAATTTATAATAAGTGTTAACTACTCAAGAGTAAATGAGAAATATAGATAAATCATTAGTATTATATTGGAAAATGTCGGGAATAGAACTAGCCCGGAAGTAAAATATTTATAGCTAGATGTAAAAACTTATATGTTCTAACAACAAAACATAAAATAACGACAAAAAATAAAATAGATAAAATAAAATTAGAAGATCCCTTTGAAAGGATAGTTACGAGTCATAGATAATAATGATTATAGTTATAATGAGATTGATATAGAAGAAAATTTAGAAATAGTAATAGAAAGATTAAACACATAAAAAAAGAATAAAGCGTGAAATACCACAAATATCATCAAAAATGAGTACCTCAAGGAGAATAGATAAAACTCCACAAAAATCAATGGAAGAAGAAATAAAACCACATCATTACTACATAACGGGGAGTAATGGAACAACGAAAATATTTAATATTAATAAATACGGGACTAGAAGAAAACTTTATTACAAGAGAATTAGTGACGGAAGTTGAAATAATAACTGCGAACAATTATGCCCCGAACTACCAAAAACATTAATGTATACCGAAGAAACTACGAAAAGGAAATAATCATTGGAGGAATACCAATAGTAATAAAATTTAAAATATATCAAGGAGATGAAAATATCACTTTAGAAATAAAATGGCTAGAACAAGTAAAACCATATAATCTAGAAGACAAACAGTTAATAATAAATTATGAAAATAAAAGAATAATAATAAAAAGAACTTTAGTATGATAAAAATATAAAAATATATATACTTGCAAAGATAATAATAGAAGGATATTACAACCTATATTATACACCAATGATAGATACGGGAGCATAAGCTAATATATGTAAATACAATTGTTTACCGGAAGATACGTGGTAAAAATTAAACACACCGATAGTAGTAACATGATTTAATAATGAAGGAAGCATGATCACATATAAGGCAAAAAATATAAAAATACAAATATGAGATACGATATTAACTATAGAGGAAATATATAACTTTGAATTGACTACAAAAGATATGCTATTAGGGATGCCATTTTTAGAAAAATTATACCCACATATAATAACAAAAACACCTTTGGTGGTTCACAACACCATGTAAACAAAAAATAGGAGCAAAAAGAGTAAATAACAAAAAATGAAAAACGGCTGAATGGATAAAAGGAAGTGAAAAAATTACAAAAAAAATTAGAAAATATAAAAGAAGAAGACCCTAAGATAGAATTAATTATATTCTCTATAGATAAAGTAAAAATAATCCAAGAT
This sequence comes from Solanum commersonii, assembly GCA_029007595.1. Taxonomy (NCBI): domain Eukaryota; kingdom Viridiplantae; phylum Streptophyta; class Magnoliopsida; order Solanales; family Solanaceae; genus Solanum; species Solanum commersonii. Next base: position 264,296 of record JAJTWQ010000251.1, read on the forward strand.
AAGTTATAATTATTATATAGTGAAGATCCTTTACAATGATGGGAGAAACATAAAACAAAAGTAAAAATTGAGCTAATTGATAACAATAGTATAATAACCCAAAAACCATTAAAGTATAATTTTAATGATTTAACCGAATTTAAGATACATATAAATGAATTACTAGAAAAAAGATATATACAAGAAAGCAATAGTAAGCACACAAGCCCGACATTTATCGTAAATAGACATAGTGAACAAAAAGAGGAAAAAACGAGAATGATTATTGATTATAGAAATTTAAATGCAAAAACTAAAACATATAACTATTCGATACCAAATAAAATACTAAAGATAAGACAAATACAAGGATATAATTATTTTAGCAAATTTGATTGTAAATCAGGATTTTATCACTTAAAATTAGAAGAAGAATCTAAAAAACTAACAGCATTCACTGTACTACAAGGATTTTACGAATGTAATGTATTACCATTTGGATATAAAAATGCACCAGGTAGATACCAACACTTTATGGATAACTATTTTACAGAGAATTTAAAACTATTACAACAAAAATTAAAGAAAGATGTAGAATACCAGTTTGATAAAAAAGACCAAACACAAATACAAAAAATAAAACTATTATGTAAAAACCTACCTAAACTATATTTTCCTGACGAAAACAAAAAAATTACTTATATAGTAGAATCAGACGCCAGTGAAAAAAGTTATGGAGTAGTCTTAAAATATAGATATGATAAAAAAGAAATAGAACACCATTGTAGATATTATTCAGGAACATTTACCAATATAAAAATAAGATGGGAAATAAATAGGAAAGATTTATATTCGGTGTATAAATGTTTACTATCATTTGAACCATATATCGTATATAACAAATTTATTATAAGGATAGATAACACACAAGTAAAATGGTGGCTAACAAGAAAATTACAAGATTCGGTAACAACAAAAGAAATAAGGAGATTGGTATTAAATATATTAAATTTTACATTTACAATTGAAGTAAAAAACCGATAAGAATGTTATTACGGATTACCTATCACGACAAAGCTACTCGGGCGAGACGAGGAAGAAGATACAATTGAAAAGATACTCAAAGCTATTACTACACTTTGTACAAAAGTGGATAGTATGGACAACGAGATACAAAAGCTAAAGACTAATGACGATAATCTGAAGTCTAAAGCTAGTATAGGTCGACGACATGACTATAAAAAATGCGGAGCTATGTCGATCGGAAGACAGAAAAAATCCAGAGCTAAAAGGTGACGTTGGGAGACACCTAAAAACCCATAACATTTGTTTAAATACAGTTGCAGGTACAAGTCAACGAGTTAGTGAAAAACATAAGAACTCAAACTTAAACCAGTTATTCGAAAAACCATTTACCCCAAGGCTAACAACAAAAAGCATATTGACTAACCACAAACTTCTACATATGCGGATAGCATACACCATGACAAAAGAACATATAACCATATTACGCGAACCTACATAGAAAATATATACAAAATCCAAACATTTTTAAATCTTAACCCCAGATCTACTACAACCCAAGAACCCAACTAGGATTATTTAACCAAAAAACTACAAGGTTATAATAAAGCGGTGCACAACCGAAAACTAACGCCAACTTAGTAATGACATGTTACAACTATGGGCTATTAAATATAGTATATACATATGACGGAGAGGAACTAAGTGAAATACCGAAACTACATAAAGCATTTATTACATATAAGAGAGTTACTAAGGGAAATTTATTCTATGTAAAATTTTATACGCTAACAAGAGAGATATTATACGAGGAAATAAAACCTCCGATACAAGTGGTAAAGATACGATTAACAAAAGATATGATAATACCGAAAGATATCAAACAACAACCCAGAGATACAAAAAAGCAAGATACCCGGATTTTATGCCAATAAGAGAATAATCGGTATATCAACCATTATACAAGAGATAACAAATAATTATTTAAACGAAAATGCTATATGGAGCTACTATGCAAGAGATCGAGTTAATGATTTATTCCAATTCAAGGGAGCTAAGGAAAGCGAGATATGGATGAAGTCCAAAGATGAATTTTATCATTACTTAAGACGAGAAAGAACGACCTACGACACGAGCACTAAAAGTAGGATTTATTTCGACGAGAATTATTAACTATATATTCCAAGATAATTGGTCACAAATACCCACGACCACATATGTTCAAAATGTAACGGAGAAGATAATATAATTTCAGATATACAGCTAGAATGATCTAATAAGATAGAGACGGAAGAAGATAAGAAGAAGAAGACAAAAAAGTAAAATAGACACGTGTGCAAAGAAAGTCATAAAGGGGAAGACAAAGAGATAAGAAGAGGAGAAAAAGAGATACATTTGGACGACAAAACAAAAAGCAAATAGTAAAATGTATAGTAAGATATGTAAAAAGTCATGAAAGTGTGTCATAAAGTAGGTGTATTATATATGTAAAAAGTCATAAAGAGTGTCATTGTGTCATAAAGTAGGTAGATGTGTCATAAAGTAGATATACTATATTATATTATATTATATTATAGGCACATTATTAAGTAGTAGGTGTACGTGTAGTATTGTGGAGGATTGTAAAGTAGCAATTCCTTTCTATATAAATGGAGGTATATGTAAATGAAAAGGCAGGCAACGCCTAACATAATAAGAGCTTTCATAAAAAATCACTCTCTCAAGATACTAAATACTTAAAAGTTAATGGATAAATGCGAAATCCAATCGGATATTTGAGATAACATGGTTAAGCAAGAAACAAAGGTATATTGTTTAAAAAATATGCGAGAACTAATTTTATATATTCACGAATATCATATATATGATTGAATAAGTTTATGTTAGTTATTATGTATTAGAATTATTTGAATAATGATTTCTAGTTTATTAGCACACGAAAATAGGAGAAAACTTCTATACTATGCCATCCTAATGTTGAAACCGGTAGGTGAGGAAAGCCGTTTAGGGGAGTAAACAAAGTTGAGGCGCTGATAAGAAGGAAGTATCCGCTAAACTATGATGCTTGTAGTGACAGGAGAACATGATAAACAAATAATCTAGTTCATAATGATCTAATATGAATTTAATCAATTATGAATATGATAGGAAGGAATAATTGAAAATAAAAAAGCTGCATAATAACGAACATGACTACATACATGTATGATGAAATGATAAAAAACTATGAAACTTTAATCTTGTATATACTTAAAGGTATATAAATAATTGAATTAAGAAGAATAATATGAGATAAAATATGTAATGATAACGAATCGAAGATATATTAAATCAACAATGGTATGAAATAGACCTACATGATTTATACTCAGAAAGAATAGAATGATATGATTTAGAAATAAATTGATTCAAATGAACTACGAATATTTACAATATTGGATAGAATCTATGGAAAATATAAAACTATTAAAACAATTAATGAAGGAAAATTTATATATGTACCAAAGATCCCAAGATATGTTATATCTAGAATATATCATAAATAATATTAGTGAAATACTCAGATTAAAACAACTATCGAAAGAATATTACAATAAATATTATTACATTTTACCATGAATTTCGCAACCCCAAAAAATAATATCAAAGAAATATCAAGATTAAGACACTTAGCAAAAGAATATTATAATAAAATCTTTAAAATAAATTACTCACCTACCACACTACTACTTACCACGCTACCACTTCCATGAATTCCTCAACTACTAGCTCCATGATATCAAAGATTAAGGAATGCTAATTCAAATAATGTCAGTCAAATATATCAAAGATTAATTTAAATAATGGCCGTCAAAGATATCAAAGATTAAGGAGTGTTAATTTAAATGATGTCGGTCAAAGATATCAAAGATCAAGAAATATTAATTTAAATAATGTCAGTCAAAGATATCAAAGATTGTCAACATCGAGCCATTCACTATTTATAATTTAAATAATATAATATTTTTTTTGCACGTGACCATATTTTCACACACTTTCATTTACACGTGTCAATATTTTCCACGCTCCTTTATTTACACATGCTAATTTTTCATGTCTTTAACATCTATTGAGATCACATCATCCACTCATCGACTTTTAGTGAGACCTCCTTACCACGGAGGACTATAGTTTTATGATTTGTTAGTAGTGGCATTTTGAGGTGTCGTGGATCTTCCTGTTGATGGTTATTATGTTTCGTGGTGGATGCTGATAGTGTATCTTTGTTAAGTTAATTTCATAGTGGGATCTTGTTGTGATTAGGTTATTGGTATAGTTCCTTTGAGTATGTTCCTTTGCCTTCACTGCCTATTTCTTTTGTCATATTCTTTTATCTCTACTTGCTTATATTGTGCATTACCTCTTCCGTAGTGACTTGTAATATATACTCCTTATTTACTTGCATTTTATACTCTTTTTTAATCTTTGGAGCTCATTCGGACTATGCCTTTTGAATACCATTTGTTTGGTACTCATACTACACTTCTGCACCCCATAGATCATAGTATGAGTTCTCGCTGTTGGTGTGTTTCTCATAAGTAACAACTTTGGCTCGAGGAGACTTAAGGTGAGCTCTTGATGTTGAGAGTTTCCATTCTTCCTCTATTTTGATTGGAATAGTTTTATTTTGTATACTCAAATGGTTTTTTTTTCTTATATATTTTTATTTACTTTGTATTCTTTGTTGTAATAGTAGCTTGACTGCGGCGATACCAAATCTTGGGGTGTAATATGTATATTTTGTTCTCTCTCATCTCCTTTTGCTTTCTAAAATTTTTATCTATCTTCTACATACTTCTCTTCCGCATGGTATCTTGTTACCTTTGGTTTACGGACTATGAGTTCGCCTTACCTACTAGTGGGGTGTTGGTAGATGCCATCACGATATGAGATTTTCAATCACAATAAATTGGTATCAGAGCCTAAGTTCACCAGTATCCTTGGTATGAGAGCTAGTGCCTAGTAGAATCTTGAGAATCACTGTGGAGACGTCTATGTCCTATCTTTGGGAGGCTATAGGGAATTCTTAGGAAATGTCACACCCAGAGACTATTCCCTAGACGTAACACGAGACCTAGGGTCACAAGTAACCTCAAGCTAACCACAGATACGGCATATCACAAGCATACGAAATAATTCTATATAAGTGGAAGCATAAGCTGAAAGATGTGTAAATCTAAAAGAGTTTAAGCGAGAATGTTAATGAGTTCAAATGAGGAACAACCAAAAAAGCTGAGTTTGCCTCTATGTTTGAAAGCCTCTAATACTAATGAGTTGTTGGGACAAGTCCCTAGCTAACTCTAAAATCTTGAAAACTAAATAATGAACTACTAAGTCAAAAGCATAAAGAAACATCCTCGGATGATGAGGACTCACCCGACTATCAACGATGTGGTGCCGGTATGAGCAAATCACAAAGGTGAACACGAGAACCCGAGCCCGCATCATAATAGGATGCATCATATAGTATGCATCAATACATTGAATGTCTTGAGCATGAGGCATATGCAAAGTTTAAAATATATATAAACATGCTAAAAATACTGGTCAAGTATGTAAACTGATCTAAACTGAAGTACATAGGCCCAAGATATAATAATGCAAAAAACTAGAATGCAAGAGTAAACTGGAAACATGCTGAAAAACTGAGTAAATACAACTACGGGCCTAAAGTACCTTCTTGAAGCTAATATTGTGGAGAGTCTATTAGCCGAGCATAAACCACGTGAGCTAAATACGGAGTCTAATGTATCGCCCCATCGAGAGGACCCAATATACCTTGCCAAAGTATAAAGGCATGATTGTGGCATGATCACTAAAACTGATGCCCAATAAAGGGGACTAATAAACCTACACTGGCACGTAGTTCTAAGACTTTGAGGGTGCGCTGAACCCAACTCAATGCTAAACACTACTCCCAAACTGAATACTAGAACTCATTTTAATTGTAGGCTTGAATTTATGAAACAAAACTAAACTGATTTGAAGAAAAATTCTGAGATAAACCATTGACAGAAAACTAACTAAATGCTGTTTAAAACTAAATGCTAACACCCTAAGCTAAATTTTGGAGAAAAGCTAATTTATGTGAAAATACTACAATTTCATGCTAAGTTCATTCCTTTCAAATCTCCATAAGAATTCATGCAAACTCATTTAAACAAGTACTATAGAATTTGAGTAGAAATCACAAGAATTAAGTGGGGTAATGAATCTGCATAGTTGGGAAAAAACCCTAGCTTCATAAATCATATTAATCGAAAAAAAGAGTATGATGTTTTGGGCATAAGGGCGAACAAAACCCTTACCGAATACCCACATGCCCGGTGAAGAACTATATGGAGAAATCCTTTGGATTTCGAGTGGAACTTGAAGAGGATCTCTGCTTGTTCTTGAGAGAAAATTGCCGCTTCTTTCTCTTCTTTTATTTCTAAGTTAGATGATTTTAGGAGAATGAAGGTTTTAGGTAGTTTCTGACTAGATTACTAGGCTTAGATGAAGTAAAACAACGTAGTTTAAGTACTGAATGACGTAGTTCAAGTACTAAATGCATATGGGAAAAGACCAATATGACCCTGACTTAAAGCTGACAAAGTGCCTCTCACGAAGGGCTTCACAGGCCGTCGAGAGCATCATGATCCGTCTAGTGGGTTGTGATGATGCTGCCCAATAGGGCTTCACTAACACGTGCATAAATTTTTAATTGGCTCGGAATTAGGCAAACTTGGTGGCGTTGGAAAGAGGACTCAAATAACTTTAATTTGATAGGTCATGGACCACGTAATCTATTTTGTCTTTGAAGGATATGGTCATTTGAAGTTGAACCAAAACTCAAAACCTGATAATCCCCTTTCACAGATGACTTCATGGTCCGTGTGAAGCTCCACAGACCGTTTAGGCGACTGTGGTCCTTCACAGTAGCTTGGGTTCTGTGCCTCTTTTCACGAATGACCTCAAGGACCGTGTGATGCTTCACAGACGTCTAGGCACTCATGGTCATCTACAGTGGCGGGGTGCAACACCACGAGCGGGGGTGACGGGTCGTTGTCCTCTAAATGACCCACGGACCCCCCTGTGGTTTGTCCTTCTCTTTCTTTCATTCCTAATTGATTTTTGAGTTGTTACAGAAATCCCATTACGAATTACTTATCATGTGCATTTACTTTGATCAACCTTTAAATGCTTCTTTCAATACTCTTTCTTAGATGGATAACATGAAGTATTTTATGGATGCGAGATGTGATCTTAACCCATATTACTAGGATTTTGATGCAAATTTTTGATTGAGATCCTTCGCTAGGGGTAGATCTTTGAGGATATCGAGATCAACCATAGGGTGCAGGGACCGGGCTCAATAAGATTTGAGGCTTCGGGTATTTTTAAAGTGATTCTCAAGCTTGATTAGGATTTGTAAATTCAATAGAATTCCTTGATAGTTTCTGTGTACAAGATCAGGCTTCTTGGTCTAGTAATGCACCTACATTGTTTCCTACAGATCAAGATTTGACGAAAGGACTTATTAGAAGATTAGTTTTACCCTTCCCTTTAATCGGAGTACTTGATAACAAGCGACTTTATGATTCCTAAGAGGTTAGTTATGCGAGGACTATGAAGTAAGCATCTTTTGATACCTACATAGGAGGTGGTAAGAGGCCCCACTATTAGTATAGTAGTGATACCATCTTTCCCCAAAGTGGACACTTCTCTCGTCGAAGTCATTGTCACTCTCAACTTATTAGACTCATGGTGGTAGTACCTTAGGTTATAGATGGCTCGAGGCGGGTTGTGATGCCTACGTTGGACAAAGTTTAGGTTTGGCTTCCCGTAGTTTTTACTTTGAGCTTTGGACCATGCATTTCATTATATTCCAATCAAGCCATCTTAATAGGTTGCGTTTGATTGGAAGTGTTATGAGTGTGGCATGTAGGTCCACTTTTCTAAAAAAATCCTAGAGGCCATCCTTTTGGAAGTAGAGTTAACATGTTTATGCCTCTAGAGCCCCAGTACAGTCAGCTAGGGGGTGGTCCCTAGGGTGTTAGAGAAGGTCTTTAGTCTGGTAGAGGTAGTCGAGGAAGATCTGAACGTTCTTCACCTAGACCTTAGCCCATATACGTTGCTATGATTGTGGTGAGGTTGACCATTGGTCTAGAGAGTTCGTTAGGCGTGAGTTGGTCATCCAAACACTGTCAACATGTGTTACTCCTTCGACTAAGGCGGTCGGGAATGTCATTCTTGTGGGGAGATGGGTCATTTGTATAGAGTGTGTCCTCGCCATGAGATCATTGTGCCACCTTTTATTGCTTGATTTTGATATTGTTGGCTTTGTTTTGTTCAATATCAAATCTTGCTTGATTGATAGCTAGACTAGCACTCCCTAGTTTGTATTTTGTTCATGTTATTCTGGTACGCTTGGATTAGGTGAATACCTTTGATATTTGTCGTCCTTATGTTAATATGAGAGATGTTGGGTGTGGAGAGGACTATGTGAATGGTGGTTTAGCCTTTTGTAATTACTGTTGTTTATCTAGCTTATCGGTTCTTTCCTATGCCTTAATCCTATTCTCATTCCCTAAGGTTGCGAAGTTGAGGTTCTATTATTTTCATGTTGTTGTGCTTGATAGTTTCATTCGAGTTAGGGAATGAGTAGTTCAAAATATTCTATGTATGACAATAGCTTGGTCGGGCATGTTTATATAGAAGGTTTTAGTGGGATTCAGTTGAAAGGGTTGGTTAATATACTTATGTTTACCAGTTGTCGGTCAAATGAACCGATTATTGAGCCTATATGTGTAACATGTTGATTGATGACTCGTTTGACCATTTATGTAAGGTATGTTTGCCATTTTTGAGTTTCATCTTTCTTGGGCTATCATCATTCTAGAATTTGAGGTATGGACTGTTCTACTTTATGAGTATGACTTCTCTTAGTCATTGTGATCCTTTGTTGTGTCTTGGTTTTGTCTTGTGTCCCACAACGGCCGTGTTGAAAACTTATGAGGTTAAATTTGTTGTTTTGGGTTATGAGTTGTGTAGTTCAATTGCGGCTTCTAAATATTTGCCCTTTGTTGGACAGTGAAAATCTACTTAGAAGATTCATCTATGGGATGGGGTTAGGAGTGACAAACGAGCGGGTTGAGTCAAATATGATTTGATAAAAATGAGTTAAATAAAAGTGGATAAAATTCTCGACCCCCTACCAACCTCCCTTTCCAGCCCCACCAACCTACCTGCCCCCCTCCCACCTCCCCAAAAAATAATATGCTTTCAAAATTTTCTTAAAATTTCCGATCACCTACACCCAAAAACATAATATCAATATCGTTTTTCTTTTACGGTATGAATGGACTTTTTTTATTACCATTTTTACCATTTAATTACCACTTTACCAATCGTCCTACTCCACGGTCTCCTATAGATCTAAATAATCCAGCGCCTTCATTTCAACCTGGTCCTCAATTGTACGTGCTATCGATTTGCTTGTTTGAGGAGATCATCGAGAGAGTAGGTACTCTAAATCCAACATTCTCTCGCAAGTGAGAACATAGTTGTTGAAAGTCGACAAAGATAAGAGAAGGAGTGAGAAATGATGAAGGGACTAATTTCTGAGAGGATCTTCTTGGAGATACGAAACTAGTATTTAATGAGAACCCCGATGTTGGACTACCTCCCTCTAGTGATTTAGAGGACTATGAAGAGGACACCACCCCTTTATGATAGGCCATACAAAGAAGAATGGTCCCTTTTTGTCACTAAAAAGGGAAAGGAGAAAGTCGTGGAGGAGACACCAACAAAGAAGGAGTCTACCGGGGCTACCACTTAGAAACTTATTAAAAAAAGAGAACCAAAAGGGGAAGAGAAGTGTATCCCGACTTTGAGCCCAAGTCATAACGGGGACTTGGTACCAAAAGAAAGAAAATTGACAAGGATGATACCAAACAGGACATTGTGGAGAATCTTCGAGTGCAAAAAGTCTTAAGTGGAAGAGTTTTGATCCTCGAGAAAGCTTCGGTATAAACACCTTGGCTGATATAGTTGATATGCAATCATGGAATGACTTGTTCATGACCAAATCCCCTATATTGCATAAAGAACAAGTGAGGGAATTTTACTACAATGTGGAGTTCATAGAGGATGGATGTAACATTCCAGAAATTTTTTGAGATGAGACTCGAATCATCCTTCGATGTGAGTAAGATTTTACCAAGGAATTTAAATTTTCATAAGTTTTAAGGTCACTAGATGTAGCACCTTGAGTTCCAAAAAGAAATAAATTAGAAATAGCAAAATCTGAAATTTTGCAAGTTATGCTTAAGTTATGAGTTTTGGGTAAACTTCAAACCACCATAACTTTTAGTACAAATGAGTTAGGAGGATAAAATATAAATAATGAAAGGTATTTTAATTATCTTTCCAACGCCACAAAGTTTGCTAAGTTTCTAAGTCGGATGAGTGAGATATGCCTTTTTGAAGTCAAGTTGTCCAATTTCTTTAATCGAAAATAGTAAGGGGTATTTTGGTGTTTTCCTTACCCAATCAGATTTAATTCATATTTAGTAAGGTTTTAAGGGTCTAACCCTATTAGGTTCAGTTTTATAATCCTAATATACGCCTAGGGTTTTAGTTGAGAGTTCAAGAAGAGAAAAGAGGAGAGGATCAAAACGTTTGTCGAGGTTCTTCAGTTTTGTTATGGATTTTCGCCATGGGTTTAGTCCCTAAGAGGTATGTAAGCTTCCATAGTGTTTGGTTCATTCACCCACACACCAATCATGAGTTTATTTTACGAATCTATCCATAAATATTGAGCAATTTAATTTCTTGATGAGTTCTTGATAAGTGTTCTTGAAGTTTCCTTATCGATTAATATTGATGTAAGATTCTACTTGGGTCAACTTCAAATGACTATATCTCTTAGAATATAAAGAGTTACGTGAGTCATAACCTATGAAATTAAGGTATTTGAATATACTTTCCAACGCCACCAATTTCGTATCAATCCAATTTATGAGTAAAAAGTTATGACTATTTTAGTAACCTATATAGTCTTTATTACAAGTGCTTGACGGGAAAACATTAAATAGGGTTGTTTTTATTTTTTTTACCTCCAAGAAAATCCTAAACGAATTTCTTGACTAATAAAAGGCTCAAAACAATCAGGTTTTTATCTTTTAGTCCATTATTCTCTTCTCTCTCAAACCCTAGGGCAAAACCCTAAGGAAAAATCAAAGTAGAAGACTCCATTCAAGATTCTTCCAATCTTTTTCAAGATTCTTTCAATATGTTTCAGGATTCTTCTTCAAAATAAGTCTTTCTCCAAGAGTTCCATTTTTTCAACTCAAATTCCTCCATACAATTATGAATCACTAATGAAAGTCATAATTCTTGGCAATAGAGATTTCAAGAAACTAATTCAAGAATCTCACGAAAGGTTTTCTTGATCGTTTACCTTCAAGCTAGGTTTTAAGGCTTCTAATCAAGTTCTTCTTCAAGATTCTTCAAGAACCTTGTTCTTCCAAGTATGTAAGGCTATCATAGTGTTGGACTAGTTCTTCCTCACTCCCTACATCTACTTTCGGATCGGTAAAAGAGTAATCTAGGATATTTTCCCTAGATTTGAGTATTCTTGAGATAAGTTGATTTTGTGTTCTTGAATTCATGTTTCTTTTAAAAGTTCTATTCCTAATTATCGAATTTCTATATTGTTATTAAGATCCTTCATATCATGAATCATAACTCTTGAATTCATTATTCAAATCCAAAGAGAGTTAAGAGTAGAGTCCAAGAAAGTCTTTGAGTTCAATTGTGAATCCCTTTGAGAGCAACTATCGATTTGAGCTAAGTTTTGAGGAAGTAAGTATGAGAATGAGAAGATTTGTATACATGAGTTCCATATTGTTATGTATACCCATGACTCGAGTCGTTCATGCCCATAATTCTGCATGAACTCCATAAATTGAGTATCTTTGAGTGGAGTAGTATCTTCAAGTTCTATTTCTTGAGAATTGAGTTCCTAATCCCTTTTTAGATTATATTCCTAATCACGGGACTATTACACATTACCCATGAAGTCCTTAAGTGGAGTAGTTCATGCCAATAATTCCTCATGAACCCTATAAGTCGGCGGTTTTGAGTTGAGAAGTATCTTTTAGTCCTTGAGTTGAGTAATTCATGCCCATAATTCCGCATGAACTCTCTGAGTCGAGCATTCTTGAAATGAGTATTATCATTGAAGTTCTTGAGTTATGAGTATTGAGTTCTATGTATGGTTATTGAAAACCTTGGATCGAGTCATTCACGTCCATAATTTGGCATGAACCTTATTTTGAGAAGTCTTTTACAATTGTTTTAAACTTGTTTTAAAGACTTGAGCATTGAGTTTGAGAAAGAGAAAGAGTGAAGTTCTTTTCTTCAAAGAGTATATGGGAACTAAGTATTCCCAAAAGTTAAAATGTTTTCACATTTAAACAAGAAAGGAAACACTGATTTCCAAAAGAGTCTTTGAGCTAGTTTTTCAGTAAAGAGTAAATGCTTTCACAATTAAGCAAGAGTGGAAACATTAATTTCCTAGAGAGTCTTTGTGCTATGTTTTGAGTAATTATTTCAAATCACAAAAATAGTTATGTTTTTATACATATGAGCTAGTTATATTTTGGTAGTAGTATTGAGCAGCGATATGAGGGAGAGTTTAGACAACTCACGGCCCTCATAAATCATGTAACCACCATAGGTAGAAAAGACTCATACTTTTAGATGATTCCTTAGTGCTATTTAGCATAGACTAGTGGATCCACTTAGTAGTTAGGTTCTATACCCTGGCAAGGTATAGGACGACCACGGGAAGCATGAGGCAAAATCTTTGTATCATCATATAGCTCATAGTGATGGTTGTCGGTTAGAGAATCTCCCACGAGAGATATTTTGTATTTTTATATACACATAGTTTACTTGTATTTTCATATTCAAACAAAGTTTATATTGTATCCTTGCATTCAAACTGAGTATATTGTATTCTTAAATACATTGAGTTACTTTCTACTATTTTAAAAGCTTTCCATATATTGCATCTCTTATTATTGCTTTATATTGAGTTGAGTATACAGAGTTTGAGTACCAAGAGTTGAGTATCTTATTATTGAGTTGAGCCTTATTTCACTGAGTTAAATATTTTATCTTTGAGTTGAGTATCTTATTCCTGATTTGAGTTAGTTGAGTGAGTTGAGAAGAGGTAAGCATGTTTTGTTTTTATCAAGTTCAAGCTTATATTATACTTTAGAATTCCCCTAACATTCTCGTACATCTCACGTACTGAGCCATTTGGCCTGTATCGTTTCATGATGCATATACATGTATTCAGGGTCATCAACATGAGGCTTCGTTGATACCACATGGAGTTCGAGTTAGCTATGGTGAGCCTCCTTGCATCCAAAGGGTTCCACTTGTACTTTCAGTTATATCAGTTGTTAGGATGTCGTGGGTCTTGTCCCGACTTTCATCTTTGTCAGTTAGAGGCTTCATAGATAGACAATAGAGTTTGATAAGTCTGTTTCATTTATCTTATTAAATGCATTAAAGACTTAATTTGCCTATTGTTGGCTGTTGAATATTCTATTTATGTTCAGAGTAAATCATTTGAGTTAAAGCTTTGTATTTGAGTTTCATGAATTATATTGAGTTTTCAAATTTTGCATGCTTAAGTTAGTCTTCCGTTTGTAGTCAACCAAGATGAGGGTTCGCTTAAGGACCAACAATGGTTACGGAGTTCCGGCCACGTCCAGGTGTAGGCTCGGGTCGTGACAATGGAAGTCTCAACATGCGGTTGGAAACATAAGTTTTCATCCGAATAAGGAACGATTGAGAGAAATCCTATATGTGTCCAGAGAAGGGATCGAGATCTATGATTGGCCAAACATGCGGTTAAAGCTTTGTAAATGAGTGTGCCAAACTCCCAAGATGCTTTGTGCGGGAATTTCAAAGGAACTCATGAAGAGGGACTACCAATTGTTGTTTGAGTTTGTTAACAAAGTGATTCTTCCACGATTTGAGAAAAAATAGTTGCCTCGACGACCGATGCATTTTTGATGGAAGCACTCCGCAAGTTTGACCACACTGAATCTTCCAGCTCTCATGTTGGAGCATATACACAAAATAGTAGTGGAACAAAAGGGTAAGCATGTCATGAGGTAAGGGTAATTCATCACTAAGGTGTTCAAACAATTGGATGTTCATGTAGGAGCAGGTACTATTGGAACAGTTAAACAATCATTTTCTCTAAACATCTTGGTTGAGTGTGTATGCATAGAAGGCAAAACAGGGCAACTGAGCAAGATGTCTTAGTAAGTGGTGGACCAGAGTCAACTTAAACATGAAATGGAAGATTTGACCGTTCTTTTGAACAAAAAGGATGCTGAGATAGCCTTATTGAAGGTTCAGTTGGCCAAAACACAAACAAAGGGACATGGTACAGTAGACGTCATTGAATTAAAAATGAAGAATGCAAAACTCTTTGCTCGTAATGCGATCTTCAAGAGAAGCCGATCAAGGCTCATGATACTACCAATGAACGATTTACTCTTGTCATCCAATCCCTCACTCAAAAGCCTCCCTCCACATAGTCCCCTTCTTTTCTTCCCTTTTGTTCTTGTGTGTGAGTGTCTTGGGGTTCTCTTAAGCATTTTATTTTTAATGTATTGAATGCTTACTCTTATGCAACAAAATGGATTCGTGTTTTGTTTTGATTAATCCTATGCTTTAGCTTTTTCGCAATGATGATGTGTTGCCATAGGCTATGATCTTGCTTTGCAGGCTTACATTTAATCTTGGTTTATTGCTTCTCTTTTTATGACGCCAAAAGGGGGAAAATATTGGTTGCATAGGATAGAACGTTGGCTAGTTCACAAAGGGTGGGGGGAAGACATGTACCGATGGGAGGGGAAGGCATTGGTGTTGATATGGAAGTGTGTGCGATGAGAGGGGGAAGGCACTGGTGTTGATATGACAAGTGTGTGTTTGTCATCATAAAAAAAGGGGAAGATGTTATTTCTAGTTTTGATGATTTGACAAACAAAGGGATCTTGTAAGGGGACCTGATCCTTTGTGCTAATACGTGAAAAAATGTCAGCTGGAAAAAGTACAAAAGTTGGTGAAGTTGGTGTATAGCTCCTGAGCGTGACAGAATCCTCAGCCAATAGCTGGCCTCTAAGGTTGTGTCTATCTTTTATAAGGTTTTCCTCAATTGACACAACCTCAGTTTTTGCATTCCTGAAATACTTAAGAACTCAAGCAAAAACCACTCATTCGAGAAGTATTTTCCTCAAGAGCAACATGGACCTGATAGAGCTGCATGTGTCTTAATTGTCTTAAGATTTATACTTCAATGCTTATCTTGTAAATCTATTTCGGTATTATAAAGGAATTAGATCTTTGTTTGTTTCAGAAGAAAAGTATAAATCAGTTAGAGTTAATTGGTTTAGTGGGAAACATTGTTGTTACTTAGTTTAAGTTTAAATCATCTAGAGTTAGGTGGTTTAGTGGACAACATTGTTGTTGCTTAGTTGAAGTCTATGTCATCTCGAGGTGGCTTAGTGGGCAATAGAGTTATTGCTTAGTTCTTTCTTTGTAGTAGAGTTGCTACATTGAGGAGGAAGGGATTTAGAGTTAAATTCCTAGGTTGCAAGAGCTTGTAATATGAATCGTTGCTCGTTTGAGTGACATGGAGCCGGGTTGAAATCCCTGTGAGGACAAGGTTGTGGTTTTCTTTGCCCTTGAATAAGGGAATTTCCACGTAAACTGCTTGTGTTGTTTACTTTCTTGTTTGTGCTTGCATTCTTTTGTTCTTCTTTGTGTCAAGCGACCTGGTCCATTGACTAATAGTGGACGCATACATCTTGACAGTTGCCTAAATTACTAAAAGATTCTTAGTAGTACAATGTTATCCTTTGATGGAAAAATAGGTTACTATATTCTCCTCTTGGACTTCTAGTTTTTTTTAATTATCATATGCTGGTATATTGCAGCTCATTAAAATCATTTTGTTTTCAATGCAAACTTTTTGGTCCCAAGTTTTCATCTTGCCTAATAAAATTCTTCAAATATTAGAGGTAGTGTACATAGCTCCTTCTCTATTAGTAAGTTGTATAAGTTTCAATGAAGACATGAATGTAAGACTCCGTACTTTATCTTTGTTTCTATTCAGATGCGTCATCATCTTATTTCAAGTTTCTTACTTATTGAATTAGTTGTAAATCAGAATTTTGCTAAACCATTAGCGAAAAATAATAATATTAGTACTTTATTTTCTACATACTTATTATATATTACACTAGTTATTAAATTAAAAGCTCAAAAAACTTAATTTAAAGAAGAAAAATTAATATGGGTGAAGTTGGATTGCACACATCAGCTGTGCATTTCAATGAGAGTGATGACACCATAGAAATTTTAGTTTTTGTCTTGGCTAAGGACAACAATTCCCAGTCGCTGACTTCGAGCGTAGGTCATTCCATAGCAGATGTTTTTGCTTCTAATGGATTCGTTGGGGTTTCTCGTCCTACGAGGGATTCAGATAGAGTATTCAAACACAAACTTCTTTCATATCCAATTTTGATAAATGTAAGGGAAATGATAGAGAAGAAACAATTTCTTAATGTTTTTACAGGGGAAGGTTCAAAAAGAGACAATTACATTGCTAATAAATTTCTAAAATAAGCAATGCAATTGTCTCTTCTTAAACCTACCCCTATATAACATAAGGAAATTGTTTCTTGTCTATTATTTTCCTTACATTTCTCTAAATTGGATGTGAAGGAAGTTTATGTCTGAATACTCGATCTGAATCCATCGTAGGATGAGAACCCTCAACTAATCCATTAGAAGCAAAAACATCTACTCTAGAATGGCCTACTCGAAGCCAGGGACTGGGAAACTTTGTTTATAACCCCTGCACTTCATGGTGAAGGACTTCGTATCATAGTTCCTCATGTCAACCTGATGGAAGAAACTACAAATTTTTTAGTACAATTTGAAGAGGATGCTTGGAAGCAATTTTTGAGTGCCATGTGAAGAAGAAAAAGTGAGACAAATGACTATTATATAGCTTCCACCCCCAAGCTTTGTTTGACTTATTCTAATAATTATTTTCTAAAGTAAAGGCATAATCTTTTTGGAATCCCATTAGAAGAAAAATATACAATAACAAATTTATATATATATATATATATATATATATATATATTCTTTCTTTCCTATATTACCCATGAGAATGTATTTAAAACCAATTGAATTTCTTCCTTTACAGACATATATTGTGATAATGAGAAGGATATTTATGTCATTTACCGTAATTATATAAAAAAATCAAATTTATCATCCAAGGTAAGTAATTATTTTGGAAAAGGAAATATGGAATGTATTCCTTCAATGGATAGCATATTGTATTACGTATAAGGAATGTTTATTTAAATAATGTCAGTCAAAGATATCAAATATTGAAAAATGTTAATTTAAATAATGTCAGTCAGAGATATCAAAGATTAACTTAAATAATGTCGGTCAAATATATCAAATATTAAGGAATGTTAATTTAAATAATGTAGGCCAAAGATATCAAAGATTAATTTAAATAATGGTGGTCAAAGATATCGAAGATTAAGGAATGTCAATTTAAATAATGTCGGTCAAAGATATCAAGGATCAATGAATATTACTTTAAATAATGTTGGACAAAATTTCAAAAATTGTCAACATCGGACCTTTCGATATTTATTTAAATAATATATTTTCTTTACACGTGCCAATATTTTCCACGCTCCTTTATTTACACATGCCAATTTTTTCATGTCTTTGACATTGAAAAGTTATCTACTTTTTAAAAAATAAATAAGTAAACGTGTAATTTCTTAGAATTATTATATTTAATAATTTGAATTCACAAGCTTCAAACTCAATAAAGCATTTATGATAAAATTGAAATCACGATGATTTTTTTTTTCTGGTACATATAGTGTGTAAATTTGAAGCTTTTTGTTAGGTCTGAATTGGGTCTCAGATTAGGGTCAAGAGTCAAGTCCCATGTCTGGGTCAGTAGTGGAAGCCAAATCGAGAGTCGAGTCTCTGGTGGAGGTTAGATCTTGAGTCACGAGTAGAGGTTAGATCCTGGGTCCTAGTGGAGGTTAGATCTTGGGCCCTAGTCATGGATCAAGATTGGGAGTCGGGTCCCAAGCCGAGGTTGAATTTTGGGTTCCAAGTCTTGGGTCAGTTTTAGGATCTAGATATGAATCAGGATCAAAGGTAGATATTTAGGTCTAAGGACAAGGTCAAGGTTGGGAGTTGGATTGGGTTGAAGTCGGGATCAAGAGTCAGGTCTCGAGTCAAGATCTTATCCAAAGTCTCGAATTGAAGCTGGGTCCTAGATTGGCATCATTAATTAGGTTTTGGGTCGATATAGAGAGTACACTCAGAGTGGTCCCAGAGTTAGATCCTTAGTCAGGGTTGGGATCACGAGTCGAGTGGTTTTGTCAAGTACTTTTTTACATAATCTGGAGTTCAA
Source organism: Solanum commersonii (assembly GCA_029007595.1). Lineage (NCBI taxonomy): Eukaryota > Viridiplantae > Streptophyta > Magnoliopsida > Solanales > Solanaceae > Solanum > Solanum commersonii. Next base: position 282,879 of record JAJTWQ010000251.1, read on the forward strand.
CTCCAGATCTAGTTATATTTTGCCAATTTTTTTGAAATATTCTATTTTCACTTTTTCAAGAATTTTCAGAAATTTAATGTAACGACCCTTTTTGTCGTTACAAGTGAACTAATTGTGAAAGAAATGGGGAGAGAACTTTTGGATTAGTGAGTTAAAAATTTCAGGTTAAGCTTGACTTAGACGAAATCTGAGCAAGATGAGGTATAGGGTGATATGGGGAAAGGATTGGGTGAAACATCAAAGTAAAGTCTGTTTTATTATTGCTAAGATGTTAAGGACTCCATAGAGCCTTCTTTGAATTGAATTCAGGTGAGTTGAACTCATAAGATCGAACTTGGTGTGAATGGGTTGGTTTGGAACATCAAGGTTTGAAGATGTTTGCGAAATTGGCAAATTTTGGAGGATTTTCGAGTTTCTTTCCTTTGAAGCCACTATAGAGGCTGACACATCGCTATAGAGATGGAATTAATTCATGCTATAGCGAAAGATCCCGCTACAGCGCCACTGCTATAGTGGTATTGGGTTGCTAAAGTAGGGTTAGTCACAGTTAATGCAGAAAATTCCCAAAATCACTATTTGATAATTATGTTTTGGGTAAGATTAGAGGTGACATAGGGAAGTTTTCACCTATTTTCCATTGAAATCATCCATAAAGGTAAGTAAATTACCGCCTTAGCTTGGTAATTCAATTAATAGGCCTTATAATCCACAGTGGTGACTTTAGGGGAGGGTTTGGTTGGACCTAATGGTGGAAAAAAACCCTGGTTTGGGTGGAAATATTATAAAAATTGTTTAGGATTTGGGATTGGGTTATAATCCGAGTATATTTAGGCCATTTTGTGTTATTTTGATTGTTTATAGACCAAGAACAAACTATGTTTCATAACAAGGGGAATACTCAGGTTTAATGAAACTTTCATGCTTGATTCAAGGTAGGTGATGGTTGAATCATTTCCCATTTACTTCATATGTGCATGTTAACTATTTTGCTAGTAATACTTAAACAATATGTGGTTAGGGAATTGAAAATGAATGAATGTGAAATGATAATTGTGGTTAATCACATGCAATGAGCTTGTCATATTTACTTGAGTTTACAAGTGTGATTTTATTTATTGTGGTTGTGATTGTGTTATTTCTTGGTTGGCTTAGGTACCATGTATGTTACCTATATTTGTAGGTATGCTGCCATGCCTAGTACAAGATATCTTATTGGTTCGATTAAATACCATTCCTGGTACATGCTTACTAATACTCCGACATAGGTACCACACTTGTTATATGTGATTGCTTTGTGTGTGGGTTCCATGAGTGAACCGGGTTGGTTCTTTGTATTTTTGTTGAGCATATTTAATGTGGCTATGTTTCTTGGTGTCTCATTTTACTAAGTTCTGATTTCTTGTTTATATTTTGTATATTAGGAGCTAGCCAAAAATCCTACTTGTACACCATGATTTGTGTACTGATATTGCACTTGCTCTTTCTTTGTTGATTACATGACATTTTTAGGCGGCGGTTGCGTGACCTCAGTTGTGAGTTTGACACCTTATCAATCCAAGGGTGAGTTACTTCTTCCAAGCTGCCATGGATTTATCTTAATTTTCTAGTCCATTGTTTGGACTTGGACTCCTTGTTTTGGGGTTGCATCCTCACATTCTAGACTTAGAATAGATATTTCAAAACACGACTTTCGGAGTTACGGGGGGTTATATCGTGATTGTCTTATGACTTGGTTTATGATGTTGTAAATTAATTTTCTTAAAAGGTTGAAATTGTGTTTCTGGTTGTTTAGTTGATTGCATGTTAGTAGATAAGTGGTTCTCCCACCGGGGTTTGGTATGGGTTCCTCTTACGGGGGGTTGGGTCATGACAAAGTTTGTATAACAACCCTAGGTTTGTTGATCTTGTCATATTAAAACAACTCTAGTAGAGTCTTGTGAAATGGTATAGAGACGTCTGTACTTTCTTGAGAGGCTACATGACTTTAGGAAATTATCTCTTCTTTATTTCTTCGTGCTATTACTTGATTTCAATTGGCTTCTGACTTCCTTCGTTCATTGTTTGCATATGTTGATACTAGATGTAATAGACTAAGAGTACCAGCTCTAGCTACAAAACTGACAAAGTGTGAAGGTGAGGAAGGGGCAAATGCGTAAGAAGGGGGCGGGGGTAGAAAAACAAGTGAAACCCCGGTGAGTGGAGCTCAAGTAGTGGTTGGGCCAAGATCGGTGAACCCTCCCCCACCCTAGGCTCATGTTGAGGATGATATGGCGGTAGAGTATAAGGAGGGTGCCGAACCTTAGATGGCGACACAAGTTAGAGGTGCAGCCTCCCCCTATGACTTTTTAGGGCATTGCGGGTGTTGGCCTTCCGAGAGGGATAATGAGATATTAGAGTTACTCCTATTGTGGCCACCACTCTAGCTCCGGTGTTTTTGTCCCGTAGTTACCACCACTCCTAAGATAGTGGAATCTTCAGGTATTGATGCATTCTTCTGTCCAATTTTAGTTGTATCCATGACAAGGACCGAGCATAAGTTGCTGACTAAGTTTCTAAAGTTGAAGCCTCTGTTGTTTCATGCTACTCAAAATGAGGATGCTTTTGAGTTCATATTGGATTATTATGAGAGATTGCATAAGTTGGGTATGGTGCAACAACAAGGATGGGAGTTTGTTACTTTTCAATTGTAGGGGGATGTTAAGCAGTAGTGGAGGGATCACATGGAGTGTTATTCATCTGTTTTGTCTGTGTTGACTTGGGCCTAGATTCATGCCTTGATATGGAGAAGTATGTGCCTTGTACTTTTGAAAACCGCAAAAAGGATAAGTTTCTGGGACTTGTACAGGCGGTATGTCGGTTGCGGTTTATGAGGCTAAGTTTCATGCCATGTCTTGCTATGTTACCCAAATTACGGACACTCAAGAGGAGAGGATCCGTCTCGTATCTGAAAAGGTTTCAACAGTGAGTAGAAAGTCTTATATGTGCATATACTTCTGGGGGAAAAGCTTTAATAAGGTAACTGATTTTGTGAAAAAGTTGGAGAGTCAGACATGTTGGACATGCTATGGTGATGGCCAAGAAATCCAAGAGTATGGGTAATTTTAGTGGTTCTTACTTTAGAGGTCCCAGCCAATAGGTGTATTCGGCCCATCCTATTCAATCACCCATGTTGGCTTCTACAGGTGGCCATTTTGGGCCATTCAACACTCTTCGACTCCTAGTGGCCAAAAAGCTTCTTATTCTTCTATCATTAGACCATCTCTTGATCGAGGGTCTTTTAATTGTAGTAATTTGGTCACAATATTAGAGAATGCCTTTTTTAAACTGACAGGTAACTCAATACAACAATATACCAGAATTGTAGTCCCAACAGGAGGAAGTGGCAATGGTAAGGGACGTCCGATGGGTAGGCGAGGTAATATCTAAGGAGGACGTGGAGGTAAAGGAAATGTTAATGCGGGGAGGAAAGTGACAAAGCCGACTTGAGGTGTCACTCAGACTAATGATAGAGGTCAGTTTTACACCCTCCTATCTAAATCTAAGGCTGAGGTATTTGATGCCGTGATAACATGTACTATTCTCATCTATGAACATATGACTTCTTTTTTATTTGATCCGAGGTCCACCTGTTCTTATATATTTGTTAAATTTGCATTAGGGCTTGATTTGATTTGTGATACTCTTCATACTCTCCTTCATATTTCCACTCCTATTAGGGAGCCTATAGTGGTGACCCATGTGTAATGTTCTTGCTTGATGGTGTTTGAGGGTCTTCATACCTGGTAGATTTGGTTACTTTGGATACGATGGATTTCGTTGTGATCTTGGGTATGACTTGGTTGTCTCTCTATCCCTCGCGGACCTGTTCCTCAGGATTGACAAAATTTTCTCCGCATCGCGGAGTGGTCACGGACTATTCTGCCTCAAAATTTATTTCGTGACCAAATAATTAAATGCATCTCCACGTCGCGGACTTGCTTCCAGACAATGATTTCTTGATCATTTCTCATGTTTAACTATCTAAAAACACTCCTAAATATTATGCGATCTTTCCTATCACAAATCACAATCTTTGAATCTATAAATTCAAATTCAAGAAAAGTTAAGAGACAAGTCAAGAGAAGTTCATAGAGTCTTTCACAAGTCTTTTACAAATGTTTTAACTTTGTTTTAAGACTTGAGTTTTGAGTTGAGTAAAAAGTAAAGATTAAAGTTCATTTCTTCAAAAGAGCATATTGGGACTATGTATTCCCAAAGAGTAAAATGTTTTCACATTTAAACAAGAAAGGAAATGGAGATTTCCAAAATAGCCTTTGAGCTAGTTTTCAGTAAAGAGTAAATGCTTTCACAATTAAGCAAAAAAGGAAACACTGATTTCCAAGAGAGCCTTCAGGCTAGTTTTTGAGTAATTATCTCAAACCACAGAGTTATGTTTCTAAACATAAGAGCTAGTATCATATTTTGGGAGTAGTATTGAGCACCGATATGAGATAGAGTTCAGACAACTCCCATCCCCCATAAACCATGTAGCCATTATGGGTAGAAAAAGGGTCATACTTTTTAGATGATTCCTTAGTGCTTTTTAGCATAGACAAGTGAATCCACTTAGTAGTTAGGTTCTATACCCTCGACAAGGTATAGGATGGCCCTAACAGCATGGGGCAAAATGCTGTATCATCACAATAACTCTTAAGTGATGGTTGTCGATTAGAGAAACTCACATAAAAGTATTTTGAATTATTATATACATTGAGTAAATTGTATTTTTGTATACATCCAGAGTTCATTTGTATCTTTGCATACATACAGAGTTATTATTATATTTCTAAATACACAGAGTTGTTACCCATGTTTTAAAATCTTTTCTTTATATTGCATTTACATTATTGCTTTATATTAAAATGAGTTAAGTTGAGCCCAGGTATGTTCTTTTAGTTCCTTTCAAGCTTATGTCTCGTTTTAGGTTTCCCCTCGCATGCTCGTACATTTAATGTACTGATGCCATTTGGCTTGCATTATTTTATGAGGCAGATACAAGTAACCAAGATCAGCATCCAGCGCATCGTTGATCCTGTTGAGCTTCATAGTTGTTGGTGAGCCTCCTTGATTCCGGAGGATCCCCTTTTTTAGTACTTTATCATTTTAGTTCATTAGGATATCGTGGATCTTGTCCCGACGTCCATCTAAATTGTTAGAGGCTTCATAGACAGTTAGTTGATGTTAGTTCTTGAGTCTTTCCTTTTCAGTTATGTTTGAGACTTTAGTTGCCACTTTGGCTACTGAATGTTTATTTATAATAAATTCTCAGTTATCATTGAGGTTTTTGTTTACTTTTTAAAGTATAGTTATGTTGAATAAGTCTTCTGCTAAGAGTTAAGCATGACCAAGGGTTTGCTTGGGGCCAGCAATAGCTGTCGAGTGCCAGTCCCACCCAGGGTATAGGCTCGGGGGATGACAAACTTGGTATCAGAGCACAAAGTTCAAGAGTCCTAGGGAGTCTATGAAGTCGTGTCTGTAGAGTCCTAGTTATCGGTGTGAAGCACGCCATATCTATAAGTAGGAGGCTGCAACACTTAGGAATTATCTCACTTTTTTCATACTCATTTCGTGTGATAGAGTTTAACTTTAAAAAGTTTCTTTCTAACTTGTGCTTGCGCGTGTCTTCCAGATCGTGCCTCCACGAAGAGCTGTCAGAAGTCGTCTGGCTAGAAGAAATATTGAACCATAAGAACAAGGGGTACCTAATGCACCAGAAATGCAATGCCAAGGAGAGGCCACCAATGCTTCCACGAAGAGCAGTCAGAGGTCATCTGGCTAGAAAAAATGTTGAACCATAGGAACAAAGGGTACCTAATGCATTGAAAATGCAATGCCAAGGATAGGTCAACAATGTTGAGTTCCGTGAGGCCAACTGGATGTTACGCCAAGTTGTGACCTACTAAGCTGGGCAACAGAGAGAGAATCGTCAGGAAGTGGTTGATACTTCTAGAGTCCGTGAGTTCTTGAGGATGAATCCTCCCAGCTTCATAGGTTTGAGTATTGCTGAGGATCCAAAAAACTTTGTTGAGGAACTTTAGAAGGTTTTTGAAATCATGCATGTTGCTGACACTGAGATAGTGGAACTAGCTACATACCAAATGAAGGATGTCGCTAGGATCTAGTTTGATCAATGGAAGAAGAATTGAGCTGATGGTGCACCACTTGTAAGTTGGGATTGTTTTGATGAGGCCTTCTTAGGGCGTTTCTTTCCCTGAGAATTGAGAGAAGCAAAGGTATGGGAGTTTCTCACCATTAAGCAGGAGTCCATGAGTGTTCATGAGTATAGTCTGAAGTTCACACAACTTTTGCGGTATGGTCCGGAGATGGTTGCTGACATGCGGAGCAGGATCAGTTTATTCGTTGCTGGGTTGTCTCGCCTGTCAAGCAAGGAAGGTAAGGCAACTATGTTGATAGGGGACATGGACATATCAAGGCTAATGATCCATGTGCAACAAGTTGAGGAGGACAAGATGAGGGATAAAGAAGAGTTTAAGAATAAGAGGGCTAAGACGTCAGGGATGAGTCCGAGAAGCAGAAGAGTAATGCTAACCGGTCTTCCTTCTAATAGAAACAAAAGGGACCTGCTCCATCATCTGCTAGTGCACCTACACCAAAGAATAAAGATGAGTACAATAGTCAAAATTTCAAAGCTAAACTTGATTATTCTCAAGGTAGTATGGCACAAGGAGGTAGTAAGCCTCCTGCATGTGCTAAGTGTGGTAGGAACCACTTAGGGATATGTTGTGATAGCTCCACTGGTTGCTTCAAGTATGGCCAAAATGGTCATTTTATGAGAAAGTGTCCAAAGAACAAGTAGGGTAATGGTAATGGGGGCAATATAGCCCAGTATTCTTCAGTTGATCCACCAGACAAAGTTGTATCTAGAAGAGCTACTTCAGGGACAAGTGGAGGAGAAAACCTTCTTTATGCTATCACTAATCGCCAAGAGCAAGAGGATTCTCCAAATGTTGTCACTAGTATGATCCAAGTCTTTAACTTTAATATTTACGCTTTGCTAGATCTAGGAGCGAGTTTATTTTTTGTAACTCCATATGTTCCGGTGAATTTTGATGTTCTTCCTGATAACCTTAGTGAACCCTTCAGTGTTTCTACACCTGTTGGTGAGTCTATTCTAGCAGAAAGAGTCTATCATGATTTTCCCACTTCCGTCAATCACAAGAGCACCATGGCTGATTTAGTTGAGTTAGACATGGTAGATTTTGATGTTATTCTTGGCATGGACTAGCTTCATGCCTGTTATGCCTCAGTTGATTGTAGAACTCGAGTTGTCAAGTTCCAGTTTTCAAATGAGCCAGTCTTAGAGTGGAAAAGTAGTTCAACAGTGCCTAAGGGTCATTTTATTTCGTACCTTAAGGTAAGGAAGTTAGTTTATAAGGGGTGTGTCTATAACTTAATCCAAGTTAATGACTCTAGTGTTGAGATACCTCATATTAAGTCAGTTTCAGTAATAAAAGAGTTTCCAGAAGTCTTTCCAAATGATCTTTTCGGAGTCCTTCCTGAGAGAGAAATAGACTTCGGTATAGACCTTATTCCAGATACTTATCCTATATCTATTTTGCCATATAGAATGGCTCCAGCAGAGTTGAAAGAGTTGAAAGAGTAGATGAAAGATCTCCTATAGAAAGGTTTTATTAGACCAAGTGTATCACCTTGGGGCGCTCCCATCTTATTTGTGAGGAAGAATGATGGTTCCCTTAGGATGTGTATAGATTACCGTTAATTGAACAAGGTTACCATCAATAATAAGTATCCTCTTTTGAGAATTGATGATCTTTGTGATTAACTTCAGGGTGCTACTTGTTTCTCTAAGATAGACCTCATATTTGGCTACCATCAGTTAAGAGTAAGGGAATGTGATATTCCAAAGACAACTTTCAGGACTCATTATGGTCATTATGAGTTTCTGGTCATGTCGTTCAGTTTAACTAATGCACCTGCACTGTTCATGGACCTTATGAATAGAGTATGCAAGCCTTATTTAGATATGTTTGTTATTGTATTTATTGATGAAATTCTAATCTATTCGAGGAATGAGAAAGATCATGCTAGTCATCTTAGAATAGTTCTCCAAATTTTAAAGGATAGAGAGTTGTATGCCAAGTTCTCTAAGTGTGAGTTTTGGCTTGAGTCTGTGGCATTCTTAGGCCACATTGTTTCTGGTGATGGAATTAGAGTTGATACCCAAAAAATAGAGGCAGTGCATAATTGGCCTATACCCACATCTCCAATTGATATTAGGAATTTTTTCAGGTTGGCTGGATATTATAGAAGGTTTGTAGAGGGGTTCTCATCTATTTCATCCACTTTGACCAAGTTGACTCAGCAAACAGTGAAGTTTCAATTGTTTGAAGCTTGTGAGAAAAGCTTTCAGGAATTAAAAAAGTGGTTGACTACTGCCCCAGTATTGACCTTACCAGAAGGTACGCAAGGCTTTGTTATATATTGTGATGTGTATAGAGTTGGTTTGGGTTGTGTGTTAATGCAGAATGACAAAGTTATAACTTATGCCTCGAGACAGTTGAAAGTTCATGAGAGGAACTACCCAACCTATGATCTATAGTTGACTGCCGTAGTTTTTTCTTTGAAAATATGGCGCCATTATCTTTATGGTGTTCATGTGGATGTGTTCACCGATCACAAGAGTCTTCAATATGTGTTTAGTCAAAAAGAGATTAATCTCAGACAAAAGAGGTGGTTAGAATTATTCAAGGATTATGACATGAGTATTATTTATCACCCAGGTAAGGCTAATGTTGTTGTTGATGCCTTGAGAAGGTTGTCTATGGGTAGTACCGCCCATTTTGGGGAAGATAATAAAGAGTTAGCAAGAGATATGGATAGACTTGCACGATTAGGAGTTCAATTTATGGATTCCACAAAAGGAGGAGTAGTGGTAATGAATGGGGCTGAAGCATCATTAGTTTCAGAAGTAAAAGAGAAGCAAGACCAAGATCCTATTTTGCTTGAATTGAAGGCAAATGTTCATAAACAAAAAGTAATGGCTTTTGAACAAGGGGGATATGGTGTATTGAGGTATCAAGGTAGATTGTGTGTACCAAGGGTGGATGAACTCCAAGAAAGGATCATGGAGGAAGGTAATAGCTCCAAATATTCTATCCATCCGAGTTCCACAAAAATGTATCGTGACTTGAGAGAAGTTTATTGGTGGTGTAGTATGAAGAAGGGCATTTTTGTTGCTAAGTGTTCAAATTGCCAACAGGTTAAAGTAGAGCACCAAAGGCCCGGTGGTATGACTCAGAATATAGAACTTCCAAAATGGAAGTGGGAGATGATCAATATGGACTTCATCATAGGTTTACCAAGGTCTCACAGGTAGCACGATTCTATTTGGGTGATTGTTGATATAATGACAAAATCAGCCCACCTTTTGCCGGTAAAGACTACCCATTCAGCAGAGGACTATGACAAGTTGTATATTCAAGAAGTAATTAGACTTCATGGAGTTTCGATCTCCATTATTTCAGACAGAGGTGCACAATTTACTGCACAGTTTTGGAAGTCATTCCAGAAAGGCTTGGGGTCAAAGGTGAACTTAAGTACTGCCTTTCATCCTCAGACAGATGGTCAAGCAAAGCACACTATTCATACCTTAGAAGATATGTTGAGGGATTGTGTGGTTGATTTCAAGGATAATTTGGATGATCACCTACCTCTTACTGAATTTGCTTACAACAATAGTTACCACTCTAACATCCAAATGGCTCCATATGAAGCTCTTTATGGGAGAAGATGCAGATCTCCTATTGTATGGTTTAAAGTTGGTGAAGCTGGGTTGATAGGACCAGACTTAGTTAATCAAGCTATGGAGAAGGTGAAAGTTATTCAAGAGAGGTTGAAAACAGCGTAGAGTCGTCAAAAATCCTACATTGATGTGAGGAGAAGGGAGTTAGAGTGTGAAGTAGATGATTGGGTCTACTTGAATGTTTTACCAATGAAGGGTGTTATGAGATTTGGTAAGAAGGGAAAACTTAGTCCCTGATATATTGGCCCTTACAGAATATCCAAGAGAATTGTCAATGTAGCTTATGAGTTAGAGCTACCACAAGAGTTAGCAACAATTCATACAATGTTCCATATCTCAATGCTGAAAAAGTGTATGGGTGATCTTTCATTGATCATACTAACTGAAGATATTGGTATCAATGATAGCTTATCTTATGAAGAGATTCCTGTTCAGATTCTATATCGCCAAGTTTGCAAGTTGAGAACAAAAGAGGTAGCATTAGTCAAAGTTCTTTGGAGAAATCAATTTGTTAAGGAATCTACTTGGGAAACTGAGGAGGATCTGAAGAAGAGATATCCACATCTCTTTGATCCCGGAGAAATTCCAGATCAAGGTACTAATTCTCTTCATAGTACTCTTTAATTGATATCCTTAATGTGAGATTTGATTGTTGGGTGTTTGAATTGAATATTTGATGTTACGCCTTTAGCTTACTAAGAGTAATCTCATTCAAGGACGAATGTTTCCAAGGGGGATATATTGTAACATCTTGCTAAGTGAAAGATCTAGAATTAGAAAGGGTCATTTTTAGAAAGAATGAAAAATCTGGAAATTTGCTTAAGTTGGGTTAAGCTGTGTAAGTATGAGTTTTTGGTCAACTTCAAACAATCATAACTCCAAGCTCAGGATGAGGTGTGCTACAAGATACCGTAGGAAAGATCTTTGAATTATCTTTCCAATGCCAGTAAGTTTGCTCAATTTTGAGTTCTGAGGGAGATATGCCTATTTGAAGTTGGGCTATCTAAATAAGAAAAGTCAAAACTAGATTTTAGAAGGGTATTATGGTCTTTTCACTACCCAATCAGCTTAATTCATTTTTGGTAATTACTTAGGGGTCTAAAAATAATTAAATCAGTTTACGCTTTACCAAATTATTCTAGGGTTTTTGGAGAAAAGAACTCAAGAAGAGAAAATAGGAGAAAAGTCAAGTGTTCTTGGATTTTTCTTGCGGAATCGGAGTCGTTTCGCCAAGGGTTGATCCCTAAAGAGGTATGTGAGTTCACATAGTGTTAGGTTCATCCACCCACGCGTCAAACATGTTTGTTTCAGTATGATTTTCGTCCTAAAAGATTGAGACTTTGATGTTCTTGAGTTGTATTCTTGAATTGTTTTCGTTCTTGAATTTGGGATGAGATTGAGGAGTTCTTGAGAGTTTAAGGTCGATTGTTAGAGTTGTTTTGAGTTTGATTCTTGTGTACATGTGTTGGGTATCAGAATCTAAAGATGAATTGAGGAAAAGAATCGAATTTAGGCGAATTGGGGTTAGAAAATGAAGAAGGAACAAGTCTGGTAAATCTGTGTACTAAGTCTGCGTCGCGGATCTGCTCCTCAAGATTAACAAACTTTTCTTCGCGTCACGGAGTGGTCACAGACCGTTCTGCCTTAAAATTTATTTCGCGACCAAATAGTTAAATGCATCTTCGCATCGCGGACTTGCTTTCAGACAGTGATTTCTTGATCGTGTCTTATGTTTAGCTATCTAAAAACAGTCCTAAACATCATGAGTTCTTTGCTATCACAAATCACAATCCTTGAATCCATAAATTTAAATTCAAGGAAAGTTAAGAGCGAAGTCAAAAGAAGTTCATAGAGTCTTTCACAAGTCTTTTACAAATGTTTTATGACCTTAGTATTGAATTGAGTAAAAAGTAAAGATTGAAGTTCATTTCTTCAGAAAAGTATATCGGGACTATGTATTCCCTAAGAGTAAAATGTTTTCACATTTAAACAAGAAAGGAAATTGAGATTTCCAAAAGAGCCCTTGAGCTATTTTTCAGTAAAGAGTACATGCTTTCACAATTAAGCAAGAGAGGAAACACTGATTTCTACGAGAGCCTTCAGGCTAGTTTTTGAGTAATTATCTCAAACCACTGCGTTATGTTTTTAAACATAAGAGCTAGCATCATATTTATGGAGTAGTATTGAGCACCTATATGGGAGAGAGTTCAGACAGCTCCCATCCCCTATAAACCATGTAGCCACCATGGGTAGAAAAAGGGTCATACTTTTTAGATGATTCCTTAGTGATTTTTAGCATAGACTAGTGGATGCACTTAGTAGTTAGGTTCTATACCCTCAGGAAGGTATAGGACGGCCCTGGCAGCATGAGGCAAAACACTGTATCATCACAATAGCTCTTAAGTGATGGTTGTCGATTATAGAAACTCCCACAAAAGTATTTTGTATTATTATATACATTGAGTAAATTGTATTTTTATATACATCCAGAGTTCATTTGTATATTTGCATACATACAGAGTTATTATTGTATTTCTAAATACACAATGTTTTTGTCCATGTTTTAAAAGCTTTTCTTTATATTGCATGTACATTATTGCTTTATATTAAAATGATTTAAGTTGAGTTGAGTTGAGCCCAAGTATGATCTTTCAGTTCCTTTCAATCTTATGTGTTGTTTTAGATTTTGCCTCACATGCTCGTATATTCAATATACTGATGCCATTTGGCCTGTATTTTTTTATGATGTAGATACAGGTAATCAGGATCAACATCCAACGCATCGTTGATCCAGTTAAGCTCCATTGTTGTTGGTGAGCCTCCTTGCTTCCATAGGATCCCCTTTTTCACTACTTTATCATTTTAGTTCCTTAGGATGTCATGGGTCTTGTCCCGACGTCCATCTCAGTTGTTAGAGGCTTCATAGACAGTTAGTTGATGTTAGTTTTTGAGTATTTCCATTTCAGTTATGTTTGAGACTTAAGTTGCCACTTTGGCCAGTGAATACTTATTTATAATACATTCTCAATTATTATTGAGCTTTCAATTTACTTTTTAAAGTACAGTTATGTTGAATAAGTCTTCCGCTAAGTGTTAAGCCAGGCAAATGATTTCCTTGGGGTCAGCAATGGTTCTCGAGTTCCAGTTTCGCCAAGGTGTAGGCTCGGGTCGTGACACCTTCGAGGTATTATGTGCCTTGTTACGTCTAGGGGGTACCCTTGGGTCGTGACAAACTTCATAGAATTCCAAAGTAGTTCAACCATCATTGCAATACTTGGTCGAGCTTTAGTCGATGTAACTGGACAACAACTAATTGCATGAGTTTTAGTTGATACATTTAACTGTTAAGAATTTAAGCTTAATTAAATATTTATTAGTGTGAACTGTATTCAGATCCGAAATTATTGAGAGAAGATGTTTTTTTTTCTTTTCTTTTTTTGTCTTGAAATTCTATAGCTCAACACAATATTCACTATATTTGGAAATCAATTCATTAAAACAAAGTATGAGCATTCACTAAATCAAGGGAGTAACAAGTACAACATAAGCAAGCTTCAGAATCTGCAAGATGTCATAGAACTCCATTTTTGTCGTGCTCTTCATCATTTCATCTCCTTGCTTTAGAACTTTTTGAAGACATAAGCAATCATTGCAACCTTGATTTTTAAGAAGAATACCTTAGACCTTGGCTGGAATATTTTTAGTATTATTTTTCCATTTAGAAGCCCCACAAATTTTGTACTCAGTTTAGTGTGCTCTCCTGTTTTTTTTTTGTCTCTTGAAATTCCACAGCTCAATACAATATTTAGTATATTTGAAAATCAATTCATTATTACAATGTAAGAGTTCCAGAGATCACTGGAATCTCGATACGACCCAGAAATTTAGAACAATTTGCAGCTCCACACAGACAACGAACAATTGTATTCCGGTATCACTCAAAATTATAGTTACACGCTAACTCCATTCCGACAGATATATCTTTCTTTAGAAAATCATCTTTCTTTATACGTTAATGACACCTAATTTTTATTATGTGATTTTTTAAATGACTAACCTAATTAAGGAATTGAATATGCTCCATACATTGCCTCCATCCAATAGAAGAGAGAAGTAGAGTTTAAGGACTTCAAACATATAAGCTACGTGAGAAGTTTCTATTATATTGTTGTTGAGTTGCTCACTATGGTCATGATCAAGCTGACAACAAACACACAACTAAAGAAAACAAATCACAACTTAAGAAAATACCTCAATTCTTATTTCATGAGTTTTGTTATTATGTCGACAACATCGAGTGTGCCTCTATATGGATGTGTTCTCTTCTTTTATCCTTTCTTTTTTTTCTTTCTGCTAGGTGTGTGGTTGTATAATCATTCTACTCTTATTTTCTTAATTCACCGACGTTCCAAGCTTTGGTTTGCCCAGGTAAGATGTCATATTATTTTGAAGAAAGTCAAATGTTTTCTGGTTATTTGCTAATGTAAGGAATTGGCAACTACAATTATCATTTTGAGTAAATATCGAATGCACAAACATAATACATATAACTTAAAAAATTGTTTGCTTTATTCTTTCGATAATTAAAGAGAGATAGTGTATTATTATTGCAAAAACATATGACACATAAAGAAGACAACAAACATGCTTCTGCTACATGAACACTCCATCTTCAGGGGCATTCACTAAAGGAGCAGATCCTTTAAATGGAAGCATGCAAGAATAGGTGACATAATTGACACTATCAATAAGCATAACAACGAATATCCGAGAGAGGGACTTCGAACCTATATGCCATCACCATCAACCAGAACAGATACTTCCATGGAAGAAAGTGACTTGTTCCTGCTGAAGTTCTCTTGATTTCCATTTGTTCCAGTTTGTTCTTCAAAAATACTGTGAGAGGGTCTAGAAAGGGAAACTAGAGGGCTATTGAGGATCCTTCTATTTCTGTGGAGGTGTGCCATTTTGCCTTTCTTCCATAGATATATCTCTACCAGAAGCTGACGCATCAAACTGGAACACTTCTGTACACATGCCTGAACTCAACAAAGATCCTGCCCAAATGAACACAAAAATGAATTAAATTATTGGAAAGCAGAAGGCTATTCCAAAACATGAACTTGCATAGAGCATATACTATGACTCAAAGAAATTAAAAGTGCCTAAATTCTCAAAGCAAACACTAGAGGAATTCATTTAAACTAAAAAAAAAGGAAAAAGAAAAGCAAAACATGAATTTAAATGATATGAAGTCCTTAAACTGCTCAGTTATATCACAAAGATAGGAATTAATAGTCAGTCTAGATTGAACAACACTTATCGGCAAGACCTTCAAGGTACCACTCCTGCATTGTTGATTTTACATTCTCTTTATCCTTAGATCCAAGAATGATTTATCCCAGTGTAGGACTTCGATAAAGGCGAGGATGGATTCCTAGGATGACAGGGGCTAAATCACCAGGAACTGTGAGGCCAACCTCTCTATTTTTCATATTAGCACTTCCATGAAATGCCATGGCTATCTCACTTGCCAATACATACTGAATTATCAAGTTCCCATCAATCACAACAAGTTTATCATTCCTTGGGACATATAGAGAGGCTGCCAAAGGATCACTACCATTCCCCACATGAACAAACTTATCTACAGCCTTATTGGTATTTTTTTGATTACTTTCACCATGAACTCCCCGTTCACAATGGGAGCTATGACCTTTTCCATCATATTTCCTAGAATAACCTATCTCATTCACAGGACCCATCAATTGTCAAAACTCTTCCATAATGTTTTACATAAAATCCACTCACAAAAGACTCTCCAATCATAGATGGTTCCGTAATACCTCCATATCTTAGTTTTAATAAAGGAACCAACCCACCAAAGAGCATCATGAAGAACAACACACCAAGGAAGCTAACACTAACAACCTTCTTTGTTTTCACCTCACTCTTCTTTTTCTCCACATTCTTTCTAATTTTTGGCGCGGGCCTATGATTTCAACTTTGGAATGGGAACTAATGGAACTTGAGATCCTTGTTGGCTCATCATATAAGATGGTGTATATGACATCCATGGAGGAGGATACAGATAAATCCTGGGGGTGGCGACACTTGAGCAGGTACACCAGTACCTCCAAGTTGTGCCTTTAGAGTTACATTTTCCACCATTGCATAGGATAAATTTGCATTCAAATGTTGAATTGTTGAATAAAATATTCTAAATTTATTCTCTAACTCCTTAGCATATTGCTTCTTTCTTTGCCTTGACAAGTGAGCACTTTCCCTGTTCCTAATTTTTCTAGCCATCCCCTTTTCGTCCTCATCATTGTTAAGATTGTCACTCAAGGAAAATATAGTGGATTTTTAGTGTTTGCTTACATCATTCGAGTCTTCACTACTCTTTTTCCTTTTCAACAAAAAACTACAGTTACTTATATTAGAATTGACACTTTCTAATTTCAGTTTATGTTCTAAACACCACCTTTTACTGACTTTTTTCCTAAATTTAGGGGAAAATGTACTGGATTTTTTGAAACTGGAGCTTCCCCGAGAAAATATCCTAAGGTCGAATTGGATGTTCTAGAAGCATCATTAGAACTCACCATCAGTTGACTCTTAGGTTGACCAAAGCTATGAGGGTTCATCTGACTCGAGTCCAAACCCGACTCCGACCTGAGACAGTATGGCATACAACTAGGGCTTTGAAATGCATCATCATTGGTAGGGTTTGGAAAAATATCATTGAATAATTCATCAAGAATGATGTCATCGGTCTTGAAATTGACATTCTGAAATTCCACAGGGAAATCTTCGACATTTTCTTGGTATGTTGCGGTCATGTGTAGGGCGTAAAAAGTACGATCAAGGGGTTGAACTGCAAGACCGTCGAACACCCAGATGAAGTTCGCTTCTTTCGACGGTGGTGGATCGGCCATATCTAGAGTTTCTCAGCAATTGATAAGAGATTTAGGGAGAGACAGGGTAGGAATAGAGAGGAAACTTAGTGTTACTTTTCTTATATAGTTTTATTTTTCGAGGATGTTAAGATTGATCCATTATATTTTGTAGATATCATATCTAAGAAATACAAATTTGGATTCTTGAAGTTTCAATGATAAATTTGTAAGATTGTTTTAGTTGGTAATGTTTATCATATCATCATATCATCATCATCATATATAATAATAATAATAATAATAATAATAATAATAATAATATATAATTAAAAATGAGAAACTTCAAAATGTAAAGTTGGATTACTATTTTACCCTTTCACTAAATCGAATTTACCTTTCAAATAGTAAAAATATTTCATATTCCATTAATTTGAAATATAAGGCATGAATCAATACTTGACCAGATACATTCTCACTTACTACAAGCCCTCAACCATTCAATAATGAGTTGACATTGCTTTTCATATTTCGTAACTATTGCAATCTATAGAATGCATATTTAATACGCCCTCTGTCCCTAATTACTTGTCCATTTTTCCATTTTTAGTTGTCCCTAATTACTTGTCCATTTTGACAAATCAAGAAAGGAATTTTTTTTCTTATTATACCCTCAATTAATTACTTTGAAAAAAGTAGAATTTCTTGAAAATCATAAGTTTTTAATTCATCCACTTCATAATTAATAGCGGCAAAATGGTAAACTCACTATATCAATTATTGTTTTCTTAATAGGTGTGCCAATTCAAAATTGGACAAGTAATTATGGACAGGGGGAGTAGTATTTTTGAGTTTAACCTTCAATCAAAAAATATATTAACCCTTTTAAGATCAAGTACATTAAATACCACTAATTTATTTCAGCAAATCTCTTCACTTTTCTACAAGGAATTTGTAGAATTTGAAGGTTGTGTTAGCATTGAACAATTCAATGTTGACTGATTGATCTAATTAACACATGAGAATGAAGATAAAGAATCCACAGGAGAGTTACTATATAAGTGGTGTCCTTTTACTTTGGTAAGCATGTGGTGAAGTGTTAAAAGAAGAAATGCTTCATGGTCTTTGGTGGTGAAAGTGATGGTGTTTTATATGTATATTTGGAGGAGTCATCAAATATTATATTCGTCACTTTACTTTTTTTTTTTTTTTGTTGTTTCTTGCGATAATTTGAACTCTAAAACGTCCTTCATGTTAATAAGTATTCTCTAGGCATCAACTTGCTAATTCACAAGTATTACGTATTTCTTTTTTGATATCAGCCAAGCCTTTTTCAAAATTTATGGCTATTGATATTTCTTTTAGTTCATTAAAGGGTTGATCTTATTAGAGCAAGAAGCACTTGTTATTTAGATAAAAAGAGAATTAAATTTATCTTATCATTTTCATTTTGCTAGAAATATTTGTTATTACTCAATAGTTCAGTTTTATAAGATTGATAGATTCTTTTGGACTTTCATATTCTTTATTAAGTAAAGTCTAAGCTATTGGTATTTCAACATTTCATATCATTATTAATGATTAAAACATGACTAAGCCTAAGAAAAATTGTTTAATGATCAATAGTCTTGCTGAGCTTTGTTTAATGACAAGAAATATGAAAAAAGTCAATTACATCCTTGAGAGAAAAGGTAGGATCATATAAGTAACCATAAAAATACTAAGAAGGAACACATTCTTACTTTGTGTGAATTTTCCTATAATAATAGTTATCACTCTAACATTGATATGGCACCATTTGAGGCACTCTATGGGAGGGGATGTAGATCACCCAGAGGATGGTTTGAAGTTGGAGATGTGAAACCTTTGGGAGTAGATTTAGTGAAGGATGCTCAAGATAAGGTGAGGAGTATTCAAGCTAAGCTTTTAGCAGCCCAGAGTAGACAAAAGAAGTATGCTGATTATAAGGTAAGAGACATGGAGTTTCAACCCGGTGAGAATGTTCTTCTTAAGGTATCACCCATGAAGGGGGTGATGATATTTGGTAAGAAGGGTAAGCTAAGTCCTAGATACATTGGTCCTTTTGAAATTCTTAAATGTGTGGGATCGGTAGCGTATAGATTGGCTTTACCTCCTAATTTATCAGGAGTTCATCCGGTATTTCATGTGCCCATGTTGAAGAGATATCATGGTGACGGAGATTATATCATAAAGTGAGACTCAATTGTATTAGACAAGGACCTCCAATACGAAGAGGAACCGATTGCAATTCTTGATCGTGATGTGCGTAAGTTGAGGACCAAGGAGATTAAGTCCATGAAAGTTCAATGGAAGTATCGTCCAATTGAGGAAGCTACTTGGAAAATTGAGAGGGACATGCGAGAGAAGTATCCCCAATTGTTCGTCGATTCAGGTTCTACTTCATCCCTTCCTTAGCCTATTTTCCTAAGTTTGTCACTCGGGGATGAGTGATGGATAAATTGGTATCTATTGTAACGACCTGTTCCCATCGTTATAGAAAAGCCAAAGGAGGAAAATTTGGGGCCGAAAAACTTTTTCGTAGTATTTGGATTTCCCAACCTTGTCCAGATTTGGGCAAAATCAGAGTCATCAAGATGTAGGGAAATCTCGTAACAATCAGGTCAATCATTTATGATTTTGATTACATGAGTAGTTAGATAACTCATTAAAGAATCCGTACGACTTTACTAAATTGAATTCGGATGGGTAGAACTCCCGAAATCGATATTAGCGTAAAGGGTATTTTTTGAGCATCGTGGGTTAGAGGTGTATTGTGAAATCGGAATTTTGGAATTCTTGAATTAGCTCTCTGTCTCGCATAACCCACTTTGGCGCTGGGTTTTGCCCCTCTGGTGGGGCCGCTACAGCGGGGTGACGGCCGTTGTTGTAGGCTCGACATGAATTAAAGTTAGTAATAAACCCCTAAACTACCTCATTATGCACTTTTTGACTTTTAGAGCTAAGGAACGAACCCTAGGAGAATCCTACTCATTTTTCACCATTCTTGAGGCTAAAGGTCAGCTTTTCAGTCCTCGAATCCCTTCTTTGATCCGTAGAACGTAATAGTATGGGTGAATATTGATGGGGGAGATTTTTTTATAGATTCTATAGTGGAAACAATCCTAAATTGGATAATTGGGATCACGGGTTTGATCTAGGGTTCATAGAATTGTTAGTAATCCGGATAATTAATGATTGTTTATTGATTCCCATATTATATTGATTGTTTGTAGACCAAGAACAAGCGGAACGAATTCGAAAAGGGAAAGATCAAGTTTCGTAGGGTTTCAAGCTTGTTCCGAGGTAGGTGATGGTTGTGATTATATGATTGTGTGATGTATGTTTGTTCTTGCTTCATTATGATATTTGAATATGTATGAATGTTGCAATGTTGATCACACTTGTTGTAAATGAGATAGATCAATGATGATTACCATAAAATCATAACTTAAATGTATGATCTTGATGATATACTTGTGATTGTGATTGTGGTGTGTTGAATGGATCTGTTGCCACTTTCCGACATAACTAACTTGGATCGATTGCCACGTTCCGCCATAACTATGGGATCGAATACTACGTTTCGGTATGCTAACTGTTTGGGTTTAGGTTCATAAGAGGACCAACGATTTGATATAAATGTGAAGTTGTTCGTTGTTCATAAATGTTGATAATATTGTATATGTTGATATATATATATATATATGCATGTGATGTCTTGACTTGCTTATGTTGCACTTAATGGGATAGCCGTGTGATCCGACTAGTACACTGTGGTTATGTACTGATACTGCACTTGCTCTTATTTTTGTTGAGTACAGGGCATCTTTGCGCGGCTACTGACAGACCTCGCTTAGGAGATCAGTGATCGTCATTCAAATTCAAGGGGGAGCCAATTCTTTCGGGCTGCCATAAAATTCTCTTTCGTCTATGTCCACCATATACGGACTTAGACATTTATTTTAGTTAGTTCATTAGTTGGGGGGTTGCATCCCTTCTTTTTCAGACTTTGTTCATTGTTAGATGTTTTGGTACATTGACTTTCAGGTTCTAGGTTATTTCTTCTGCATTGTTAGTTGTTAGATCTTTTGTTAAAGTTTATGGGAACTTCAATTTAGCTATTTTTTCGGCTTTCATATACTTAAATGCCTTAGTTTTGGTTTAGTTGTTTGGTTTGAGTTGTAGTAGTGGTTCTCCCACCGGAGAGTTAGTGTGGGTGCCAATCATGACGGTCTGGGTAATGACAAAGTTGATATCAGAGCCTAGGTTCATTGATCTGGATGTACCAAAACGAGTCTAGTAAATTCTCGTGAAATGATACGGGGATGCCTATACTATTCTTTGAGAGGCTATAGGACTTTAGGAAATCTCTCTGTTTTCTCTTGTCTCCTCTCGTGCTATGACTTGATTCCAATTGGTATCTGCCGGTTCAAATTGGTATCTAACCTCCTTCACTCTTCTGTCCGCAGATGGTCAACACTAGATTCAACATCATCAGGCCCTTAGCTCCCGTCAATGCTTCGGTTGAGGAATCTGCAGTGAGATATTGCTGTCGAGGCAGGGGTAGAGGAAGATCTAGGGGTAGAGGTTGTGGAAGAGCAGAACCTATTGGAAATGGAGCTTCTATTGAGAATGCTCCTATGAATGAGAACCCTCCTGCGCATCATGAAGAGATAGAGGAGAATGTTGATGTTGATGTTGAGGATTTAGGACAAGAAGGAGAGGTGCAGGCTGAGACTACATGTGTTCCTCCTTTGGATCTAGTGTTAGCTCAATAGATCATGTCGTTCTTAAAGGGATTGGTTGGTCCTGGAGGAGTTCTTCCTTCTGCTCAAGAAACTCAAGCTCATACTAATCCTTTTGTTCCTAGCACTATGCCCAAGGTGGGTGGGACTGCAGGTAATGATTCTTTCTTCTGTCCATTGTTTGGTTCTGTTGTGACTGGTAATGAGCATGAAATGTTGACTAAGTTTTTGAGGCTAAAGCCTCCTGTGTTTCTTGGTTCTAAGAATGAGAATGCTTATGAGTTCATTTTGGATTGCTATGAGAGCCTTCATAAACTGGGTATTGTTCATTAGCATGGGGTTGAGTTTGTCTTTCCCACTTTAAGGTGAGGCAAAACAGTGGGGAGAGCCTATATAAAATGCAAATCTTCTACTTTACTGCCACTTACTTAAACCCATTTTCATGCTCTATTTCTAGAGAAGTATGTGCCTAGGACTTTGAGGGATCGCAAGAAAGATGAGTTTATGGCTTTGGAGAAATGTGGTATGACTGTGGCTGCTTATAAGGCCAAGTTCCATGCTTTGTCTAGATATGCTACTCAATTGGTGACTACTGAGGAAGAGAGAATCCAGTTATTTATTAGGGGATTAAATTATGAGTTGTAAGTATTATTTGTTCATATGACTTATGTAGAGAGAAGCTTTAATGAGGTGACAGACTATGTTAAGAAAGTGGAGTGGGTGAGGCGAGACGGTCAAGTTAAGGCATAGGCAAAAAGGGCCAAGAACTCGGGTAACTTTCAAGGTTCTTATTCCAAGGGGTCCGGAAGGCCAACGCTTGCAGCCAAAACAATTCAGTCCGCTATGCCCGCCTCTATAGGTAGTTACTCAGAAACTCTATCTCATAATTTTTAGGATAGCCAGGGAGTCGCACCTTCGACGGGCGGTAGACCATCTTTTGATCGTACTTGTTACAACTGTGGAGAACCTGGGCATATGAGGAGAGATTGTCCCCACCCACGTGTGTTAGATTCCATGCAGTAGCAGTCTAGAGCAGTGGTACCCGCAGGGAATGGTAACAATGGTAGAGGACGTCCATAAGGTGGGCGAGGAGGTAATCAGCAAGGCCGTTGAGGTAGAGGAAATGGTAATGCAGGCAGAGGTAATGTGCAACCAGGCAGGGAAGTGGTTCTTCAAGATGATAAAGCTCAATGTTATGCTTTTTCGGGCAAGAATAAGGCAGAGACATCTGACGCGGTGAGCACATGTACTATTCTTGTCTGTGATCGAATGGCTAATGTGTTATTTGATCCGAGTTCTGCTTATTCATATGTGTCCGTGAGATTTGCCTCAGATTTTGATATGATTTGTAATATTCTTCATGCCCATATCCATGTTTCTACCCCAGTTGGAGAGTCAGTCATAGTTACCTATGTCTATCGTGCTTGCTCTATTTTGTTTATGGGTTTTCAGACTTGGGCTGATTTGGTGATTTTGGATATGACTGACTTTGACATAATCTTAGGTATGACTTAGTTGTCCCCCTATTATGTCGTATTTAATTGTAATACTAAGTTCGTAACTCTAGAAATTCCGGGAAGGGAAATATTAGAGTGGGAAGGGGCGTACAAGCTTAAGCGAACTAAGATCATATCCTCCATTCGGGCTAAGAAATTGATAGGGCAGGATTGTTTGGCTTATTTGGCTCATATTAGGGATGTTGAGATTGAGGCTCCATCCATTGGGTCTATTCCTGTGGTGTTAGAATTTATAGAAGTGTTTCCTAATGATTTGGCTGGTATGCCTCCGTATAGAGATATAGACTTCTGCATTGACTTAGAACTTGGTATTTATCCCATTATTATCCCTCCATATCACAAAGCTCCGGCAAAATTAAGAGAGCTTAAGGCTCAAATCCAAGATATTCTTGATAAGGGATTTATTCATCCTAGTGCTTCCCCATGGGGTGCTCCAGTTTTGTTTATTAACAAAAAAAATGGTAGTATGAGAATGTGTATAGATTATCGGCAAATGAATAGGGTCACTATTTAAAATAAGTATCCCTTGCCTCGAATAGATGATCTTTTTGACCAATTGCAAGGTGCATCAGTTTTCTATAAGACCGATCTAAGGTCTGACTACCATCAATTGAAAATTAGGCCTGAGGATGTGCCCAAGACGGTGTTTAGAACTCGCTATGGGCACTATGAGTTTTTGGTTTGACCAATGCGCCTGCAACTTTCATGAGTTTGATGAATGGGGTGTTTAAGCCATTTCTTAATTCTTTCATTAGTCTTTATTGATGGTATTTTGGTCTATTCGAAAAGTGAGGAAGAGCATGCCAACCATCTTTGTAGTGTTTTGGGTGTTCTTGGGAAGCAAAAGCTATATGCTAAATTTTCTAAGTGTAAATTTTGGTTGAAATCGGTTGCATTTTTAGGGCGTGTAGTTTCAAAAGAAGGGGCAATGGTAGATCCCCAAAATATTTAGGCGGTTAAGAATTGGGTTAGGCCTAGCTTTACGATAGAAGTTAGGAGCTTTGTGGGGCTCGCTAGCTATTATCATCGATTTGTGAAGAACTTTGCTTCTATTGTCACTCACTTGACTAACTTGACCAAAATGTAGGTACCCTGCGAATGGACTGAAAAGTGTGATGAGAGCTTTCACAAGCTAAAGACTCTTTTGACCACCGCACCTATTCTAGCATTACCGGTTAAAGGTAAATATTTTATTTTTTATTGTGATGCTTCACATTCTGGGTTGGGTACTGCATTGATTCATGATAAGAATGTTATAGCCTATGCTTCACATCAATTGAAGGTGCATGAGAGGAATTATCCAACACATGATTTAGAATTGGCAGCTGTAGTGTTTGCTCTTAAGATATGGCGGCATTACCTCTATGGTGTTAAGTGTGAAGTGTTTACTGATCATTGTAGTTTGTAGCATGTGTTTACTCAAAATGATTTGAATTTGAGACAGTGAAGGTGGATGGAGTTACTTAAAGATTATGATGTGACCATTCAATACCATCCGGGAAAGGCTAATGTGATGGCGAACGCTTTGAGTAAAAAAAATGGTGAGTATAGGTAGTTTAGCTTGCTTGAATGTATCCAAGCGACCTTTGGCTAAATAAATTCAGACCTTAGAGTCTAAGTTCATGCAGTTGGGCATCTCAGAAAGAGGTGGGATGTTAGCTATTATTGAAGTAAGGGCCATATTCATTGAAGAGATCAAGGCCAAATAATTTGAGGATGAGAATTTGGAGGAGCTTAGAAAGAAGACTGTGATAGGTAAGACACAAGAGACCACTCTTGATTCGGATGGTGTACTCAATTTTAAAAGGAGAATCTATGTTCCTAGAGTAGATGACTTGATTGAGAAATTGTTGGCAGAGTCTCATGGTTCACGATATTCAATTCATCCGGGTGTGACCAAGATGTATAGAGATTTGAAGAGAATTTATTGGTGGCTGGGCATGAAGAAAGACATAGCGGAGTTTGTGGAGAAGTGTCAAAATTGTCAACAAGTGAAGTATGAACATCAAAGGCCTGCAAGTTTGCCTTAAAGAATGCCAATTCCGGAATGGAAGTGGGAAAGGATAGCCATGGATTTTATGGTTGGTCTTCCCACGACTTTGGGGAAGTTTGATTCTATTTGGGTAGTGGTTGATAGATTGACCAAGTTAGCCTATTTTATTCCGGTAAGAATAGATTATAATGTTGAGTGGTTGGCTAAAGTTTATGTGAAAGAGATAGTGAGGTTGTATGGGGTGCCCCTCTCTATCATCTTAGACCGTGGTACCCAATTCACATCCAAGTTTTGGAGAAAATTGCATGATGAATTGGGCACACAACTCACTTTTAGTACAACCTTCCATCCACAGACAGACGAACAATTAAAGAGGACTATTCAAGTGCTGGAAGACATATTGAGGGAATGTGTGATTGATTTTGGAGGGCATTGGGATAAGTTCTTACCTTTGTGTGAGTTCTCCTATAATAATAGTTATCACTCCAGCATTGATATGGCACTATTTGAGGCACTCTATGGGAGGAGATACAGATCACCCATAGGATGGTTTGAGGCTGAAGATGTGAAACCTTTGGGGGTAGATTTAGTAAAGGATGCTCAAGATAAGGTGACGAGTATTCAATCTAAACTTTTAGCAGCCCAGAGTAGACAAAAGAAGTATGTGGATCATAAGGTAAGAGACATTGCGTTTCAAACCGGTGAGAATGTTCATCTTAAGGTTTTACTCATGAAGGGGGTGATGAGATTTGGTAAGAAGGGTAAGCTAAGTCCTAGATACATTGGTCCATATGAAATTCTTGAATATGTGGGACCGGTAGAGTATAGATTGGCTTTACCTCCTAATTTATCGGGAGTTCATCCGGTATTTCATTTGTCCATGTTGAAGAGATATCATGGTGACAGAGATTATATCATAAAGTGGGACTCAATTGTGTTAGACAAAGACCTCCAATACGAGGAGAAGCCAATTGCAATTTTTTATTGTGATGTGCGCAAGTTGAGGACCAATGAGATTAAGTCCGTGAAAGTTCAATGGAAGCATCGTCCAATTGAGGAAGCTACTTGGGAAACCGAGAGGGACATGTGAGAGAAGTATCCCCAATTGTTCGTTGATTCAGGTTCTATTTCATCCCTTCCTTAGCCTATATTCGTAACTTTGTAACTCGGGGAAGAGTGATGGGTAAATTGATGTCTATTGTAACGACCTGTTTTCGTCGTTATAGAAAAACCAACGAGGGAAAATTTGGGGACGAAAAACTTTTTCGTAGTATTGGTATTTTCCCAACCTTGTCCAGATTTGGATGAAATTGGAGTCATCGAGGTGTAGGGAAATCTGATAACAATCGGGTGAATCATTTATGATTTTGATTACATGAGTAGTTCGAGAACTCGTTAAAGAATTCGTATGACTTTACGCAATTAAATTAGGTGAGTAGAACTCCCGAAATCGATCTTAGTGTAAGGGTATTTTCTGAGCGTCGTGGGTTAGAGGTGTGTTGTGAAATGGGAATTTTGGAATTCTTGAATTAGCTCTCTGTCTCACGTAACCTGCTTTGGCGAGGCCCTAAAAGCAGGGTGACTGCTGCTGTGGAGGGCTCGACGCAAATTAATGTCGTTAATAAACCCCTAAACGACCTCATTATGCACTTTTTGACTTTTAGAGCTAAGGAACAAACCTCAGGTGACCCCTACTCATTTTTCACCATTCTTGAGGCTAAAGGTAAGCTTTTTACTCCCTGAATCCATTTTTTTATCCTTAAAATGTAATAGAATTAGTGAATATTGATGGGGGATGGTTTTGTTATAGATTCTATGGTGGAAACAACCCTAAATTGGATAATTGGGATCATGAATTTGATATAGGGTTCATAGAATTGTTAGTAATCGTGGTAATTAATGATTGTTTATTGATTCCCGTATTATATTGATTGTTTCTAGATAAAAAACAAGCAGAACGAATCCGAAAAGGGAAGGATCAAGTTTCTTAGGGTTTCAAGTTTGTTTCGACGTAGGTTATGGTTGTGATTCTATGATTGTGTGATGTATGATTGTTCTTGCTTCATCATGATACTTGTATATGTATGAATTTTGCAATGTTGATCACACTTGTTGTAAATGAGATAAATGAATGATGATTGCCATGAAATCATGACTTAAATGTATGATCTTGATGATATACTTGTGATTGTGATTGTGATTGTGCTGTGTTGAATGGATCAGTTGCCATGTTTCGTAATAACTAGCTTGTATCAGTTGCCACGTTCAGGCATAACTATGGGATCAGTTGCCACATTCCGGCATAATTATGTGATCGGATACCACGTTCCGATATGCTAACTGTTTGGGTTTGGGTTTCATGAGAGGACCAATGATTAGATATAAATGTGAAGTTGTTCGTTGTTCATAAATATTGATAATATTGTATATGTTGATATAGAAGCATCTGATTATAATGTTGTATTAACTTGCTTATGTTGTACTTAGTGGGATAGCCGCGTGACCCTACCAGTACACTGTGGTTGTGTACTGATACTGCTCTTACTCTTATTTTTGTTGAGTTCAGGGCATTTTTAAGCAGCCATTGACAGACCTCGCTTAGGAGATCAGTGATCGTCGTTCAAATTCAAGGGTGAGCCAATTCTTTTGGGCTGCCATGGGATTCTCTTTTGTTTATGTCCACCATTTCCAGACTTAGACATTTGTTTTAGTTAGTTCAGTAGTTGAGGGTTGCATCCCTTACTGTTTAGACTTGGTTAATTGTTAGATGTTTTGGTACATTGACTTTCAGGTTCTAGGTTATTTCTTCCGCATTGTTAGTTGTTAGATCTTTTGTTGAAGTTTATGGGAACTTTAGTTTAGCTATTATGTTTGCTTTCATATACTTAAATGTCTTAGTTTTGGTTTAGTTGCTTGGTTTGTGTTGTAGTAGTGCTTCTCCAACCGGAGAGGTAGTGTGGGTACCAATCATGACGGTCGGGGTCGTGACAGGTTGTGACTTCTCGGAAAGGTCATGACTTTTAAGATAAGTCACAAAAAACACTTGTTCATACTACCCTTTCTTGACTATTAATAGAGGGGTTTCCTCTAATTTTTCAACAATAATTTTTTTTATCTTCTACTCTTCTTCTTCATGCAGCTTGAAAAATTTCGTGTGATTTATTGTCGTTGAGTGAGTTCAAAGTTTAGTGGAATATAAGTTACCACTATTCTGATGAAGTAATTGTTTTATCCTAAGAGGGCATATTCTTAACCTTGAGTACTTGAGGAAATTTTTTTTATGAAATAATAATTATTTTTTTGCTTAGTATATACATTAGTATGTAATGTTCCAATATATGAAGTTAACATGATATAGTCTAAATTCATTTGTTTGTTTAACAATTTCTCTTGTGATGTAGATAGATGCTTCTGAATATCTTTTTTTAAAATTATTAAACTGCTCAAGAGTTAGAGAGTTGTCACGATTTGTTTTTTGATGCTCAAGACAAAAGAATGACTTTATTTATCAATGCTACTTATGTGATTTAGATTGTTAAGAAGTTTGCTTCAAAATAGTTATTACTATAAAAACATTGCCCTTTTGTTTTACTGATTTACTATTTCTTAATATTTAAGTATTTTTCGATGAAGAAATGTTTATATGACTTGTAATAACGCTAGTTGAAGTTCGTATTAGTTTAATTTTTATCGTAGTCTAAATTCATTTGTTTTTTTATTAATTTCTCTTGTGATGTAGATATATGCTTCTGAATATCTTTTTCCAAAATTATTAAACTTCTCAAGAGTTAGAGAATTGTAATGGTTTGGTTTTTTGATGCTCAATACAAAAGAATGACTGTATTTATCAATGCTACTTATGTGATTTGGATTGTCAGGAAATTTGCTTCAAAATAGTTATTACTATGTAAACATTGCCCATTTGTTTTACTAATTTACTATTTCTTAATATTTCAGTATTTTTCGATGAAGAAAAGTTCATATGACTTCTAATACGCCAGTTGAAGTTTGTATTTGCTTAATTTTTATTATTTATTTAATCACATTTGCCTTGGAGATATCATTTTTATTCTGAGAACAGAAGACGTTCCTCTATCTTAATTATGTATCCAATTCTTAGATATATCAGTTAGATTAGCTTATTTTGAAAAATTGAATAACTTACACTAAAGACATGTACGTAAGTCTTAAGAAATAAAATCAATCTTATGACAAATATTATCATATCTCTTGGCCGATGTTGGGGGACCTCGCAATGTGTGAGAGCACGACATATGGCTTACCCACTTGTTATTGGTTTGATACTGGGCAGCATGTTTATCACTATATACCGTTCATGTTCAGGCTTAAGAAGTATGGTGATTATTTATCTGCAACGGAATTTGATAAGATTGGTTATCTTTCTATTATTGGGGCTCAAGGTAGCGATATCCTGATTTTTTACGGTAGGTGCTCAAATTGTTATAGCAGTGGGGATGACTCAAAAATAGCTTGGGAAGGGATTTCTCACAATTGGCTGCTCGACAAGTTGGCGCACTTCATCCTAGCCATGGAATCAGGCAATTCAAAGATGGACCAAGTGTATGACACAATGTCCAATGAAGCTTGCAAGGTATTCAATGCTACGTCCACATTGTTACTGGTCGGGGTGCTCATTGAAACACCCAAAGAAAAGGAAATTGTTCAAAAATTTCACTTTAAGGACACAACTTGTTTACTGATTTCCTTTGGTGGTTGAGAATCTATAGTGTCGGCTGCACATTCCACATGCGCCCTACTAATGAGGCATTTTGATGCCAACTCTTTTTATAGTGTCTTGGATAGAAAATTGATTTAGGGGGATTTTACTACATGTATTGTAACGACCTGTTCCCATCGGTATAGAGAAGAAAAAGGGGGAAAATTTGGGGTCAAAAAACTTTTTTGTAGTAATTGGATTTTCCCAACCTAGTTCAGATTTGGATGAAATCAGAGTCTTTAAGGTTAGGGAAAACTAGTAACGATCCGGTGAATTATTTATGAATTTAGGCGAGTAAAACTCCTAGAATCAATCTTAGCATAAAAGGTATTTTTTGAGCGTCGTTGGTCAGAGGTGTGTTGTGAAATTGGGATTTTGAAATTCTTTAAATAGCTCACTGGTTCCGTGCAAGCCGCTTTAGCGGGATTGGTGTCGCTCTGACGGGGCCGCTACAGCGGGATGAGAGCCGCTGTGGCGGGTTCGACGCGACTTAAGGTCTTTAATAAACCCCTAAATGACCTTATTATGCACTTTTTGACTTTTAGAGCTAAGGAACGACCCCAGACAACTCCTACTCATTTTTCACCATTCTTGAGGCTAAAGGTAAGCTTTTCACTCCCCAAATCCATTTTTCGATCCGTAGAACGTAATAGAATGTGTGAATATTAATGGGGGGAGATTTTGTTATAAATTCTATGGTGGAAGCAACCCTAATTTGGATAATTGGGATCATGAGTTTGATCTAGGGTTCATAGAATTGTTAGTAATTCGGGTAATTAGTGGTTGTTTATTGATTCTCGTATTCTATTGATTATTTGTAAACCAAGAACAAGTAGAACGAATTCGGAAAGGGAAGGATCAAGTTTCTTAGGGTTTCAAGCTTGTTTCGAGGTAGGTGATGGTTGTTATTCTATGATTGTGTGATGTATGTTTGTTCTTGCTTCAATATGATACATGTATGTATATGAATGTTGCATTGTTGATCACACTTGTTGTAAATGAGATAGCTGAATGATGATTACCATGAAATCATGACTTAATTGTATTGTCTTGAGGATATACTTGTGATTGTGATTGTGGTGTGTTGAATGGATCGGTTACCACGTTACAACATAACTAACTTGGATCGGTTGCCACGTTTCGGCATAACTATGGGATCGGCTGCCACATTCCAGAGTAATTATTGGATCGGGTACCACGTTCAGGTATGATAGCTTTTTGGGTTTGGGTTCCATGAGAGTATCAATGATTTGATATAATTGTGTATTTTGAGAAATGTAAAGTTGTTCATTGTTGTATATGTTGATGATATTGTATATGTTTGTTATATGCATGTGATTATATTGTTATGATGACTTATGTATGTTACACTTAGTGGGATAGCCGTGTGATCCTACCAGTACACTGTGGTTGTGCACTGAAACTGTACTTTCTCTTATTTTTATTGAGTACAAGGCATCATCAAGCAGCTACTGATAGACCTCGCTTAGGAGATCAGTGATCGTCGTTCAAATTCAAGGGTAAGCCAATTCTTCCAGGCTGCCATGGGTTTTCTTTCGTCTATGTCCACCATTTCCGGACTTAGACTATGTTCTAGTTAGTTGATTAGTTCATTAGATTAGGGTTGCATCCCTTTTTGTTTAGACTTGGTTCATTGTTAGATGTTTTGGTACATTGACTTTCAGGTTCTAGGTTATATTTTCCGCATTGTTTAGTTCTTGTTAGACTTTTGTTGGAGTTTATAGGAACTCCCTATTTATTTCCTTAGTATCTAACTTGCTTCCGTAACTTAAATGCCTTAGTTTTGATTTAGTTGCTTGGTTTGGGTTTTAGTAGTGGTTCTCCCACCAGAGAGTTAGTGTGGATGCCAATTACAACGGTTTGGGTCGTGACATGTATGTTGATATAATTTCCATGAATCTACAATACTTGAGGATCTCTATCTTGCTAAACATATAGCACGTAGTTTAGCAAGAGTGAAATACAATTTGATGTGAGGAATGATGTTAAACATGAAAAATTTAATGAGGGAATACAATATGTTGAATGTCTCTTTCCAGTCGATCTTTGTTTCAAGTAGTGCTTAAAATCACAATGCCATTGAAGGAACCACTTGGTGCATGGGGTGACAAAAATGTAGCTGTTGAAGGGATAATGGAGTATCAAAATGTATCAAAAGACCAATGTGTATATATATATTTCTACTGATAAGATCTCATTTTGTGTTGATACTATTGTTTTTCCAATGATCAATATTAGTTGTTTGCGTGCTTTTGAGTTCATCTCTGTTACATGTGTTGTGACTTGTAAATGGTTCAAGGTTGTTCAACCTACTGAGTTGGTTCAGGGATACAATGACAACCTACTATTACCTGAGACAATTGGTGAGGAGCATGCTATTTCCATTGTTATTGCCCTGAACCTTGAGGACAATGTTCTTATTGAGGACGGAAATATTGTTATGAACCCACCTTGGCCCAACGTCGATGCCTACAGGAATGTCACACAACTAGTTAGTGGCCGAGAAAAAGTAACATAACTGAAAGGCCTTTATAAAGGTTGATTTGGGACCCAGACCCAATTAACAACTAGCTTAAAAGGATGACGGATGAGAAAGCACGATTTATGCAAATGGTTGAGAAAAATGGCTAGTCATCTCATCCCCTTTCTATGAGTTTTGCTTCTCATCCCTTTCTTCTACTTGTGTTCTTCAATTTCCATTTTAGTTCTTAAATTCTTTTCTAATTCCAATTACGAGTTAGTGAAATAGATTTGTCGATTGTTTGAATTTGAATTGTGTTGGTCTTGTTATTGGGTTTGTTACAAATGCCCTATCTTCTATGGTAGGAAAAACAAAGCTCAGTTTGAGGAATTATTAAAGAAAGTTGGAAAAAGACTACAAACATGCCATAACAAATTATTATATTTAGATATGTTCTCATTTAGAATGTCCTTCAATCTATACTAGTTTATCTATTATCTGCTACTAATCCTCCGACTTATGTTATTAATGAGCTACACAAGTTTTTTGCTATGTTTTTTCGGGGTAATACTACAGGTTCTAAGAATAAACACTAGGTGTCTTGGGACACTCTGGGTCTATCAAAGGAGGAGGGAGGCGTGGGTTTCAGATCTCTACATGAGGTCTCAGAGGCTTTATTTGCCAAATTATGGTGGAACTTTAGGACCCCTACAAATAGTCTATGGAGTACCTTTATGTGGAACAAGTAGTGTAACAATTTATTTTTAGAAGAACTTATTTAAAATGATTTTTCAGGAAAGTGTTTTTGAAAATAAAATTTGACTAATTAATTTAAAAACTGCTTTTAATAAGCAAATTGTGTTTGTCTTATCTTTTTTTTAAAAATGCTTTTGAGAGTCAAATTACGAAAAAAGGACAACTATTAATGTACTTCTAATATAAAATTATTTTATAGAGAGAAACTATTTTAAATATATATTATAAAAATTTAATTAAATTTTATTTTTATTTAATTAAAATGTATATGTTTTAAATTTTCAATCAATATTAAACTTTTATTGGGAGGCTGAAATCTTTAATTGTTATTTTTTTCTTTTTTATAATCTTGTAAAAATATTGTTGGTATATTTATCTAATTCTGCAAAATAATACGTAAAATAATATATAATCTATAAAATAATAATATATAAACGTAAAATAAATTATAAAATTTATTATATATAAAAATTTCTTAAATGAAATTTAACCATATTTATGAAATATGTTAATTAATTAATAATAAATATATTGGTAAATATATATATATTAAAATAATATTTTAGTCTTGAAAAAAACTATTTGTTGTTTATGCTTCTGCTTTTCTAAAATGCTGAAATTTTTAGCTTCTTCCCAACAAAAAAAAAACTATTTCTGCTTCTATTAAAAAAAAATAGTTTACTGATTTACCAAACACTTAATTTTTCAACAAAAGTATCTTTTTCTCAAAATAACTGTTTCTGGCCTCCCAACAACAATGCCAAACATGTTCTTAATCAATAAATGATCATCTTTCCATAGTCGTAATCATTAACGTAATTTTCCTAATTACCGAAGTCTCAACTACGAGACCTATCTATGAGTGCCCGTGAAACACTAAATTCTACAGATTTCAGCAATCTTCTGCAATTTTCCATACTCTAACCTAAGTTATGCATTTCAGGGGTGTTACACCCTTTATGTACAACTTTTATCTTTAAAAATTTACGTTATCTTTTAAAGAAAATTTGTACTTAATAATATAACATACACACAATAATGTGTTCTTTTATATACATTTATTGTTAGTTAACGTGATACACATGTGAAAAATACGTACACTTCACTTATTAATATTAATGATAATTAGTTTACCCTAGAATTGAGCCAAGAAACACGGGAGAAAGCCATGTGTTAGTTTAGGACAAAATTAGTTAGTTAGGTAATTTGTTATTGTTTTTGAATTTATACCTTAAAATAATTAAATATCATTTTTTTTTCTTTTTTCAAATTGGGAAGTTACCACATATAGCTCTTGTCAAGCTCTGAGCCTACATCCTGGATGCGACTGGCACTCGAGAACCATTGTTGGCCCCAAGCGAACCCTTGGCCTGACTTAACTCTTAGCGGAAGACTTACTCATAAAATAATAAAGTCAAATGGAACCTTTACTCAACTATCTCAAAGATAAACTCAGAATATTTTAGAAATAAAACATTCACTTGCCAAAAGTGGCAACTCAAGTCTAGAACATAAACAATGGAAATGAACAATACTCATGAACTAATACAGTCTATCTATCTATGATGCCTCTAATACTATGAGGGATGTCGGGACAAGACCCCTGATCATCCTAACAACTGAAATACTGAAAGTAAATAAGGGATCCTCCAAAAGCAAGGAGGCTCACCAACAACTCTGGAATTCAACTGGATCAACGAAGCGTTGGATGCTGCTATATCTGCATCATGAAAGATCCAGGCCAAATAGCGTCAGTACATGGAATGTACGAGCATGCAAGGGGAAATCTAAACAAGACATAAGCTTGAACTGGAACTGAAGAAATAACTTACCTCTTCTCAACTCAACTTAGGGATACTCAAAGTTACTCAACTCATTTCAATATAAAGCAGTAGAAAATTTGCATTATAAATAAAAGCTTTTAAAATAGTAAACAATAACTCAATGTATTAGAAAATACAATATAACTCAGTTTGTATGCAAAAATACAAAATAACTCTGTGGGAGATTCTCTAACCGAAAACCACCACTATGAGCTATGTGATGATACAACATCTAGCCCATGCTTCGAGAACTGTCCTATACTTTGCCGGGGTATAGGACCTACTAACTAAGTAGATCCACTAGTCTATGCTAAAAAAATAATAAGGAATCATCTAAAAAGTCTGAGCCTTTCAAGGTTATGATTCATGTTATGAATGATTTATAGATGTTTAGAAGTAGTTTAGAGTGTAGAGATCAATTAGAATACATGGGTACAATTTGAGGGAACTCATACGAAAAGAAGGACGAAAGAGTAGGGGACCTGGCGACCCTGGCGCACTAAGTGGCGCGGGGCGGCAACCCCTGAACTACTGAAGGGGGTTTGGGGCTCACTGAGTGGCGCAGTGACCCTGGACCAAAACTACAGAACCACTTTTGTGACGCACTACTGGCGCGGTGCGCGACCCTTGCCCAAAACTTCTTGAGGAATTTTCTTTCTCGTTTTCTAACCCCAATTCACCTAGAATCGAATAGTTTCTTCCCAACTCACTTAGATTCAAATACCCAATATTAGTACACGATAATATACTCAAAACAACACTCAAACTACTAACACTTGTCTCAAGAATTCATCAAAACCTCAATAATCAAGATTACGAAGGCAACTTCAAGAAAACTCATCAAGAACTATAATTCTTCAAATTCAAGAACGGAATTGCACTAAAAATAACATGATTGGCATGTGGGTGAATGAACCCAACACTATGAGAACTCACATACCTCTTAAGGATTAACTCCTTGGCGAAACAACCTTCGATTTGCAAGAAAACTTGATGAACGCCTTGACTTTTCTTATTTTCTCTTCTTAAACTCTTCTCAAAACCCTAAGCGTATATGGGGTTTGTAAAACTGATCAAAATCATATTTGACCCCAAAATAATACTAAAAATCGTTTTAAGCTAAAGCGGGAAGGTAAAGACCAAAATACCCTTCATATTTTTGGTAACTTTCCTTAACTGGACAGGCTAACTTCAAATAAACATATCTCCCTCCCCCGAACTCGAAACTTAGCAAACTTGGTGGCGTTGGAAAGAGAATTCTAAGACCTTTCATTTGATATCTTATAGGCCACCTAACTCATTATGTACGGAAACTTATGGCCGTTTGAAGTTGACCCAAAACTCACAACTTAACGAAAATCTCAAATTGGCTCGTTCCAAATTGGTTCTTTTGATTTCTAGCTCTTTCTAAGGCGGTATGTTACAGTTCTATTCATTAGAATTTTTTAAATTAAAAACTTGACAACTATTTAATCATAATGTAGTAGTCAGACCTTTTCCCCGACTAGTCAAAATAATTCTCCATGTAGTGAAAAGGGTGCAACTGGAAATTTTCATGACAGTGAGAAGAGGCAAGATGTTTGTAATGTCTCAAGAGACCTATTATGCTCGAATAGGTTTGATTATTTATTGAAGACTACTCGAAAGCAAGTATAGTTAACAGAGAATGACAACAATTTGATCCAAGAAAAGCAGGTCTCACCACCATCTTTGAATAGAAAATTAAGTCCAGAAGCTCCCGTATTTGTGCCTAAATTTGTGATTGCAAAGAAGAATGAGGCAAGGGCCTTAGTGTCAAATACAATTGATTTGGGCGAGGATTCTCTTGATGAAGATGAGAAAGACAATATGCTGGACATATGCTTTGATAGAGTAGCTAGGGAAGGGGATATATCACCTAGGCAACAAAGAAGTGGAAGCAACAAAAGAAAAAATAAGACACATGGAAGGTAACATAGTTGGGATGGTAAAATGACTGATGAGTTTGTTCCAAGGCACTTACCGATACGACAACCAAAACAAAACTATTTGACAGTATCAATAGGTTCAACAACATCCAATAAATCCATAAAGAAGGTATGAATTATCAAGTGTTGTTGGATAGGTTTGAAGAAGAAGACAAGAGAAAAATACTTCAAGTTACTTTTGATGGGCAATCAATCTTTTTTTATTCATGCTTTTGTAATAGAAAGTTTGAGGCTGATAACTCAACTTTCTTCTTGATTGGCATAGTTTTACATTATTTAAGCATCCTCGTTTGTAATATCATCATGGAGTGTATTACAAACTCTGTGGTGATAAAAAAATACTTCGTTTTCTCTAGTTTTTATTTTCTTCATGCTTGTTAGGTAGCAGAAGTTAGGTACTTCATTAGGATTAGTAAGTAAGGTCTAGCCTCCCTTACTTGTACATATCCCTATTGATATTTTTATGTTTAATAAAAGGCCGCGAGACACTGTCTAGTGGTAAATTTGCTTTTAAAAAATCATAATGATTAAGGTTGTATATAGGTCGGTTAGGTTTTCATAAAAAAAAACTAAATCAATTATGTCGGTTTATTAAATTTTAAAACCAAATCAAAGCAACATAAAATTGGTTTTTACGGTTTTGATTTTAGTCGGTACTTTCATTTTTATGGGTTTTCAGTTTTTTACAATTATATATTGATTAAAAAAGAGATCAAATATATTTTCACTTACCTGTGTGATAAGCTAAAACCTGAAAACGTTAAATGTATAGGAATCTTCAAAAAGACCGTAAAATTCACATGAATACAAAACACTTTCATTGAAATATCAACGTTCAATATGTTAAATTTATAAGATGAAAGGCTACAGTCAAACTAAATAAAGAACAATACATATACAAAGTAAATTATTAACTTCCGGTCTGAAAAATTATAATAATATAATTGTAACTTGCGAAAATGTGGTTGCTAAAGTCTGCTTCTTTTTCAAATTGTGTATAATTGGATTTTAGAAAGAGAAAAAAACTATTCCTATATCAAGTTAGATTTTTAATTCCTTAATTTTTGACTCAAAAGGGCACAAATCAAATGTCCAGCAGACATCTGTCTAATCTCTATTTGTCAGTGGATCTGATTGGTAAGCTTTCTCCTTCTACTGTGTTTGTATATATGAAATTATATAATATAAAGTTTTTTCCCCTTTTGTTATAATTATTTTATTTCCTGTTTTGTGGTTAGGGATGATATTTGAGGTGATTCCTGTGTTTTCAAATGTGATGAGTAGCTTTGCCTGTTGTGGTTAGGGTTGATAATCAATTCTTTATGTGTTCCAAATTCTTATCCACCATCATTCTACACTTAATTCACCAACTTTACAAGCTTTAATTTGCCTAGCTAGGTAAGTTGTCCAATTTTATTTTGTTTTTACGTATTTAGATTTGTGTTTGTTCAGCAAAATAGGATTGTAATTTCCCTTTTTCTTCTATGTTTGGCAAACAGAGTTGTCTCTCTTTCAAATTGGTAAGCTTTCTCTCTCTATGGTGGATTATATACAAAACTTGTTTTGTTCACAAGATTCTTTTTCATGTTCATCAAAAGATGAGAAAGTTATATGCACCACTACTGCATAGTTGACTTTACATTCTATTTCTCCTCGGATCCAAGAGTCATTTGTCCTGCTTCAGGACTTCAATAAAGGCAAGGATGGATACCTGGGACAGCAGGGGCTAAATCTCCAGGAACTACGAGGCCTGCCTCGCTATTTTTCTTATCAACACTTCCATGAGATGCCATGGCTTTCTTGCTTGAAAATACACACTGAATTATCGAGTTCCCGTGAATCTCGACAAGTTTATCATTACTCGGGACGTACAAAGAGGCTGCCAAAGAATTACTACCATTGCCCCCGTGAACAAACTCATCTACAACTTTATTGGTATTTTGTTGATTGCTTTCACCCTTACCTCCCCGGTTATAATGTAAGCTATGATCTTTTCCATCGTATTTCCCAGGATAATCAGTCCCATTCACAGGCCCGTCAATAGTCAAAACTCTTCCATGATGTTTTTCAAAAACTCCACTCACAAGAATTTCCACTCATAAATGCTTCCCTCATTCGTCCATTTCTCACATTCAATAAAGGAACCAACCCATCATAGAGAAGCATGAAGAACAACATACCAAGGAAGCTAACACTAGCAACCTTCTTTGGTTTCACCTCACTCTTCTTTTTCTGCACTTTCTTGCTACTTTTTGGTGCAGGCAATACTGTCTGTGGTTTCAACTTTGGAATGGAAACCAATGGCAATTATGATCCTCGTCACTTCATCATATAAGGTGGTGTATATGACATCCATGGAGGAGGATGGGGATACATCCCCGGGGGGTGGCTGTACTTGAAGAGTTACACCAGTACCTCCAAGTTGTGCCTTTAGAGTTACATTTTCCACTATTTCATAGGATATCTTTGCATTCGAATGTTGAATTGGTGAATGAAGTATTCTAACTCCTCAACATAATGCTTTTTTCTTTGCCTTGACAAGTGAGCACTTTCCATATTCCTAATTTTTCTAGCCATCTTCTTTTTGTCCTCATCATTATTAACATTGTAACTCAAGGAAAACATAATGGATTTTTGGAGTTTGTTTACATTATTCGAGTTTTCACTATGCTTTTTCCTTTTCAACAAATAGCTACAATTACTTATAATAGCATTGAGTTTCTATTCTACAACTCCACCTTTTACTGAATTACTTCCTAACTTCGGGGAAGAATGTACCAATCTGTTAGAATTCGACAGATTATTCAACCCTTTTGAGAGATTGGAACCACAATTCGGAGATGGCACATTCATGTACCCGAAAACATGGGTAGAAAATTGGTGCAACAACACAGACACTTCATTCAAAACTCCTGAGTTGCTCCAACTATGAAGTAGCCCTGGCGATGACATGTCCTTAACCATCTCAACTCCCACTTCCTGATTGTCGGCTAAATTGCTCATTTCCCCAATGTCAACTTGAAATTTCTAGAAGAATCGCTAAAATTCCTAATCAATTCATTCGCAGGTTGACTAAAGCAATTAGGGTCCATCTAGAGCAGGTTTGATCCTGTAGCTTCCCCTTGACAATCTCCCAAGTTTGACTTTATAGTTCCAGAAGCATCATCAAAACTCCTTATCGGTTTACCAAAGCTATTTGGGTCCATCTGACCCAAGTCCAAACCCATCTCCAACCCGAGATAGTCAGGCAGGTATCTAGGTGTTTGAAACACATCATTATGGGTAGGGTTTTGAAAAATATCATTGAATTATGCATCAAAAATGATATCATCATTTGAGAAATCAACGTTTCAAAATTTCATAGGAAAATCCTCAATATTTTCTTGATATGTTGCGGTCATGTGTAAGGTGTAAAAAGTATGGTCAAGAATTTTTTAGCAATTGATCACAAATTTAGCGAGGAATAGAGAGGAAACTATCATTTACTTTTCTTTTATAGTTTTATTTTTTGAGATTGTTCAGATTGATCTATTAGATTTTGTAGATATCATATCTTAAAAAAAAAAATTAAGATTCTTAAAGTTTCAAAAATTAAATTTGTAAGGTAGTTTCATCAGTTGGTTATGTGTATTTTACCAATAAGAGCATGTATGGATACACAAATCCTCTTTTAAATGATTGAACCTTGAGGAAAGATTGTTATTTTTCAATGAAGTAAGGGGTGCAAATATGTAATCTAAGAACTATTTAATTCTATTTATTTTCTCTATGACTCTATAATTCACACTTGGAAGGTCATAATCTAGACTTCAATGACTAGTTTATCTTATAAAAGTAAATCTTTCTAGTTAAATCAAGAGCACTAGTCTAATAGCTAATTAAGCAAGAAAGTTGAATTTTAGAAAACATCCTACACATGACCTCCACATACTTTTTACGTCGTACACATGACCGCAACATATGAAGAAAATGTCGATAATTTTTCTATGAAATTTTAGAACTTTGATTTCTCAATTGATGAAATTATTTTTGATGTATCATTTGATGATATTTTTCTAACCCCTACCGATGATGATGCATTTCAAATGCCTAATTACCTGCCTGTCTATCTCAGGTTAAAGACAGGTTTGAAATTGGATCAGATGGACTCAAATAGCTTTGGTTAACTTGGGAGTCAATTGATGGGGAGTTTTGACGATGCTTCTGGAACTTTCAAGTCAACATTGGGATATTGTCTCGGGAAAGCTCTGGGCTCGAACCTGGTCCAAATGGACCTTTATTGTTTATGTCCACTTGGGAATGAATTGATTGGAAATTTTAGAGATTCTGCTAGAAATGCTACGTTCACGTTAGAGGAAATGAGCAATTTTGCCGGCAATCAGGTAGTGGGAGGTGTGATGGTTATGGACATGTCATCGCCAGGGCTACTTCATAGTTGGATCAGCTCATGATTTTTGGATGTAGTGCCTCCGTCGTTGCACCAGGTTTCTACCGATGTCTCCGGGTTCTTGAATGTTCCATCTCCGAATTGTGGTTCCAATCTCACAAAGACTTGAAAGAATTGGTACATTCTTCTCCGAATTTAGGAAGTAATTCAGTAAAAGGTGGAGTTGTAGAACATAAACTCAACGCTAATATAAGTAACTATAGCTATTTGTAGAAAAGGAAGAAGAGTAGTGAAGACTCGAATAATGTAAGCAAACACCAAATTTCTCTTTATTTTCCTTGAGTGACATTGTTAATAATGATGAGGATAAAAAGAGGATGGCTAGATTAATTAGGAATAGGGAAAGTGTTCACTTGTCAAGGCAGATAAAAAAGCATTATGTTGAGGAGCTATAGTATAAAGTTAGAATACTTCATTCAACATATGAATGCAAAAATATCCTATGAAATTGCGGAAAATGTAACTGTAAAGGCACAACTTGGAGCAACTGGTGTACCTCCTAAAGTGCCACCACCCCCGGGATGTATCCCCATCCTCCTCTTATGGATGTCATTATACAACCTTATATGATGAAGCCAAAAGGACCACAAGTGCCATTGGTTCCCATTCGAAAGTTGAAAACACAGGCAGTAGCGCTTGTGCCAAAAAGTAGCAAGAAAGTGGAGAAAAAGAAGAGTTAGGTGAAAACAAAGAAGGTTGCTAGTGTTAGCTTCCTTGGTGTGTTGTTCTTCATGCT
The DNA here is from genome assembly GCA_029007595.1 of Solanum commersonii. Taxonomy (NCBI): domain Eukaryota; kingdom Viridiplantae; phylum Streptophyta; class Magnoliopsida; order Solanales; family Solanaceae; genus Solanum; species Solanum commersonii. The sequence goes on from JAJTWQ010000251.1 coordinate 324,823, forward strand.
TCTCTTTGGTGGGTTGGTTCCTTTATTGAAAGTGAGACATGGAGGTATGAGGGAACAATTTAAGAGTGGAGGTTCTTGTGAGTGGATTTTTTGAAAAACATCATGGAAGAGTTTTGACTATTGATGGGCCTGTGAATGGGACTGGTTATTCTGGGAAATACGGTGGAAAAGATCATAGCTCACATTGTGGTCGGGGAGGTCAGCGTGACAGCAATCAGAAAAATACCAATAAGGCTGTAGATGAGTTTGTTTACGTGGGTTGTGGTTATGATCCTCTGGAAAACTCTCTGTATGTCCCAAGGAATGTTAAACTTGTTGAGAAGGATGGGAACTTGATAATTCAGTCTGTATTGGGAAGTGAGAAAGCCATTTTTGAGTAAATATTTTTAAAATGACTAGTTATTTTCTCTATGCCTCTATATTTCACACTTAGAATGTCATAATCTATACTTCAATGACTAGTATTGATGATCTTTTTAGAGGCTTGATGATCTTTACTCATCCAATATTAATGCACATTTTAATTGTTAAACTGATATCTTTGAGTTGTGAAATTACATGCAAATAAAATTGATATTTCATCTGAAATACAATTATGATTAATTTTTGTTCTTTTCTTACTAACGTATTTTTAGCTCCTACATTAACTGTAGCAAATAAAAAAATATCTTGATCGTAATGGAAAATGTTAGAATTAAGAAAATTGATGTCTTTTGACATACTTAGTAAAGAATATTGGAAAGGAAGAGAATTTCAGCGGGAACAAGTCACCTTCTTCCATGGTAGTATCTATTCCGGTTGATCCCAAAGGGACAAGTGATGCTGATGGTGATGGCTTTGTTAGTATTCAAAACTTTAGAGAAAAAGATAAGGTTCAGCAGAAGCTTTTTTCATTCATATGACATATTACAAAAGACATACACACATATCGAACCACTAGTGTATGTTCTTACAAGACATATTTCATAAAATAAGGACAACCTTTTCTTTACAAGTTAAACATAATCATATATTATTATTAGTGGGAAGATCTTAACTTCAAAGTTGGATTACGATTTTACCCCTTCACTAAATTTAAATATTATTAAAAAACTAATTAATAAAATATTAACTAACAATTATATGATATTAATCCATTATATTTCTAGATAGAATCAATTCACGGAATTCTAAATGGAGTTTGGTAGATGAAGTGTTATTGTTAAAAAAATTAATTAATAATATATTACATAATAATTATATGGTATTAATCCATTATATTTCTCGATAGAATTAATTCACGGAATTCTAAAATTAAGTTTGGTAGATGAAGTGTTTCGTAACAACAAAAGGTAGTAAATTATATCCTTGAAAAACTGAAATATCCTTAAAACATTAAACAACAAAATGTCCTTTGAATTACCAGACATCTTAATATGACACATATATTTAGATTTTAGTCAGAAACTTTACATATCCCAACTTTAACCAATCTGATTCTCATATATGTTATGTATATCGTCAATTTTTAAATGACTTTAATAATTCCTAACTTATAATTATATACACCAAAAAGTTGTTTCCAAAATCACTTTATATTAATGCATACACTTTGTTATTCTGATGTATAATTGTTGATGGATGATTATTGGTGGATGTAATTATATTGCTCATCACAATCACTTTATGTTAATGCATACACTTAGTTATTCTAATGTATAATTGTTGATGGATGATTGCTGATGGATGTTATTGTTCATCACATATGCAACAAAAAAGAGGAAAATCTATTTATGCTTTTGTTAGTTATTGAGGAAGTTCCCCCATTCTATTAATGTAGAATTGTTTCTCCCTTGAGTTTTTGTTATTTAAAAGTTTTAGAATTCATTAGCTATTTTATTGTTTTTAGTCTACGCTATTTCATCTTGTTTTCGAATATTTGTGGGATGAACATAATGTACATTTGAAGGTGTATAATTTATTGTGATGCTATAATAATGTAATATATATTGATAAATTTTTATATATTCTCTTAAAACATTATATGACATCTTCAAAACTAATAACTCATGCGAAATCTACGTATCAAAATGATACAATTTCTTAAAACTATTTGATATGATTGTCAAGCTTTAATTTGGTGTTACTCTCCTTCTCTTTTGATTAATTAATTATATGAATAATTATTTATACATATTGTGATTGTATTTAAATAATATACAAATATTTATACTAAGTAGCGTGAAATACACACATATTTTATATTATGAAATTCATTTTTTTTAATTATATAGAAATCTTGTAGTAATTACAAGGCACGTTTCCAAAAACTAGTATTTAAAAAGAACTATTAAACAAAAGATTATCTAGAAATATTTCATTTTCTAACACTCCTCCTTGAGATATTTTTTGGATACTCCCAACGTATCCCTTCGAATTTCAAAATTTCCCTTAGGAAGAGTCTTGGTCATTATGTTTGCAATCTACTGATCTAAGTTGCAATGAACAAGTGTAACTTCCCTATCCTTCTCTGCTTGACTGATAACATGAAACTTCACTTTTATATGCTTGCTATGACCATGTTGAACTGGATTTTTGGGCATAAATATTGCAGAGTTGTTGTCAACCTTAATGACAGTAGATTCAATAAGATTTTGCTTCATATCACTCAGAATCTTTCTTATCCATAGAGCTTGATTAGTTGCAGTAGCAACGACAATGTATTCTGCCTTTGCAGAAGATTGAGCAACCAATTCTTTCTTCTTTGAATTCAATTAGAACATGCTTGAACCAAGTGTAAAAGCATATCCATATTTGCTTTTCATATCATCAACGCTTCCTGCCCAATCACTATTTGAATAACCCATTAATTTCCCTTGTTCTTCCTTTTTAAACTAAATACCATAATCAACACTTCTTTGATATATCTCAACGTTGTTTAGCAACATCAAAATGATCTTGACTTGGAGCTAGCATAAACCTCAACAGAAGACTTGCCGCGAACATGAGATCAGGTCTTGTTGCTATCAAATACAACAAACTGCCAATTAGACTTCTATAAATTGTTGGATCAGCCTTACACCTCCTTTAAACATTGAAATCTTTTCATTGTGAACTAGTGAGTTTGGTACATGCTTGGACCTTCTAAGAATATCCCTTGCATATTTTCTCTGAGAAATAAAGATTCCATTAGTGAAGAAACCTTAGCACCTATTCAAGAACCAGGTTCTTGTTAGTTTGCCTAAATAGAGACGCAACACAATAAAACAGTGATTTTATCAAGGAAACCTTCCTCCCTCAAGGAAGGGAAAAATCACACCACAACTTTCTTACCTTCAAGAGCAATTCAAGATTACAACTCAATAATCAAAGAGACTAACTCTAGTACCTTTACTCTTCAACGATTAACTATAATAGAAGACTCTAGTATCCAAGAAGTGAAACACACTTCTTGTTACAATTCTCTCAAATCTGTTCTCCAAGAGGTCAACCCCACTTTTTGCTACATTTCTCTGAAGCTCTCTCTTTCTTTCTAAGAACTTAATTAATAACCACTGATTCAAGACGAACCAATGCAACACTATATTTAAGAAAGAAATCCTAACTCTAATACTTCTTTCTTTCACTTTCTCGATCTTCTCAATAACTCAGCCTCCACTGGAGTGATTTTCTTAGATTTGATATTGCAAAGACAATTTTTTCTTTCTCCAGCCTTGTCCTTTTATAGAGGTTGATTGGTACTCAATTTCTACAAGGAAAGGAATTGGTCATCCTCGAAAACTAATCCTTTTCCTTATAGAACTTGTTTGGCTTCTTCCTTTTCTGCCTAGGACTCGCTTTTTTTTTATATATATATTTCTTATTAATCTTGGATTGATGTTTTGGATACACTTTTACTATTTTATATATGAATAGGTGAACTCTTCCAACCTCTTTATTTTAAATCTGGTATGTGTTATATGAACCTGGTTCATGTTGTCATCACAAAAGTAATTTGTAATTTGAGCAACAATTCATCAATAAGTATCTTGATGAATCTCCATTCGTACAAGCTAACTCATTCACCCAAATAGGACAATTCAAATTTTCACTTGCTTAAATTGATTCACCATAGCATCATTGCTTCCCATTAACATAAGATCATCAACATAGAGTGAAACCACAAGAACATCTCCTCTTTTAGACTTCTTTACATAAAAAGTGGCTTCATTTTCACTTCTTTTGAAGCCATAATAAATGAGATGAGCATCAATCTTACTGTACCAGGATCGAGGAGCTTACCTAAATCCATATAATGCCTTATGAAGCTTGTAAACTTAATCATCTATTCTTGGAACATAAAAGCTTTCTGGATGGTCGACATTAATCTCCTCCTCCAACTGTCTGCTTAAGAATGCCAATTTCACATCCAAATGATACAACTTCCAATTTTATTGAGCTGCCAAAGCAAATAACATTATGTATCATCTCGTGCAACATGTGCAAATGTTTCTCCATAATCCATACCTGCAATTTGCTCGTAACCTTTCACAAAAAGCCATTCTTTGTATTTTTAAACTGAGCTATCTAGATTAAATTTGGTTCTATAATCACACTTCACTCTATTACATTTCTGTTAGGAAATTATGATTTTTCTAGAAACTCCTAGATTGTAGATATTGTGTAGTAGACAAGTCTTTTGATTTAAAATGAGTGGTGGTTAGTTGGCCTCATACGTGCATATTTAGTGTGAGATATTTTGCTTATTATGTCATTATAATTCTCTCACTTATTTATATATAGACCTTATGTAATGAAATAACTAGAGAATTATATAGAACCCAGGAATTCATTTTTATCTTCAGATTTCATAGCAATTTACTGTAGTGATTTCCTACTGTTTACAGCTTGTAAACTTCATGTCTTGATGCTTCTTGATAGCTATTTGGTTTCGATATTGCAACATTAAATCTTTGATATATCTCATAAAGGAACCTTGTCTTCAAAATTGACAAATCAAGTGACAATTCCCCATCTGATTCTTCATCTTCTCGTGGATTTTTTAAGCCAAATGATTGGATTTCAAGCAGCGGACACACTTTATAAAACCCTGCATTATCTTGCTCAATTTGCTCCTTATCCCAGTTCTAATAAGCATGCTCATTCACTACTATATCTCTTTTGATTGAAATATTTTTTGTTCGCAAGTTGAAAACCCTATAACCCTTTGCTTCCGATAAATAATCAATAAAGATCCCTAATTCACCTTTCAGTTCAAGTCTTCTTCTTTTGACTGAAGGAACATGAGAATTGCAAATCGAACCAAAGATTTTTAAGTGCTTCGTGTTAGTTTCAATAAGTCATGTTAGGAATAAAATGTTTATCATTATGTTTGTCCTAGTCTTTAGGAAGTAGTTTTAAATGTGGGTTTTTATCAAGTTTTTAGGAGAAAATCTTGGTGTAGTAGTTCCTAAATTTTAGCTTCTGTTTTTCCTATGTATTTGTTTTATAAAAAGACTGCCACAACAGTGAAAAAAACAACGTCAAGAAATTTCATTTTCACATACTGCCTCTGCTCTACTCTATCTACATTAGTGTTCTCTTCTATCAGTGGTATCAGCACCAGGCTAGATTCAATTAAAAAAAAGAAGAAGAAAGAAATAGAAAGATACTTATGGCTTCAGAGAGCAATAATGTGCAAGCAACTATTCCGCATTTTGAGGTCACTATGACCATTGGAGCAAGCTGATGGCAAATTGTTTAAGATCAAAGAAGTATTGGCCACTTGTGGAGGTTGGGATCAACACTCCGACGGACGGCGAAACCTTGACAAATGCTCAAATGATAGAGTTCAAAGAAAGAAAGCTAAAATATTTGAAGGCAAAAACTTACCTTTTTCAGGCTATTAAGCATCCCTTCTTAGAAACTATTCTTTGCAAAGAAACTTCTAAAGACATATGGGACTCCATGAAAAATAAATATCAAGGCACTACTAGAGTGAAGCGCGCACAACTTCAAGCCTTGATAAGGGATTTTGAGACTTTGCAGATGAAGGAAGGAGAGTCTGTAATGAGTTATTGCGCTATAACAATAGAGATTAGCAACAAAATGTGATTTGATGGCAAGAAGATGAACGATGTCAAAATTGTTGAGAAAATATTGCGCTCGTTGACGCCGAAATATGATTAGTCAAAAGATATATATGAATTATCGCTTGATGAATTACAAAGCTCCTTATTGGTGCATGAACAAAAGATGAACCACAATTCAACTTCTGATGAGCAGGCCTTGAAGGCTTCTACTTTTATTTCTTCCAATTTTAGAGGAAGGGATAGAGGTAGAGGAAGGGGATACAGAGGAAATAGAGATGGAGGCAGCAAAGATGGCAACAAGAATTCTAGAGCCAATGATGACTACGACAAAGGTAGATGAGAGATTTTGAAAAATCCAATGTAGAATGTTATCATTGCCATAAATTTAATCATTATCATTCTGAATGTTGTACTAGGCTACCTAATGAGAAAGAAGAAAAGTCAAATTTTGTTAAGAATAAGGAAGGAGAAATCTTGTTAATGGCGGTTCATGCTAAAAACGAGCTCGAGGAGCAAGTTATTTTGTATGTGGATACCGCCTGTAGTAACAATATGACTAGAAGTAAGTCTTTTTTTACTAATTTAAATGAAAACTTTTGGTCGACAGTTAGTTTGGTAATCTCTCAATAGTGAATGTGATACGAAAGGGTAATATCAATTTTAGAACAAAAAATGGGTGTGTGGAAATCATATCTAATGTGTTTTATGTTCCTGCTTTTAAAAGCAATTTATTGAGTGCTGATCAGCTATTAGAAAAGGGTATGTCATCACATTAAGGAATGTACATGTGAAAATTTTAATCCCTCTAGATGAGTTATTGCTTTTGTGAAAATGAGTCAAAGCAGGTTGTTTCCTTTGAAGATTGAAAATATTCAATCTTGCTATATGGCGGAAATGAAAAATCCTTCATGGTTGTGGCATTTTCGATATGGTCACTTGCATTTTTGTGGCTTGAAGATCCTTCAAAGGTAGAGTATAGTGATGGGGCTTTCTGAAATTGTTGTTCCGTCTCAAGTTTGTGAAGAATGTGTTGTTGGAAAACAACATCATTTTCAGTTTCCTAGAAGTAATTCATGGAGAGCCAAGGAGGTATTAGGGCCGGTCCACTCGGATATTTGTGGGCCATTAACACCAATCTCTAATGGGGGCAAAAGGTATTTTATTACCTTTATTGATGATTATTCCAGGAAAACTTGGGTGTATATTCTGAAAGACAAATCAGAGGCTTTTAATTATTTAAAAGCTTCAAAGCATGTGTGGAGAATGATACTGAAGGGCCATTACGAACCTTCAGACAGACAGATCGCAGAGGAGAATATTGCTGTAAGGTATTTGATGAATTTTGTGAGACTTGTGGCATTTGAAAAGAGCTTACAACAACATATACATCATAGCAAAATGGTGTGGTAGCGAGGAAGAATAGAACCATTCTCAACATGGTTCGTAGCTTGCTGGCTCAGGGAAGAGTTCCAAAGGAATTTTGGCCAGAAACAATGAATTGGAGCATTCACATCTTGAACAGAAGTCCCACTTTTGTTCTTCGAGATGTTATACCCGAGGAGACTTAGAGCGAAAGGAAACCAGTAGTTAACCACTTCAAAATGTTTGGATACATTATTTATGCACATGTTCCAGAAGCAAAAAGAAAGAAGCTTGATGATAAAGGTGAGAAATGTGTTTTTCTTGGTGTTAGTGAGACATCCAAGGCATACAAGCTATTCAATCCTTGACAAAGAAGGTTGTAACTAGCAAAGATGTTGTTTTTGATGAGGAGAACACTTCAGATTGGAATATATATCAATATAGTCCAATCCTAATTAATAATGAAGTCGAAGAAGTAGTTGCACCACCCGAAATTTCTACTGAAGCATGTGATGAAATTTCACCACAAGTTTTGGAAGAAATTGATGCACCTGATTAAGACTGGGCAACGGACCGGAACGGAATCACCGGACCGGAATGAACCGGTACCGGACCGGAACGGGATGGGTTGACCGGAATGTTGACCGGTACCGGGATGAACCGGACCGGAATTACCGGTACGGATACACGGTTCCGTCCCGTTCCACTATATACCGGGATGGAACCGGAACGGACCGGAATGGAACGGGACGGGATAAACGGAACGACACATCTAGCTATTTTAAAAAATGATTAAAAAAATTTAGTTATTTTAATTTTTTGAAATACAAAAATATTAATGTTTTTTTTATTTTTCTAAGTTTAAATTAATAATTTTGAAATTTATAATGTAGTTTTACTTAAGTTTATTTTAAAAATATTTTTTTAATTTTTACTTATTAAATTTGCAAGTTAAGTTTAATAAAGTTTTTTTAAAAAAATATATTTTTGAGCTTAGTTTTAAATATTTGAATCTTTTGAAGTATGCAAGTTAAGTTTAATAAAGTTTTTAAAAAAAAAAAATATTTTTGAGCTTAAGTTTTCAAGATTTGAATCTTTTGAAACTTATAAGTTATTACTTATTAATATGTTATAACTTATAAGTTATATTTATAACTTGTAATTTAAATAACTTAAGTTTGTAATTTTAAAAAATTAAATAAAAATAAGGATAAAACAATAACACAAAGTCACAAATTAAAAAATATCAATCCAATATTCCAATTTATTTAAATTTGTATTACAAATTACAATTTACAACTATTAGTAGAGTGCATAGTTTACGCGGCCACCTTCTAGGAAGGGTTCTGTTTCAACTAAGCCTCAAATGTAATACTAATAGTTGTATAGTCCCGTAAATTCTTTCTCTAACTCGGCTATAGATTGACCGTAATCAACTACTGGTCTTGGTAAAGCTCGTTGACGATCTTGAAGTTCCATGCCATCGTCACTACCACATCCAATGGCGGAATCTATGAAAAGTTCAAATTGACTATCCAACTTTGGAAGTCCTTGATTTCTCCGCTCAGCATTTATCCAATCTCTAAACAACACCGATATCTCCAAACTGTCTTCTACGCTAACGAATATCTCGTGGTCTCCAATTTGAAATCTTGCCGCGCGAAAGCTGCCTCCGAAGCAACCGATGATCCTTGAATTGCAAGCACGTCCTTCACCATCCTACTAAGTTTTGGAAATTGAGTTCCACGAGCCCTCCACCAGTTCAATAATTGTGGTATACCTTCATCGTTTGTAATATTATCTGAACCCTGTTCAAGATATTTAACAAATTCACATTTATTAGAAGAGTCAAGACCAAGTTTATGTTTCACTCTACCATGGGCACCTACCTGAGGAATAGACATTTGAGGATTTTCAACATTATCTAAAGAACAATATTTATCATACATTTCTTTAGCAAGTAATTTTATACTATTTTGACATGTTACCAAATCAGGTGTTTCTTCTGGTTTAAAATCTAAATTTTGATAAATGCATTCAACTAAAGCTTTTGCACCATATTCTTTATATTCGGGGTTGAAAAGAATTGCAGTTAAATAAATTTGAGGGATAGGAAAAAAATATTTCTTAAATTTTGTAATCATAACTTCAATAGCAATGGTAAATAATTCATGTGTTTTATATTCAGCAAAGATATATGAAATCTCACATATATGTATTAAAATTTCAGAAATAGTAGGATAATACATTCCAGAAAAAATTTTAGTAGCATCATAAAACGATTTCAAAAATATTCTAAGTTCATTTACTTCATTCCAATCACTATCATTAAGTTTAAATTCAGGATAAGCATTATGACTATTAAATTGCATAGTAATAGGCTCTTTATATGTATAAGCAACTTCAAGCATTTCATAAAAGGAATTCCATCTAGTTTTTACATGCTTGAACTTTTCTAAACGGAAGTTTACATGCATTACAAAGCTCTTTAAATTGATTAATTCTACTACTACTATTCATATGAAAAATATAAAAACAAGCATTATCAACTTTATCACAACTATTTTCAAATAATTTCACACCGTCACTAACAACCAAATTTAATATATGCGCAGCACATCTAACATGAAAAGCATATTTACTAATAGGACAAAGTCTAGTTTCTAGCATATTAATAGCATTTAAATTAGCAGAAGCATTATCTAAAGTAATACTAATGACTTTATCACAAAGACCGAAAAAATCTAAAATTTCCAACACAGTAGTAGCAATATACATTCCAGTTTTTTTCTTTTGACAAATTTTATAACCAATAATTCTTTTTTGTAAATTCCAATTATAATCAGTGAATCCGGAATAACAGTTAAATAATCAAAACCATTAGGACTACGACCCATATCAGTGGTAATAGCAACTCTACAATCCATTATTTCAAAATAGGCACGCAAATATTGACAATGTTTTTCTTGAAATTCAAAAATATCTCTTTTTACCATGCTTCTTGATAAACCTTTAAAACTAGGATTATATGTATCACGAATATATGCAATAAAACCCGGATGTTCTCCAAAACTAAAAGGTAAACCACAAACAACAACCATTTTAGCAAAATTTTCACGATCACGATCCTTATTATAGGTTCGATGTGTAAGAGGACCACTTGGGTTCGAAGTATTTAATTCACCTTGAACCATATTTGACCCTCTAACCGATGTTTCAATGTTAGAATTTTCACAAACATTAAGAGAAGATATATATGCAAACCACTCTTTACTATGCTTATTAATCAAATGTTTTTTTAATCCCCCGTTGAACCTCCACTCCCACCAGATGTATATTTAAAATATTGTTTACAAATATTACATATACTAAAAGTTTTTTCTTCATTCAAATAACAAAATTTCCACACATGTGATTTTAAAGCACGTTGTACCTTGGTCTTACCTCTAGTTAGAACAATAGGGGGACGACTAGTTCCAATCGAAGGATTGTCCTCCTGAGGTGGAACTTTAGTACTATTAAGGTCGGGACTAGTCGGTGTATCATCTAAATCTTCTTCATCAATTTCTACTTCTTCATTTTCTTGATAATTACCATAATGTCTTTCATAAACCTCTTCGGGAATTATAGGAGTATCCGAATTAATTTCTATAGGACCGGGACGAGAAAAACTAGTTTCATTCACATGAGTAAATTCATCGGTATTCATTCTAACAAGAGGAAAATTAGATTTAGAAGAACTAGAACCCTTCTTACTTTTTGTAAGCATATTTTTACTCCGTGTACAATATCTTTTTTACCTCCACTTTTTTAGAAGACTCCATGCTAAAAAATTATAAATTATGAAATACGAAATTTAACAAGAACAAATAAAATATAACAAGAACTTACAAATAATAAATACAAAAAATAAATATAAGATTAGAGAGTGGAACGAAGTTACCAAACGCTTGTGTAAAGAACAAATGATTATAATCGAAAATTGAAAAATTGATGTCGAAACTTGAAGTTTGAAGAAGATTCCTACTCCAAAATTCACCAAATGATTGTTGAAATCTTCACAATTACAAAATAATATGATTGAAATTTGAAACTTGAATATTGAAAGTATGAAACTTTGAGCAAGATTGAGAATTGAGAGAAATTGATGATTCTTAATTGTTAACTACTGTAAATATATAAACTGTAATTAAAAGTATAAAAAGAGGGAGTATATATAGTTTTTAGAATTTGTGAATTGTGATTATGTGTTAGAAACTTGGAATTGAAAAATATTATAGTCGTTGGCTCGTTGCTAGTTGGAATTGAAAATAAATCCGTTGAAAAAATAGGGGCAGGGGATGGGACTTGTCAGCAGGGGCAGGGGGCAGGGGCAGGGGCGGGGGCAGGGGCGGGGGCAGGGGGAAGGTGGCAGGGGGCAGCAGGCTTTTCAGCCTTTGCTGACCCCTAGGAATTTTCAGCCGTTGGTCACTACTCACTTGGAAGTGTATATATATATATATATATATATTATATATTATATGGAAGTATTATATATATATATATATATATATATATATATATATATATATATATATATATATATATATACACTTCCATATATATATATAAATATATATATATAATCCCTAGGATAGCATGGTAGATTACATTAATATATTTAAAGAATCATTAAACTGTCGGTACTCGGTACTATAATTTAAATCCATGAATATTTTGGGACTGGGGTAACGTGATGAACATTTTAGTTTGAAAAATTTCAAATTTTAGTCAACTTCGTTCTGTGTAACAATCAAATCCACGCCACAACAGCACAACTACATCGATGTTGGCAATTTTCAACAATTTTTAGGCTATTGTGAATTTCTGATCACTACTAGGGAGAAACTCGTGCTTTATATTCTCTTTGATTCCATATAGTAATTAATAACTAATAATCAATGGAATACATGTTGGAAGCAACATATACAAATATTAAATATATATATATATATATATATAAAAAAAAAATTTAATCGGAACCGGACCGGAACCGGACCGGACCGGAACCGAACCGGAATAAACCGGGATGTACCGGTACCGGTACACCGGTATCAAATTGTGGTACCGTTCCGTCCCGTGTACCGGCTCACGGTGTCCCGTTCCGTCCCGAATACTACCGGACCGGAACGAACCGGAATGGTACCGGAACGGTACCGGACCGGTACCGGTACAACCCGGTCCGGTGCCCAGCCTTACACCTGATCAGCCTATTCTTCGTGCTTGCAAAAGTCCCACATGAATGATGGATTATAAGGTAACAAGAATTCTTGTTAATGAAGATGTTTCCCACTTTGCATTGTTTGCAGATTGCGATCCTACAAATTTTGAGAATGCTGCCAAAGAGGAAAAATGGAGGAAAGCTATGGATGACGAGATTGATGTTATTGAAAGAAATAATACCCGGGAGTTGACATATATCCAAAAAGGGCACAAAACCATTGGATTCAAGTGGGTTTATAAGATGAAATAGAAAGAAAATAGTGAAATCGACAAGTATTAAGCGCGATTGGTAGCTAATGGATATAAAAAGGGGCATGGTATGGAATATACTGAAGTTTTTGCTCCAGTTTCAAGGCATGACACAATTAAAATGGTAAATGCCTTGGTGGCACAAAATTTGTGGTCTATCTTTCAGTTGGATGTCAAATAAACTTTCCTACTAAAACAAGCTCCGCGAGCTAGGTATAGTCACATTGAGGCTTACTTTCTAAAATTTGGTTTCGTGAAATGTCCATATGAACATTTATTTTGTTAGGATTGAAGAATATGGGAAAATACTCATAGTGTGTTTATATGTTGATGTTCTGTAGGGGAGATATAAAGTCCGTGAGTTGTCTACACAAATGCTTTCTGTTGTTCTAAAAGGCTTCAGGACTGGTGGCAAATGTAAATAAAAGTAGTGTTTATTTTGGAGGAGTCAAAGGACAACTGCCTTTTAGATACTTTGGGGTACCCTTGAGTACTAAAAAGAATTTATATAGTTCAATGGAAGCCTCTGATAGACAAGATGTTGAGTAAAGTCAATAGCTGGACTACCAAATTTCTATCCTATGTTGGAAGGGCACAATTGGTTAAGAATGTTTTGTTTACCATTCAAATATTCTGGACACAAATGTTAGCCTTTCCTAAGAAGATCCTGCATGCTGTTGAAAGTATTTGTAGAAGGTTTCTGTGGACAGGGAATGCTAAGATTTCAAAAAAAGCACTTATTGCCTAGGAGAAGTTATGTTGGCCAAAAGTTTGCGGAGGTATGAATTTTCTGGAAGTGTACACATGGAACAATGTTGCAATTGGGAAATTATTGTGGAATCTCTGCAAAAAGAAGGAGAAGTTGTGGGTGAAATGGATACATAGTTATTTCGGGTAAAATGGAGTATGGGTCATACAAAATATACAAGCGTCGTGGATTGTACAAAGGATGTTTAAGGCACACAAACATCTCCAGGTAGCTGGATAAAATGAACAAACTTTGTTGCTTATGGACCAGTACTCTATTAGGAACGTTTATAAGAATATGAGAGGAGATATGGGGAAAGTGGAGTGGAGAAAGTTGGTCTGGGAAAACTATGGGGCTCCCAAATGGCTATTCATACTATATATTGCATTAAACAAATATCCATCACCTAATCTTTGACTGTTCATTCAATGCAAGAGTATGGACCAAGTTTTTAGCATGGCGAGGAATACACAAACCTGTTCTAAAATGGCATGAAGAAGTTCAATGGGCACTCACATACTTGAAGGGTCAGAATAGTATAGCACAAATGTATATGATGACTTTGGCTGGAACCATTTACTGCTTGTAGATGGAACGGAACAACATAATTTTTAAAAATAAAAAGAGGATCTCAACATACTAGATTAGGAAGTAGACTACAACAACTCAATACATGTCCCTAAATGAATAGGGATAGTTATTAAAATGTGATGCTTGGTAGAGCTTGGGCTTCGTGTCTAAGCTTGCTGGTTGGTTGTTCTTAATTGCTCACTTTGGTAAATAAAATATTTACTTGCCAAAAAAAAATGTTGATGATCTTATATATACTGGGAATGATAGTTCCATGTTTTCTGATTTTGAGAGATCTATGATGGTTGAATTTGAGAGGTCTGATCTTGATAAGATGCATTATTTTCTTGGTTTAGAAGTAGTGCAATCTGATGACAGGATATTTGTTTTCCAAAAGAAATATGTGCGAGAAATTTTAGACCGATTCAAGATGAAGAATTGCAATCCCGCCGATACTCCAGTTGAGTTTGTCCTGAAGCTAAACAAAGCTGGAAGAGGAGATAAGGTAGACAACACACTCTATAGATATTTTGATGTATCTTACTACCACAAGGCCTGGCATCATGTATGATGTAAGTCTTATAACCAGGTATATGGAGAGCCCGACAAAATTACACCTGCTAGCTGCGAAGAGAATCCTTCGCTACTTACAAGGAACTAAAGATTTTGGTTTATTTTACAAGAAGGGTGAAAAACCTGATTTGATTGGTTTTGCTGACATCGACTACGCAGGAGATCAAGACGACAGAAAGAGTCTTCAGGCTATGTTTATTTACTAGGAACAACAGTTGTTTCACTATTTTCCAGGAAGCAAAATATTGTCACTTTATCTAGTACTTAAGCGGAATTTGTTGTTGCTACAACTTGTGCTTGCCAAGCTATTTGTCATGCCCCGAGCCTACACCCTGGGCAAGACCGGCACTCGGAGACCATTGCTGGCCCCAAGTGAACCCTTGGCCTAGCTTTCTTAACTCAGCGGAAACTTAACCTTGCGGAAACTTAACTCAAAGCAATGAAAAGTTATAAAATAACCAATTGATAAAAAAATCTGGCCAAAAAGGCAACTCAAGTCTATCTATGAAGCCTCTAAAGTACTGAGATGGATGTTGGGACAGACCCCGCAACATCCTAATAAAACAAAAAAAAAACTAAGAACACAAAATACTTGAGTCCTCCGGAATGCAAGGAGGCTCACCGCTGACTCTGGAGTGCTCAACTGGATCAATGATGTGCAGGATCCTGATCCGGGGTACCTGTATCTGCATCATAATAAGATACAGGCCAACTGGCATCAGTACATGGAATGTACGAGTATGTGAGCGGGAAAGCTAAACCACAACTTGAGCTTGAAAAGAGTAGAAAGGAACTCTTACCTTGGCTCTGTTCGATTCATGAATAACTAAACTCAATATATAAAGCAATAAAACACATGCAATATAAAAGGCTTGTAAAACAGTATAAACAACTTAGCTTGTTAATGATAAGAACAATAACAACTCAACTTTACTTATATAAAAGTAATATAACTTTAGTGGGAGGTTCTTTAACCGACAACCACCACTATGAGCCTAGTGATGATACAACGCTTTACCTCGCGTTACCCAAGGACCATCTTATACCTTGCCATGATATAGGAATCTAACTTTACTAAGTGGATCCACTAGCTTAACTTTCGTGATCATCTAAAAAGTATGACCCGAGAAATCCCATGTTGGCGCATGGTTCTTATGGAGAGTTGAGTTAATATGAACTCATGTCTCCAATTCGGTGTTCAATACTACTCCCAAAAATACTTTGGCTCATAAGTATCTTTAAACACGTCTTTCTTTAGTTGAGATAATTACTCAAAACTTAGCCCCAAGGCTCTTTTGGAAAAACATGGTTTCCCTCTGTATCTATTGAAAAAAAAAACATTTAGAAACTTCTTTGGGAAATACATAGTTCCCTAATAACTTTTGAGAAGTGAACTCAATTCTTGACTCTTGACTTAACTTGAAACTTGAGACTCTTACTCGATTTGAAACTCTATACCCTTCTACTTGACTTGAAACGAACTTTCCTTGAATTGGAATTATGAATTCAAGTGTTTGATCTCATGTTATGGAGGGATTCTTGAATGCTTAGACGTACTTTGGAGTGTCGGAAACAACTATGAAACATAGGTATAATACCTAGGAACATGCATGAGAAAGTGAGAAAAAGAAAGGGGGAACTTGGCTGTGACTTTAGACTGCTGGTGACACAGGTGGCACTTACGGACGCCATCGATGGACCGTAGATGGACTTACGGTCCATCATGCAAGTCCGTCGTTCATGACAGAGAATTTTTCCCAAGAACTCAGTCAGAAAAAAAATTGGCTAAGTGTTGACCCACGGCCGGGACTTACGGTCCGTATGTCAGGTTACGGACCGTAGGTCATGTCCGTAGATCAATGCCCCAAAAAGCCTAGCTTCTATCCCAATTGATGGTTGACCAGTACGGACCGTCAATCGATCTACAGTCCGTAGGTCGTGACCGTAGATGGGAAATAACTGCCAAATGACTGAAAATTTCTGGTGAATCAACTTCAAATGTTCATAACTCTTAGACTCATAAATCCCTCAACATACAATAGATTTCAGCCCAAAACACAAACAAGTCATGTACTAAATCAACTAGAACTTCCAACAACACAATCAACAACACCAACAACACAATCCAACAACTTCAACAACAAGACCAATCTTTTCTCAAAACTAAAACGAGTTGGTGTGTGGGGGAAAGGATCAACCCATCACTAAGACTCACATACCTTGGTAGGGATCACCCCCGACAAAATCACAACGATCTCCTTGCTTGATCCTTCCTTTATCTCCTTCTCCTTCTTCTTCTCCTCTCCACTCAAAAGCCCTAACTCTCAAACTTCTAAAATGAGACAAAAACTGATCTAAAATCAGTATAACACAACAATATACCAAAAAGAATTTATTAGGGAAAAGACCAAAATGCCCTTAAAATTTTCGGACAAATTCCTTGCCAACTGCCCTACTTCCAACGGGCATAACTCACTCATACGAACTCGGAATCGAGTAAAATTGGTGGCGTTGGAAAGATCATTCCGCGAGTTTCATAAACATAATAGGAACTACTCCTAACTTATCCTAAGCTAGGAGTTATGACTGCTCAAAGTTGGCCAAAAACTCATGTTTTCCCATACTTAGCCAAAATTTCCAGATTTTAAATTCTTCCCAAAAAAATGACTATTTCCAATTTCAAGCTTCTTCATATTCACTTTAAATTGTCGGATGTTACACTATTTGGTTGAGGAGGATTCTTGACGAACTACAATTCAAACAAGAAAAAGCAACTACAATTTTTTGTGACAACAAATTTGCCATCTAGCTATCGAAATATCACGTGTTACATGGATGCACATTGATGTGAAGTATTATTTCTTGCGAGATCTCAATAAAGAAGGAACAATAGAGCTACAATAGTGCCGAAGTCAAGATCAGTTGGTGGACATTTTTACTAAACCTCTGAAGTTTCTCACTTTCCAAAATCTGAGGAGGTCGATGGGTATCGACACTATGAAAGAGTTCAAGAAGATGAAGTTAAAATGAAGCTTGAAAGCTTTCAGTTTAAGGGAGGGTGTTAGTTTTAATAAGTCATGTTAGGAATAAAATGTCTATCGTTATGTTTGTCCTAGTCTTTAGGAAGTAGTTTTAAATGTGGGTTGTTATCAAGTATTTAGGAGAAAATCTTGGTGTAGTAGTTCCTATATTTTAGCTTAAGTTTTTCCTATGTATTTGTTTTATAAAAGGACTGCCGCAGCAGTAAAAAAACAGCGTCAAGAAAATTCTTTTTCACATACTGCCTCAACTCTACTTTATCTACATTATTGTACTTTGCTATCACTTTGCAGATGGTCTTATTCCACTCCATGCCTAGATGGTCTTATTCCACTCCATGCCTAGATGGTCTTATTCCACTCCATGCCTTAATAGGAGTTTTTCCATCCGTAGCTTTAGTATAAACAACTTCTTCCCAAAAGCTTTGTGGTAGTTTCTTTTCAAGCAACAAACATCAAGTGATTTCTACAACAATCTTGTTCTGCCTCTCCGAGACTCCATTTTATTCAGGTGAATAGATTATGGTCAACTTGTGATCAATCCCCATATCTTCACATTACTTATTGAACTCATTTGAAGTGTATTCACCACCATTGTCTGACCTCAAAGACTTTAGCTTACAACAACTTTGTCTTTCAACAAAAGCTTTAAATTTCTTAAAAACTGAAAATACTTGAGACTTGTTAAAATATACCCAAGTCATCCTTTTTAAGTTATCAATAAAGAGTACAAAATATTTATTTTGTCCCAAAGATGATGTCTGCATAAGTCCACACACATCAGTGTAAACTAATTCAAGTATTTCAGTTGCCCTCCAGATAGCACTTTTAGGAAATACTTTACAGGGTACCTTACCCATCTGACATGACTCACAAATTTTACAGTGAGATCTCAATAAATCCTTAGTCAACCATTCTTCATACATAGACTTTAAAGTAGCATAATTAAAAATGTACATATCTTTTGTCCCACAACTATGACTCATCCATACTTGCAAAATTTGCACTATCAAACTTCTCGTCCTAAAGGAAAATTTGTATCCACCACTTCTACTCTAACAATCAAACTATCTTCAGAGTCAAAAACCAATGTTTGCCCTTAAGAAAAAAAGAAATAGCCTTTAGACATCATTTGATTAACACATAAAAGGTTACATGCTAAACAAGGAACATACAACACATCATGTATAGACTTTGTACCTTGTGTAGTCTGAAAGGCAACTGAACCCTTTCCAAGTGCATCTATTGTTTCACCATTTACAATCCTAACTTTTGTTTTGATTGACTTTTCAAGTGTGTGAAACATGAGCTCAATGTGTGACATATGACTCATACATCCACTGTCTATATATGAACCATGAGGATTTTTCTCGTTGTGTTTTCTTCATGAGAAACCATAAACAAGCTTTCTTCTTCCTTTCTGACTCTTCAATAAAATTTGCTTCCTACACATGGCGTTGTTGTTATTGATTCTGTTTGAACCTATAATTCTTTTCAATATGACCCATTTTTCTACAAAATTTGTAATGGATCGATGGCTTTCCTTTGAAGCAACAATCCTCATTTTCTTGAAGACTCGTTCTTTTACAATGGGTGCAAGGTGGAAGTTTTTCTTTCTTTGAAGGTTCATTCCATGTATTTCCCTTTACTACTGTATCTTCATACATCCTTCTATTGTCCTTCACAAACTGCTTGTCTTAATGCTTTGCCTGAAATACCACTTCAGCTCACAAGATTCCACTACAAATAAAGTCTTTATATCACAAGATTCCTCTATATTTGAAATATTAGACTCAACCCTTAATGGTAAGCTTATCATCATATATTCCACCACCTTTGAATCTGAATTGGTTTAACCAAACAAATTTATTTTGTTTACAATCTGCACAAGTTTGGCATAATACTCTTTCACAATATCTCCTTCATTCATCCTTAACATATCAAATTCTCTTTTGAGATTTAATAGTTTGATAGTTTTCACACTGTCTCTTCCATCGAACTCCTGAAAATCACATCTGAAAGTGCTGAATGAAGACATGTGAGGGCCTTTGGTTTCCTTGACTTCCATCTTCATCAATCTTTATTTGTGCAACTGTTTGATTTGGTCAAAGTAGAGGAGGATCATCTTCACATGCAATTGTTTCTCATAGACTAAGAGCTTTGAGATAAACCTTCATCCTTATCACTGTAAACATAGGAGGTCCTGCACCTAAGAAGTTTTTGGATGCCATGTTACTAAAGGCATACACATATAGCTATATAAGCTTCTCAAAGTTTAGTAAAGACCATACCTATCCAACCACTATTATTCTTTTCTTACAAAACATATTCCATAATACAGTGACTAAATTTCCTCTACAAACTAAACATAATATTAAAAAAGAACCATTAAAAAAAGACTATCTAGAAATATCTCATTTTCTAACAGGCATCATGGGTCCAAAGTCCCTCTTTCGGATATTCGTAGTTGTGTTGATTGATAGTGTCAAGCATGTCACCTATTCTTGCATGCTTCCATTTAAAGGATATACTCCTCTGAAAAAGTCACCTGAAGATGGAGTGTTCATGTAGCAGAAACATCATTGATAAACAATTTTGTAGATAGTATAAGATCTAATAATAGTCCTCATTGTTCACATAACTTCAATATGTAATATTATAACTTTACAACTATCATTAACTAATGGAGGGTGATTGTCATCTTCTTTATGTGTGATATGTTTCTACAATAATACATTTTCTCTCCTTAATTATCGAAAGAAGAAAGTGAATGCTCCTTTGAGTCATATGTAATATGTGTGCACTCTATATTTATATTTACTCAAAAATGACTACTGTAGTTGAAAATTCCTTACATTAGCAAATAACCAGAAATATTCGACTTTCTCTGAAATGATATGACATCTTAGATTCATTTTTAGTTCTGGGATACTGAAAAAGGTTCACCTTTATGTATTTGAAAGCAGATTCTCAAATGATATTTATATACTGATTTCAAGATGTGTTTCATTTATTTCACTATGCTTATGCTTACTAAAAACTCATAAGTTCTTGTTACATGTTGCCACCCGAGTTGATTATCTTAGTTTCACCTTATATACTCAGTATATTTCATTGTTGACCACATACTTTTCTTTGCACTGCATCCTTTTTAATGTAGTTTAGGCATTCACTCTCAGACTTGTGGCTAGACAGGTTGTAGCTCTTCAATCAGCAGTTGGTGAGTGCTACTCATTTGGAGACTTCAAAAAGCAGTAAGTAGTTAGGTTTTTCTGCAGGACAAAACATAAATCTTCTTTATTCTAGTAAGTAGAGACTTTACTTCAGACATTAGTTTTTTAGTTTCATGGATCTTTCAGTCATATCATTCAGATATATGTTAATTATTGCTTCAATTAATTATGCTTTAGCTTCCGCTCACACTACTTTATAGAATGTCAAAGTAGTTCATTAGCAACATGCCATTACCAAGGATCCATTTGGGGTCATTCGTGATCCTGAGTGACGGTCACAAGTAGTGTGTTGACTCGGATTGTGATGCTAATATTTTTTTTCTATCAATTGATAGAAAGATACCAAGTATGAGGGGATAAAAAATGAAGCCACTTCAAAGCTTGATCTTGTATATAGCTAGACAACAACTAATTGCTAAAAGTAGAAGTACTACCTGTGATGTTACGAATGTTCTTCAAATAGAAAATCCAATTAGAAAATTTGAGGAAGTAAGAAGTTTTCTCAAAGGTAAAGCCAAACTTCTAAAAATAATGTTGAAGGAGAGTAAACTGTTTTCACGAGAAAAACAGATTGGATCACCAATTAATTAGAGTCCTAAGCTCGCATGAACATTCAATCAACAAAATACGTTACAATCTCAAAAAGACGGATTTGCAACTCACTTAAGGATTCTTTATAACTCGCAATCTATCTAGTAACATATCAAAAGGAATTGCGAGTGCAATTGCCGGACAGAATAACGAAGAACATAGGCGTGGAATAGTAGTAACAATATCAACCATCGTTGCAATACTTGTTCGAGATTTAGTCGATGTAACTGGACAACAATTAATTGCTTGAGTTTTAGCTGATGCATTTGTTCAAGCTTTAAGCTTGATTTGATATCTATCAGTGTGAACTATACCCAGATAAAAAATTATTGAGAGAACATGCTCTTCTTTTCTTAAAATTCCATAGCTCAACACAATATTCACTATATTTGGAAATCTATTCAATAAAACAAAGTAAGAGCATTCACTAAATCAAGAGAGTAACAAGTACAACATAAGCAACTGTTAGAATCTGCAGAATGTCATAGAACTCCATCGTTGTCGTGCTCTTCATGATTTCACCTCATTGCTTTAGAAATTTTTGAAGACATAAGCAATCGTTGCAGCGTTGATTTTTAAGAAAAATACCTTAAGACCTTGGCTGCAATATTTTTAGTATTATTTTTCCATTTAGAAGCTCCACAAATTTTGTACTCAGTTTAGTGTGCTAATGACACCTAATTTTTATGATGTGATTTCTCAAATGACTAACCTAATTAAGATTTTGAAATGCATACAACTAGGGTTTTGAAATGCATCATCATTGGTAGGGCTTGGAAAAATATCATTGAATGATTCATCAAGAATGATGTCATCAGTCTTGAAATTGACATTCTGAAATTCCACAGGGAAATATTCGACATTTTCTTGGTATGTTGCGGTCATGTGTAGGGAATAAAAAGTACGATCAAGATGTTGAACTGCAAGACCGTCGAACACCCCCCATGAAGTTTGCTTCTTCCGACGGTGGTGGATCGGCCATATTTAGTGTTTTTCAGCAATTGGTAAGAGATTTAGGGAGAGACAGGGTAGGAATAGAGAGGAACTGAGAGTTACTTTTCTTTTATAGTTTTATTTTTCACCGATGTTAAGATTGATCCATTAGATTTTGTAGATATCATATCTATGAAATAAAAATTTAGATTCTTGAAGTTTCAAAAATAATTTTGTAAGATTGTTTAAGTTGGTAATGTTTATCATATAATAATAATAATAATAATAATAATATTATATTATATTATATTATATTATTATATATATTATACTAAAAGTGGGAAGGTTATAAATCTAAAGTTGGATTACGAAAATACCCTTCACTAACTTTTATAGTTTATAATTAAATAAATAATGACATCTTAATCAGACCAAATGCATAATTAGATGATAGAACTTACCATTTTATATTTCTTAATGAGCTATAATTGTTGGTCCTCTTAACTTTTGTCCGCTAAACTCATTCCAACAACACTTTAATGCTTCACTCTAAATTCAATATATTAAGATTGAATATGGTCATTCATAATCTCCTTAATTACAGTCCAAAACGTTTCTAAATATAATTTCCTTATTTATTGTTGATTAATGTTAATATTTTTCTGCATTAATAATTTTCTCCCACAACCTTTCCTATTCTTTACGTTGCAATACTGTATAAAGTATATAATAAGTGATCTTTTCCCTATCTTCCAGCCATTATATATATATATATATATATATATATATATATATATGTGTGTGTGTGTGTGTTTGACCCAATTGCATTTTAGGTATTGGTCAAAAAATGATATATGTACCAACATGGGTTGTGGTGTACTGGTGAGAGTGTTTCACCCTTAACTAGAGGTTTCGGGTTCAAGCCCTAGGTATGAAGAAAATCATGTTGGGAGCGCCACCTCCAAATGGGCCCTGTAGAGCACGATCCGAATTTAGTTGGAGCTCCAATGTGGGCTCCAGATACCGGGTGGGAAACCAATAAAATTATATATGTATGGCCAACGTGGTATTGGAAATTATTGACCACCGAGATTAATGTTCATCAAAATCTTTCTTTTTTTCATTTAAAATAATAGTATTATTAAAAGAGCAATGTAATTTATTAAGCTCAATTTTTGAAAAATATTTGTATATTTGTTATTTCATCAATTACTAGAATTAAATCAAATTTGGTATACATAAATATTCAAAATTTAAATAAGTTATCCTACCTTTGAATGTTTGGGGCTAAGATAAATATATATTTATTGTGCTTTATTTGCAGGTTTTACAAAAATATATTTATTTCTTCATCATGTCTTTGCTAATTTCATCAAAGGTTTTTACATGTATTTATTAATTTTTCAAGTAGGAAATTCACCGACATATTCATACCATTAGATACTATATTATCTTAATTAGCTTCATATATTTATTGTTTGATGGAAAATGCAATGTCTCACTTTTGTGTGTTTTATTATTTAATGAATAAAATATAAAAGGTAAAATCAATATTGTTGATTTCAACATTTTCTATATTATAGTTGAACTTTTTTTTAAAAATAAAACAAAATTTTATAAAAATGATAAGGGACAAACGTGCAACGCACGTTCCTTGAGACTAGTATAATTAAAAGCGGGAAGCTTCAAAATGTAAAGTTGGATTACCATTTTACCCTTTCATTAAATCGAATTTACCTTTCAATTAATAATAATATTTCATATTCCATTAATTTGAAATTTAAGGCAAGAATCAATACTTGACTATATACATTCTCACTTACTACAAGTCTTCAACCATTCAATAATGAGTTGAAATTGCTTTAAAATCAAGTACTTTAAATACCACTAATTTATTTCAGTAAATCTCTTCACTTTTCTACAAAGAATTTGTAGAATTTGAAGGCTACGTTAGCATTGAATAATTCAATGTTGACTAATTGATCTAATTAGCACATGAGAATGAAGCTAAAGAATCCACAGGAGTCATCAAATATTATATTATTCACTTTACTTAATTTTTTGTTGTCTCTTGTGATAATTTGAACTATAAAACTTCCAGCATGTTAACAAGTATTCTCTAGGAATCATCTTGCAAATTCACAAGTATTACGTATTTCTTTCTCGATATTAGCTAAGTCTTTTTCAAAATTTATGGCTATTGAAATTTCTGTTAGTTCATTAAAGGGTTGATGTTATTTAGATAAAAAGAGAATTAAATTTATCTTTTCATTTTGCTGGAAATATTTGTTATTACTCAATAGTTCAGTTTTATAAGATTGGTAGATTCTTTTGGACTTTCATATTCTTTATTAAGAAAAGTCTAAGATATTGGTATTGCAACATTTCATATCCTTATTAATGATTAAAACATGACTAAGCCTAAGAAAATTTATTTAACGATCAATATAGTCTTGTTGAGCTTTGTTTAATGACAAGAAACAGGAAAAAGTCAATTACATCCTTGAGAGAAAAAATAGGATCATATAAGCAAC
Source organism: Solanum commersonii (assembly GCA_029007595.1). Classification (NCBI taxonomy): domain Eukaryota; kingdom Viridiplantae; phylum Streptophyta; class Magnoliopsida; order Solanales; family Solanaceae; genus Solanum; species Solanum commersonii. Next base: position 349,966 of record JAJTWQ010000251.1, read on the forward strand.
CATCAAAATACTAAGAAGGAAAACATTCTTCGTAACAAGAATTGATTTAATTTTAAGAAATCCAAAAGAATGATTACATTTAAGAGGTTATACGATAAGTTATGATTTTTTTATTTCCGAAAAATTAATCATACATGTCCAAGATTAAAAATCCTATGACCTAATTAAAAAAAGAGCTTACCTTTAATTTTCTTAAAGACCAATTTACTATCCCAATGACAAAATAAAAAGTAGTAGAAAAATATATTCTATAAAGTGGAGTATACCATTTTTAGGTGCGGAACTGGTCGTTAGTGTATTTGTGGAAGTGGTAGTGTTAGGTGGTAGTGTAGTAGGTGAGTAATTTATTTTAAAGATTTTATTATAATTTTTTGGTGTTGAATTCATGGTAAAATGTAATAATATTTATTGTAATATTCTTCTGATAGTTGTTTTAATCTGAATATTTCTTTAATATTATATATGATATATTCTAGGTATAACATATCTTGGGTTTCTTGGTACATGTATACATTTTCTTCCATTAGTTGTTCTAATAGTTTTATATCTTCCATAGATTCTGTTCAATATCGTAAATATTCGTAGTTCATTTTAATCTGAATTTATTTCTAAATCGTACCATTCTATTTTTTTGTAGTCTAAATTATGTAGGTCTATTTCATACCATTGTTGGTTTAATATATCTTCTGATTCGTTATCATTAAATATTTTTTCCCATATAATTCTTCTTAATTCAATTATTTTTATATCTTTAAGGATATATAAGATTAAGGTTTCATAGTTTTTTATCATTTTATCATGCAAGTATGTAGTTATGTTCTTTATCATGCAGGATTTTTATTTCAAATTATTCCTTCCTATCATATTCATAATTGCTTAAATTCATATTAGATCATTATGAACTAGATTATCTTTATCATGTTTTCTTGTCACTACTAGCATCGTACTTTAGCGGATACTTCCTTCTTATCAGCGCCTCAACTTTGTTTACTCCCCTAAACGGCTTCCTTGCCTACAGGTTTCAACATTAGGATGGCATAGTATAGAAGTTTTCTCCCTGTTTCCAGTGTGCTAATAAATTAGAAATCATGATTCAAATAATTCTAATACATAATAACTAACATAAGTTTATTCAATCATATATATGATATTCAGGAATATATGAAATTAGTTCTGCATAGTTTTTGAACAATATACCTTTGCTTCTTGCTTAGCCATGCTATCTGAAATATCTGACTGAATTTCAGATTTTTCCATTAGTATTTTAAATATTTATTTTAGTTGAGAGAGTTTTTTGAAAGAAGAGTTTTTATATAAGGCATTGCCCTCCTTTTCATTTACATATACCTTCCTTTATATAGAAAAGAAGTTCTTACAATATTTCACAAGACTACACGTAATACCTACTACTTCGTAATATATAATATAATATAGTACAATAATGTGCCTAATATATAATATAGTATATCTACATTATATCTACCCACTTTATGACAAAGTGGCACACTTTCATGACTCTTTACATATTTTGTACACTTGTCTTCTTCTTCTTCTTATCTTCTTTGTTTTCTTCTTTCTATCTTATCTCATCTTTCTTTCTATGACTTTCTTCTACACACATGTGTCCATCTGTCCATTTTTTCCTTCTTATCTTCTTCCGTCTTTATCTTATTTGATCATTTCAGCTGTACATCTGGGATTATATTATCTTCTCCGTTACATTTTGTACATATATGGTCAGGATATTTGTGTCCAATTAATTTACAATATCTGGTTAATAATTCTTTTGAAATAAATCCTGTCTTCAACGCTCTCGTTGTAGGTTGTTGTTCTGGCTTAAGTAATGACAAAATCCATCATTTGGACTTCATCCATATCTGCTTTCCTTAGCTCCCTTGAATTGGAATATATCATTAATTGATCTCTTGAGTAATAACTCCATATAGCATTTCCGTTTAAATAATTGTTTGATAACTCTTGTATAATAGTTGATATACCAATTATTCTTTTGTTGGCATAAAAACTTAGTATCTCTATTTTGCATATCTCTTCTTGTTGTCCGATGTCCTCGGGTATAATCATATCTTTAGTTAGTCTTATCTTGATAACCTGTATTGGAGGTTTTATTTCCTCGTATAATATCTCCGTTGGTGCTGTATAGAATTTTATATAAAATAAATTTCCTTTTGTAACTCTTTTGTATGTGACGAATGCCTTATGTAGTTCTGCTATTCCACTAACTTCTTCTTCGTCATATGTGTATACGGTATTTAACAGTCCATAGTTGTAACATGTTCTTACTAAATTAGCGTTAGTTTTTGGTCGTGCAATTAACTTGTTATATCCTTGTAATTTTTGTGTTAAATAATCTTGGTTTGGTTCTTTTGTGGTTGATATGGGGTTGCGGTTTAAATAAGTTTGGATTTTGTGTATATTTTCGATATAGGTTTGTGTGATGTAGTTATATGTCTTTTTCTCATTTTGGTTTTGCAAACTATCTGCGTATGTAGATGTTTGTGGTTCTATGGACATGTGTCTAGGTGTCCTTTGGGTAAATGGTTTTTTGAATAGCTGGTTTAAATTCGCATTTTTATGTTGTTTATCGCTAACTTGTTTGCTTACACCTACAGCTGTATTTAAACAAACATTATGGGTTTTAAGGAGTTTCCCATCGTTTCCTTTTAGCTCTGGATTTTTTTCGTCTTTCGATCGACGTAGCTTCGCATTTTTATAGTCATGCTGCTGACTAGCTTTAGACTTCAGATTATCTTCATTAGTCTTTAGCTTTTGTATCTCGTTGTCCATACTATCCACTTTTGTACAAAGTGTAGTAATGGCTTTGAGTATCTTTTCCATTGTATCTTCTTCCTCAGTCTCAGTCTAAGTAGCTTTGTCGTGATAGGTAATCTGCAATAACATTCTTATCAGTTTTTATTACTTCAATTGTAAATGTAAAATTTAATATATTCAATACCAATCTCCTTATTTCTTTTGTTGTTACCGAATCTTGTATTTTTCTTGTTAGCCACCATTTTACTTGTGTATTATCTGTTCTTATAATAAATTCGTTATATACAATATATGGTTCAAATGATAATAAACACTTATATACTGAATATAATTCTTTTCTATTTATTTCCCATTTTATTTCTGTATTATTAAATGTTCCTGAATAATACCTACAATGATGTTCTATCGTATTGCCATCATATCTGTATTTTAATATTCCTTCATAACTTTTTTCACTCGCATCTGATTCTACTATATAAGTAAATTTTTTGTTTTCATCCGGAAAATATAGTTTAGGTAAGTTTTTACATAATAATTTTACCTTTTGTAATTGTATTTGGTCTTTTTTATCAAACTGATATTCTATATCTTTTTTTAATTTTTGTTGTAATGGTTTTAAATTCTCTGCTAATTTTGGTAGGTATTCTCTTACTTGATTTACTAGTCCTAAGAATGATTGTAATTTCTTTTTTTGTGTCTAGTTGTTCATTTGAGTTAATTATTTTTTGTACTATATGTGTTTGCATTTTTATTCCATTTTTATCAATTTGTATTCCTAAGAATTCTATTTGATTTTTCATTATGTCGGCTTTCTTTTTACTTAGGCTTATGCCTGAATATTCTATAATATGTATGAATTTTTCTAATAATCTTATGTGTTCATCTTGGGTTTTAGAATATAGCAATATATCATCAATATATACTACACAATTTTCTAATTGTTTAAAATAGTTATCCATAAAGTGTTGGTATCTATCTGGTGCATTTTTATATCCAAACGGTAATACATTTCATTCGTAAAATCCTTATGGTACAGTGAATGATGTTAGTTTTTTAGATTCATCTTCTAGTTTTAAGTGATAAAATCCTGATTTACAATCAAATTTGCTAAAGTAATTATATCCTTGTATTTGTCTTATCTTTAGTATTTTATTTGGTATCGGATAATTATATGTTTTAGTTTTTGCATTTAAATTTCTATAATCAATAACCATTCTACTTTTTCCTCTTTTTTGTTCACTATGTTTATTTACGATAAATGTCGGGCTTGTGTGCTTACTATTACTTTCTTGTATATACCCTTTTTCTAGTAATTCATTTATATGTATCTTAAATTCGGTTAAATCATTAAAATTATATTTTAATGGTTTTTGGGTTATTATACTATTATTATCAATTAGTTCAATTTTTACTTTTGTTTTATGTTTCTCTCATCCTTGTAAAGGATCTTCACTATATAATAATTCTAACTTATCTTGGATTATTTTTACTTTATCTATAGAGAATATTATTAATTCTATTTTAGGGTCTTCTTCTTTTATATTTTCTAATTTTTGTGTAATTTTTTCGCTCCCTTTTATCCATTTTGTTGTTTTTCATTTTTTATTATTTACTCTTTTTGCTCCTATTTTTTGTTTACACGGTGTTGTGAACCACCAGTGTGTTTTTGTTATTATGTGTGGGTATAATTTTTCTAAAAATGGCATTCCTAACAACATATCTTTTGTAGTTAATTCAAAGTTATATATTTCCTCTATAGTTAATATTTTATCCCATATTTGCATTTTTATATTTTTTGCCTTATATCTGATCATGCTTCCTTCATTATTAAATCATGTTACTACTATCGGTGTTTTTAATTTTTCCCACTTATCTTCTGTTAAGCAATTGTATTTACATTTATTAGCTTCAGCTCATGTATCTATCATTGGTGTATAATATCTGTTGTAATATCCTTCTATTATTATCTTTGCAAGTATATATATTTTCATATTTTTATCATACTAAAGTCCTTTTTATTATTACTTTTTTATTTTCATAATTTATTATTAACTGTTTGTCTTCTAAATTATATGGCTTTACTTGTTCTAGCCATTTTATTCCTAAAGTGATGTTTTCATCTCCTTGATATATTTTAAACTTTATTATTATTGGTATTCCTTCAATAATTATTTCCTTTTCCGTAGTTTCTACTGTATATGTTAATACTTTTGGTAGTTCGGGGCATGATTGTTCAGTAGTTATTATTTCATCTTCCGTTACTAATTCTCTTGTAATATAATTTTCTTCTAATCCTGTATTTATTAATATTAAATATTTTCGTTGTTCCATTATTCCCGTTATGTAGTAATGATGTGGTTTATTTCTTCTTCCATTGATTTTTGTGGGATTTTATCTATTCTTTTTGAGGTACTCATTTTTTATGATATTTGGGGTATCTCATTGTTTATTCTTTTCGATGTACTTAGTCTTTCCTTTACTATTTCTAAATCTTCTTCTATATCAATTTCATTATAACTATAATCATTATTATCTATGACTTGTAACTATTCTTTCAAAGGGATTTTCTATTTTTATTTTATCTATTTTATTTTATTTTTTGCTGTTAGGACATATAAGTTTTTACATCTAGATTGAGTAGTTAGCACTTATTATAAATTTAAATTTTTGGTATATGAGGTTACCTTTTACTGCACTTATTATACTTTTTTCTATAGGTTGTATGATCCTATCATCTGCTAAGTATATTTCTATGGGTGTATCTATTCCTTCTCTAAAACATGTTTTTATTAATATTTCTGTTCCTCCTAAATGTACATATTTAATTGGATTTTTAGCTTTTATATCTTGTATTTCTTTATTTATTATTCGCTTGTTTATTATTGATATTTTGGCCTTTCCTTTGATGTATTTGCAATCTAAGATATGTTCTGTTTGACTTACTACGTAATATTCTTCTTTTTGTCGTTTAAACCAATTTCTTATTGTTGGTATTTCGAATATTTTTGCTACACTTAGATCTAATTCTTTTCCTTTTATTTGTTCAAATATATTATTATCAAATATTATTTTTTGTTCTGCCGATTCTTCATCTTGATATTGTTCTTTAGTTATTGTTTGTATATCTGCTTCAGTCATTTATATAGTGTTCACTATTTGATTCTGTTAATAAATTATTTTCCATTTCGTCTATTTCATTTTCTGATAATTCATATATGCTATCTTCACTTTCTAATTCATAATCTACGTATTCTATTTGCGTATATTTTTCATTGTCTATTATTATTTCTGATATTTGTTTTTTCTTTGGATTTTTAGGTAATTTACAATCTCTAGCTATATGTCCTAATTTTCCACAATTATAACAAGTACATTCCGTTAGTTTTCTTTTTGGCCTATATGGTCTTTTGGTTTTGTAGTTTTTTACATAGTATTTTCTTCTCGGTTTTTTATATTTATATTTTGATCTGTATTTTTATTATATTTCTAAATTGAGGTGCTGTTTTATTTTTGCAACATGCCAAGTTTTTTACTAATATTTTTTCCATTTTCATTTCTTCTTTATGTTTTTCACATAGTTCCATAAACCATCGTTGCAAGAATTTCATTCTAGCTCCAAAGGTATTTGTTAATTCTGCTTCATTTCAACTTTTTATTATTTTTGAACTAAAAGGTTCCGATAATTTTGTAAAATATAATTTTCTTATTTCTTTGCTTTCTTCTATGTTATATGTTCCTTTATAATAGTATTCTCTAAATGCACATGTATATTCATCTATGTAACACATATTACATATTGCTAGTTTTGTCATTAGATTCCGATTTATGATTTTTTCTTTATTTTGTTCTTCTACTTCTGTTGTCATACTACTAAATTCATTTCTTATAGCTACTTCGTATTTATATAATATTTTCATAGTTGTAGTAGCTAATTCGCCATTAGATTTTTATTACTTCTTAGAGTTTTTAAACTTTCATCGATAAATTTTGTAGCCATAATTTTACTGTTCCTATAAGCGTTCTTTCTATATATCCTGGTGTCTCTGCTATTGTTATTTTGTTATCTATTAATTATTTTGATATATATCTTATCCATAATTGGATTTTTTTATTTATATCTGTTACACAGTCTAAATCTAAAAATCATGTCGTTCAGCTATTGGTTTAGGTGTCCATTTTTTATTTAATCTTTTAGCCCATATAGATTTTTCTCTATCATATTGTTCATAGTTTTCATTATAATATTTTGAAATAAAATTTTTTGGGTTTTTTACTCCTGATGTACTAGGTTTTTCGTCCATGTCTATGTCACCTGTATTTACTTCTAAATTCTTTGTATTATCTATGTTTGCTAAAAGTTTCGTATATGTTTCGCTTGTTTTCGAATGTTGTTCTAGATCATCATCATTTATTTCATCAACTCTTATTTCGGATAGATTATCTTGGTTATTTTCTTCTAATTCATCTTCTAGTTGCAATTTTTCTTTAATTTTAATTATCTCATTTGTTAATTTTGTTTTTTGTTCTTTTTCTTTTTGTTTTATTTTATACATTTCTTTTAATATTGCTAACTCTTTTTCTAGCTCTACTATTTTGGTATTTTTTACTTCTTCTAATTGTTGTACTTCCTTTTTTACTTGTTGTTTTATTTTTTCAATTTCCGTTTTTCTATCTATTTCTTTATTTTCTTTTGTTATCCTTATCATAGCAGTTAAACTATCTTCTAGTTTTACCGATTCTTTTTCTAACATTAAGCTTATATTGTCGCCTATTTTCTTATATCTTCTTCCTAGATTAGAAAATATTATCTTTATTTTTAATCCATCATAATTTTCGTATGTTTTTACATCTATTGCGTATTCTTCCTTATTCATTTATAGATTATGTTGGAGTTTATATTCTAAGTTATTTATTTGTATTTCTATATATAAAATAGTCTTTCTTTGTGCTATTATAGATTTGTGATGATTCACGCAAATATATTCTTTTGTTAAGTCTATTTTTTCTATGTGCTAATTCTTGTCTTTTTGCTATAATTATTTCATTAAGTTTTTGTCTATATTCGTTATTCTCGTTATTCATTGTAATTTTAAATATTGAATATATTTATATTCTACTTTAGATATATTATTTATTAATTGATTTAATTTTTCGTTATCAGTTTTTGTGATATTAAGTTATTTATATTCCGGATATAATTTGTTTAATTTTCTTCTTATTTTTCTTAACTTTCTACTAATGCGATTCTTCTTATATTTCTCGACATCCATAGCTCTGATACCATTTTTAGGTGTCATCTATAGCTCTTATATTTCTCGACATCCGCACCTAAAAAATGGTATACATTCTTTGTCAAAGAGTGTCTATTTTCCGTAGCATCGGCAGTAAGAAAACCCATCCATCTAGATCAAGCAACGATAAACAAAGGTGTTTGTTGATCTTAAAGGTACTTTTCCTAATGTTGTGCAGATGAACATAGCGAATGTGGAAACTCGAGAAATAAGGTTGAATAAGGTTGTTATTCAGTATGATTATGTTCCAAAATATTGTTTTGAATGCAAGATGCAAGGGGATAACAATGACAACTATAAAGTGATCAATGGAGAGCACAATACACAACGAACACAAGACAAAGATCAAATCAATCATGAGCCACAGGTTGCTAAAGTTCATAAACTACACAAAGGAGGAGCCAAAAAATTTTCAAGTGGAAAAGTGGTGGGAAATCCTAGCAACTGGAATGTGATGAGGGATAGAAGGGGGGAAATTAATGTTCTTGACCGAGCTGAGAACATTATGGTAGACAGCAACACAACAAAGACAAACATGATTCAAAATAATGGTACTATTAATACAGGGGATCCATCAGAAGATGTAGGGGAAGGAGGAAAGAAAATGTCAACTAAGGAATGGATCACAAAAGCATTTCGGGCATTTTTACAAGGTGATCACCAGTTGTCTTCTTCTTCGATTATAAGGGACTCTTTAGAGGTTTCACAAGATGGTAATGAGCCTACACAAAAAATCACGAAGCCTGCAAAAGAGATCAACAATCAGCAATATAATACTCAAAGGAATAAAGGAAGGAGCAATGATGATAAAGATGTAGAGGAGAAATTACAGAACATCGATAATGGGGAAAAGTGCTTGGACAAGGATAAAGCAGTTGTAGCAACTGTCTCAACAAAATCTGATAAATGTAGTGATCAAGAGAAAAATCTAGAGCAGCATGAAAAAGATGAGCAGGGAATGCACAAATTAGTAGCTATTGGTGCTACAGATCAGAAAGTTTAAAGCCTGAAAAAACATGGAGAACTATCTAGTACTAATGAAGAGCAGAATAATCACATGGACAATGTAAAGATTTTAAGAGATTCAATAGACACGAGTTACAATAGTCCAGAAACGCATGGTAAGGATCATAATAATACTGAACAGCTAGTCGATGCCAAGTCTAAAAGGGTCAACAATGCATGTCAATGTAGCAACAATAGTAGTATTAGTACTTCAAAGAAAATCCATAAAAGTGAAAGGGAGAATAATATGGCAATAGTGATTGTACCCACAGCATTGCAATATGATGATTGCCAAGTAGTGAGGTCCCTACTGAATCACCAAATACTACTTTGCACAACATTCTCATTCACAAGTGGGTAGACCCAGAGCCAGAGGATCTAGCAGAGATTAAAGGGGTTGATTGTACTACTGTTTCAGAATCGAATATAGAGCAAATATATATGATGCAGATCTTCCTCCGATGGTAATAAAGGCAGTTAAGTCAGCTAAAAATGACAAGAAACAAGGTGATGAAGAATCAGCTCAACCTCTTAGAGTTCAACCAAAGAGACAGGTTATATCCCAATATTCAAAATATAAATGAAGGCTCTCATATGGAATATTAGGTCAGTAAGGTCACAACATGCATTTCAAAGAGTGCAAATGCTACATAACTTTCACAAGTTTGCATTTGTTGCGTTGATGGAGCCTTTTCAACATGTTAGATACATCGATAGATATAGAAGGAGGCTAAATAAGCCTATGGTAACCCACAGCATCAATGGTAAAATATGGGTGTTTGATGTTTGTGTAATCAAGAAACAACTTTCGATGCAAGTGTCTACGATCGTACAATAGTTTAGTAACCCAATCAAGGGTTGGGATCGTTCCCAAGAAAGTGATTTGGGGAGTTAATAGAAGAATTAAACTTAGTTCTAACTATTCGTAGCTAAAGACATTAACGATTAAAAATATTGTAAATTAAAGGGGGACATAAGAGTGTCAATTAACAATGAGGAGTTTTGTCACTAGTAAGTAAAAACAACAAAATAAACAAAGATTTCTAAGCAATGAGAGGGGATCCTTAGGATGTGACGGGAATACGAGTTAAGCTAGATTATTTGGTACATACTTTTGATAGAAAATTTATAGAATAATTATGACTAGGCTAGACTTTAAGGGGGATAAGCTCTCTCTCGAGCAACTTACCCCGTTTCAAGCGGGTTCCTCTCGGAGACCCACTTGCTGCATGAAGAACAGCCTCTGCCTTAACCCACTCACTCTCTCGAGTTGAGTGTGTGGACATGGGACGGTTCACTCTCTCGAGCTGAACCTCATGTCGACCCACTCGTACTGGCCATCAATTTAGTGGTCTTAGTTTTACGACCTCTCTCTCTCGAGCAAGCCGAAAACACATATATGAGATTATATTTGCACCTACAACCTCATTAAGTTCATCCACAACCACTAAATGAAATCACAATTAAACTACGATTAAACTATCAGCAAGCAAGACCCAACAATTATCTTAATCCATATTCACTAAATCCCACCCCAAGAATTGGGGTTTTTAGCCACACATGTATAAGAGATAGAAATTTATACCAAATTGAGATTGCATTCAATTGGGTATGAAGATTTAAGTCTTGATACAGGCCAAAATCAAAGAACCCTAGAGACCCGATCCAAATCTTGAAGATAAAACCCTTTAGATCTTCAAGTTTTCAAAACCCTCTCAAGCTTAGAGCAACATTATCAAAAAGTACTATTCTATATGAAAATTATAATGATTGTTCGACACTTAAAACTACAACTCTAACTAGTATTTATAGTTTTCATAGATTTGTGCTACAACGGATCATTCAGCGTCGTCAGTTGAAATCGTCGATTAACTCGGTGATTCACCCTTTGGTGTAGTTCATCGCCATCTTGCACAATCCTTCAGCATCGTCGTGCTCTGGGTCATTGGACGACATGGTACTGCTTCGCGAAACTTCTCGGCGATTCGCCAACTGCTCTCTTTTTCCGCCAACTTGATCCTTTCCTTCAGGGCTTAGCACACTGGAACAAAAGGCGAAGTAGGACCTTTCGGCGACTCGCCAAGTGGACTCGGCGATCCTCAAACCTTCATTTCTTCATTCTTTTCAGCCTTTTCATTCCTTTTTGAGACGTAGTGTCCATGCTTTCCTTCAAACTCCAAATACCTGACACTGGAAGGTTTTCATGAGATATTGAGATAAAATAAACATTTGAGGAAACAATTTCTATTAAAATATAGCCCTAAATGAGTCCAATTTGTGGACTCATCAACACCCCCAACTAAAACTTTTGCTTGTCCTCAAGTAAAACTCAAGTTTGGCAGTTCAACAAGGATGTCTCAAATAGTGCTATACAAGACTCAATTATGAATGTACACAACAAGACTCAATTTACTTATGCAACGATCAATTGTGTACTTAAAGATTCAAATTGTTACACACCATTACCAAAGATTCTCAATCTCGCAATACTTGCTTCAAATGCAAGTTCAAGCTCAACAAAAGCCTTTGAATGCCCTCACACAAATGATAATTCCATTTTCACACGCAAAGGTATAATCAATTTAAAGTTTAGGAATCAAATACAACGCTGACACTCACAAAGATGAACACAATGCATGCTTTCACCCATACGTTTACCCGTATTTTTCAATCAACATTTGTTTTGACTTTCTCAAGATCACAAAGGTCTTAACAAGGCTTGTAACGAGGCTGAGTGCAAAGGTATGGTCATTTAGGTTCAGTGACATTTATCCTCATGAAATGTGGTGCTCTCAATACTTCCTTTCTTTTTCCTTCATCATTTTCATTAGTGCATCATAGTTCATCCTATTATTCGCTTCCCATGGATTGTTCGGAACCCTATTTCTTTGGTACTTTATTCCACAACTTTCGTTTTCATTATTTTCTTTTCTTTTTCTCTTTCTCCTTTTTTTTATATGGAGGGGTTCCATTTTTCTCAACACCATGGGTTAAATGAGGCTTTCCTTGCACTTCTTGACTTTCCCTTTTCTTTTCACCACAGAATTATAGGTAATGGATTAAGAAAGGTCTAGTTTTCATCAAGTTTCTTCCAAAGAAAGGTAAGGCTCAAAGGATGTTCAAGAGAGAATCACACGCTCACAAGGTAGGTCACAAAAGAGGTATATGTCAAATTGGTTCACACTCTTCGAAGTTGCCTAAGATCATCTTAAGAGAAAGTCTTACTTAGTCAACCGGACCAACAGGGAAAATTCTAGGTGTTGTCATGCATGGTTCCAGGTAAGCTTATCACACAAGGCATCGACACTTAAGTCAAACAAGATTCCACACTTTCGCTAGTGTGCAACGGTCATCACAAGAGAATCGATTTGATAATTGACTAGTCACAACGAGATGCAAAGAGTTCACATATTATCTATGCAACTTTATTTGGCCTCATTGTAGCCACACATTCATGTTTGTTCGATTATAAGCACTATCCAAGTCATCAGTGTTGATCAAAATCGATACTCAAATTTGCGAAGGAACAACCATATTCAACACAGAAGGGATGGCAGAAGTTTTTCAGAAAGGTCAAAATCATTTTGCAATTTAAAACACGGAGCCACAAGCTCAAACCTTCCCACGAAAGCAGTGTGATAACACAATAATAGCTCACAACCCAAAATATATTAGCAAAACATAATTCACGAATAGCACACAAAAGTAGGCCTCACCCCACCACACATAAAAGTGTTTGTCCTCAAATGCAATCAACATTATCCAAAAATTTAAAATAAAGTAAGACAAAGAGGGAGGTAAAGAGGGGCTCTTGTTTACACAGTCGCTCCATATGTCTAGGCATCAGTGCTCGGTGCATCACTCTAGTCCTGGGTCTCGTACGGTATGTCATCAATGAAGACAATGACGCCTCGAACGTGAAAAAGTCACATTGCCCTAATCCTCAGCTGGTGGTAGCCAGGATCAAACTCACTAGGAGCTGCCAAGGGTGTATCCGCCAAAAAGGCCTACACATCTGCATAGAATCCTCGAGCCCATGAAGGAATATAGGGGCCTCAGGGAGTAGTCTCCCTGTCAGAAATGGGCCTCTTGCCAATGGCTGGCAACAAAACCGAAATTGGGATGACCGGTCCGGGACGGACCAGAACCGGTCACCACGGGCCGTAATCGTATCGGAACCAGTAATTCCATAAAAAATATGCCATACCCATCCCGGACCAGTAACGGACCAGGACCGGACCGGACCGGAAACCGGGTCCCAACGGATATAATTTTAATTTTTTTTTATTGAAATTAAAAAATTAGGAACATTAATCAAATAATATTAAAACTTTTATAATTTTAAAGTTAAAAATTTAAACTTTTAAAGTTTTAAATACAAACTTTCAAAATTTAAAAGTATAGAAATTTAAATTTCACACTTTAAAAGTTTGAAAATTTAAATAATAAAACTCAAACTTTAAAACTATAAAAGTTTAAATTTCACACTTAAAAAGTTTGAAATTTAAATTCAAACTTTAAAACTATAAAAGATTAAATTTCACCCTTTAAAAGTTTGAAAATTTAAATTCAAACTTTAAAACTATAAAAGTTTAAATTTCACCCTTTAAAAGTTTGAAAATTTAAATTCAAATTTCAAACTTTAAAACTATAAAAGATTAAATTTCACCCTTTAAAAGTTTAAAAATTTAAATTCAAACTTTAAAACTATAAAAGTTTAAATTTCACCCTTTAAAAGTTTGAAAATTTAAATTCAAATTTCAAACTTTAAAACTATAAAAGTTTAAATTACATCCTTTAAAAGTTTGAAATTTAAATTCAAACTTTAAAACTATAAAACTATAAATTTCACGCTTTAAAAGTTTGAAAATTTCAATTCAAATTTCAAAATTAAAACTATAAAAGTTTAAATTTCACACTTTAAAAGTTTGAAAATTTAAATTCAAGAGTCAAGACAATAATAAAAAAAAATTAAGGCGAATAGCCTATACTTTTATTAATATTAATTAAATAGTACAAGTTGAATTACAAAATATTAGTACAGTATTAAAAAATCTAATCTACACAGCCACCTTCTAGGAAGGATTCTTTTTGAATTAGATCTCGAATTATTATACTCATACTAATAGACATTTAAATTTAATAGTTCATGCTACCAAGGAAATCTTTTTTTAAATCATTTAACATTTCTCTAGTAACATGCTCTGGAATTGGTTGATTAGCTAGTTCCTCCATTGCATCAATGTCGTTGTCACTAAAATCTTGCATTATTTCATCAACGTCATTTTCAAATTTGGTCGGTAAAGGTGGACGACCATAACTCCTTCTCTTGCCATTAATCCAATCTATAAATAGTACCGATATCTCCAAGCTATCTTCTACTAATGAATATCTATGCTCTCCAATTTGAAATCTTGCTGCACTAAAAGCGCTTTCCGAAGCTACTGAAGATGCTTGAATAGCTAACACATCTCGAGCAACCGGTTGAAGTTTTGGAAATCCCTAGCCGCGATTGCTCTACCATTCTAGAAGATCAATAGTAGTAGGTTCTGCATTTTGATTAATATATGCATCAAAATTATTTCTATCATTATGAGAAAGTTCAATATAAGAATCTATCATATCATCAATATCATCTTCATTATTATATCTACTCCTAGAACTTTTAGGCTCTTCATTACGTACTACATTCATTATATTAGAATTATACAAGTCATACCATTTTCTAGCTTCAATTTTTATACTATCTTTAACATCTTGACAACTAGGTGTTTCATCATCTTCACTATCAATACCAAATTAAAATATATTTTATCAACCATTCGTGATGCACCTTCATCTTTGTAATGTGGGTTTAACAAACAAGCAATTAAATAAATTTGAGGAATAGAAATAAAATATTTTTAAAATTTTTCAATCATTTTCTTAACAGATTCTTCAAATCTTGGTTTATTTTTGAATTTATAAAATTTACTAGAAATAACACAAATATTAGGTAAAACAGAGCAAATAGTTAGATAATAAAGTGCAGATATTTTTTTTGTAGTTAAATAAAAAACTTTTAAGAATTCTATAAGTTCTTTTATGTCATTCCAATCATTATCATCAAGTCTATATGTCATATTTGAATTATGAGCATTCCAAACCATTTGTAAAGGTTTCCTATATTCATAAGCGACTTCAAGTATTTCATATAAAGAATTTCATCTAGTACACACTGATTTTGGAATTTTTCTAGGTGGAAGATTAAATTCGCAACAACGATTTTCAAAATCTCTGCGTCTAGACTTAACTTGACATTTAAAAATAAAATGACATGTAGTTTCAACTTTTATGCAACCATCATTATACATTGTTATGCCATCTCTAACAATCAAATTATATATGTGTGCAGCACACCTAATATGAAAGCCATCAACATAAACAGAGCAAAGAGACGGTTTTAGTAGTTCCACAACAGTTCTATTATTAGAAGCATTATCTAAGGTGACACTACTTATTTTATCACAAATTCCATAGTTTGTAAAACATCTATAATTGTTTGAGTTATATAACTACCGGTTTTATGCATTTCACAACATTTATAACCTAAAATTCTTTTTTGCAAAATCTAATTTTCATCAATTCAATGTGCAGTAATAGTGAAATAATCATTACCATTTACACTACGGCCCATATTAGAAGTAATAGCTATTTTACAATTATTATAATAAAATAAACAACGAAGATATTTAAAATATTGAGCTTGATAATCAAATATTGCCTTTTTAATTGTATTTCTAGTAAAACCTTTAAAATGTGGATTATACACAATTTGAATATAATGAATAAAACTGGGATTTTCAGCAAAACTAAATGGTAAACCCATAACAACAATCATTTTAGCTAATTCTTCGAGATTTTTTTCTCTACTATATAACCGTTGTATACTAGAGCCAGAAACATTAGAAGGATTTAATTGTGTTTGGATCATATTAGAGCCCTCTACTCCTACATTTTCAGGAAGGGTGGTACCATTCTTTTTAGCTTCGGCTACAACTTTAGCATGCAAAATTTCATTTTTACAACATGACGTTAAATGATTACTCAAATGTCCCGTCCCACCCTGTTTTCCTACAATTTTATGATTCATTCAATGTTTACATTTATTACAAATAGCTTGTGTTTTATCTTCATTCTGAGTCATAAATTGCCACACAACTGATTTTTTAGCACGTTCTACCTTAGTCCTAGGATGCACGGGGGGGACGGGAGCAGGACAACGAAAGGGAGCGGGAGGGGAAGAGTGATTGGTAGTGGGAGTAGCCGTAGCTGGCTGAGTTTCATCATCATCATATTCATCAATATTATTATAAAAACTATCAATATAATCATTAACATCATCATGATCATCATAGTTTTCATCATCTTCAGGTAATTCCTCATCGAAATTACCAAACCTTCTTTGTAAATGTTCATGATAAGGATCTAATCCACTATTACTATCAATATTAAAAACAGTATCATCAACATGCGTATAATCATCTGTATTTATTCTTAATTGAGAAGTTGTTTTGGTTTTAGATTTAGAAGTACTACCGATTTTTTTATTTTTCTTGGATTTTGAGGTAGATAAATTAGTGAACGAATTAACTATGGTTGTTTTACCCTTTTCAGTAATGTTTTTTCCGAAATCCATATTCAAATGTAAAAAGTGAGTAAATTATATATAATACGAAAATGTAATGCAAAGTTTTAAACAAATAAATAACTAAATAAGTAGAGACTAGAGACTAATTACTCACAAAATAAATAATTAAATGCAAACAAATAAATAACTAAATGAAAAGTGAGTTGGAACGAATGTACCAAATGTCTACTTAAAAAAGTAGACGTGTATGATCGGAAGCCGAAAATTGAAAGTTGAATTTTGAAGCTCCAATTTCCAAAGACCAAATTCATAATTTTAACGAGAATAAGAGATTAGAGACTACTAGAGAATTAGAGAGTAGAGAGAGTAGAAGATAATAGTTTTGTGAATGAAGAGAATAAAAGATTGGGGGTATTTATAGTTTAAAAAAAAGGATGAAAATGTAGTTTTTAGAAGGTTGGGGTATTAAAAAAAGTTTGGGGGGTAGGGAGGTGTAAAGGGGAGTTATGGGGGTGAAAGAGTCGTTGGTAGGGACCAGAACCAGTTGCCCAACAGCTCTCAACGGCTATAATTAATAAAAAAAAATAGACTGACCGAACCGGACCGAAATTGGGAATAACCAGACCGAGACTAACCAATAAATCCCGGTTTCTGTCTCGTTACCCCTCCCGAACCCACTACAGTCCGAATAAAATTGGTACATGCTAGAACTGAGACGAAATCGGTAACGGACCAGAACCGAAACCGGCACCTCCCGATTCCGTTGCCAGACTTACTCTTGCCCTTGCCTTTATTTCTAGGTGGAGGTTCTTGTCTTCCCTTCCTGGGATGATTTGACCCCTCTTCATTTATTGTGATATCCCGTGCTCTTTTCCGGGGTGGCATGACAATATTGTTCTTTACCATATCTCGTGTTACTTAGACTTCTCCCTGCTAGACTCAATAACATACAAGCACAACCCCATAAGATTTAACCGATTTTAAGGCACAAAAATATGGGATTTTAACAATACAAACACTACGGGCAAGATTTTCACAGGCATAAGCAAAAATCAATTAATATCGGAGAGGCCCAACACACATCACTAAGATAAGATCATTTCAAATTAGTACAAAATTACTAAAAATAAATTTGGGGTTCAGAAAAGCAACCTTAGATGCCGATTAAAATGCTAGGCGGCGATGTAATCCACTCCGAACACAAATCAATGACTAAAATACTTTAAAAATGCAAAAATATAGAAACTAAGGTGCGGGTGTGAGTTTGTGATGATTGAAAGTGAGGAAAAGTGAAGAGTTTGAAAGTTTAAACCTTTGGCCTTTTAAGAAACTGTCCAGTTCTCACCCATTCGGCGACATTAGTCGTGCTCGCTGACCCAAGACAATTTTACATTGGAGTCTATAAAAGTCGGCAAGCCCAAGTTTTATAGGATCCTCAGTTGATGTGAGGGTCTAAATAGTGGATTAGATCGGGAGTCAGCGATTCGCCAATAATTTCTGGGCTCGCTGACTTTTACAGACTCCAATGTAAAGTTGTCTTGAGTCCAACGATGGTCTCGACCTCTTCGGCGATGTGTCGACTGAACCTTTTGCTCGCCAATCTGCACTTTTCAATAACTTTCCCACTTCAACCTACACAAACAACACACCATTATTTCTTAAAGCAAAAATAAAACGATAAGGGGTCTTGGGTTGCCTCCCAAGCAGCGCCTTAGTTAACATTGTGGCATGACACAAGTCCCCACTTAAGTTCTATTAGTGGGGTTTGCCTCACTTTCATAAGGTAACCCCTCTTTCGGCTCTGGGTAGAGACATTTGCAGAAGCATCTTATCTGGAATTTCATGAGTCGAGCACTGTTGCAAGAGAGCCTTAAGCCTTTTCCACAACTCATAAACTGACTCACCCTCCAATTTTTTGAAACTTAGGATGGTATCCCTTAGCATCATCATTTTTAGAGAAGGGTGGTCCATTGGGTCACCGTTGCTAGCAGATATGCTCTATTTTTCTATTCAAATCAACAACACAAAAACCTAAACTAAAAATTAAGTAAGTTCAACTATAATTAACAAGAACAAAATACAACGTAACTAAAAATTCTCAACTAACACCACTCCCCGACAGCGGCGCCATTTTGATGTTTGCGTGATCAAGATACAACTTTCGATGTAAGTGTCTACGATCGTACAATAGTTTAGTAACCCAACCAAGGGTTGGGATTGTTCCCAAGAAAGTGGTTTTGAGAATTAATAGAAAAATAAAACTTAGTTCTAACTAGTCGTAGCTAAAGACATTAACGATTAAAATCATTGTAAATTAAAGGGGGACACAAGAGTGTCAATTAACAATGGGAATTTTGTCACTAGTAAGTAAAAACAACAAAATAAACAAGGATTTCTAAGCAATGAGAGGGGATCCTTGGGATATGACGGGAATACGAGTTAAGCTATATTATTTGGTATATGCTTTCGATAGAAGATTTATAGAATAATTATGACTAGGCTAGACTTTTAAGGGATAAGATCTCTCTCGAGCAACTTACCCTGTTTCAAGAGGGTTTCTCTCGGACACCCACTTGCCATATGAAGAATAACCTCCGCCTTAACCCACTCTCTCTCGAGCTGAGTGTGTGGACATGGGACTAGGGTTCACTCTCTCGAGTTGAACCTCATGTCGACCCACTTGCACTGGCCATCAATTTAGTGATCTTAGTTTTACGACCTCTCTCTCAGCAAGCCGAAAACACATAAATGAGATTATATTTGCAACTACAACCTCATTAAGTTCATCCACAACCATTAAACGAAATCACAATTAAACTACGATTAAACTATCAGCAAGCAAGACCCAACAATTATCTTAACCCATATTCACTAAATCACACCCCAAGAATTGGGTTTTTTAGCCACACATGTATAAGAGATAGAAATTTATACCAAATTGAGATTGCATTAAACTGGTATGAAGATTTAAGTCTTGATACTGGCCAAAATCAAAGAACCCAAGAGACCCAAATCCAAATCTTGAAGATGAAACCCTTTAGATCTTCAAGTTTTCAAAACCCTCTCAAGCTTAGAGAAAAAATATCAAAAAGTACAATTCTATATGAAAATTATAATGATTGTTCAACACTTAAAACAACAACTCTAACTGGTATTTATAGTTTTCACAGATTTGTGCTGCAGCGGATCATTCAGCGTCGTTAGTCGAAATCGCCGATCAACTCGACGATTCACCCTTTGCTGTAGTTCATCGTTGTCTTGCACCATCCTTCAGCATAGTCGTGCTCTGGGTCATTGGGCTACATAGTACTGCTTCACGAAACTTCTCGGTGATTCGTTGACTGCTCTATTTTTCCGCCGAGTTGATCTTTTCCTTCCGGGCTTAGCACACTGGAACAAAAGGCGAAGTAGGACCCTTCGGTGACTCGCTACTCGGTGATCCTCAGGCCTTCATTTCTTCGTTCTTTTCAGCCTTCCCATTCTTTTTTGCGATGTAGTGTCCATGATTTCCTTCAAACTCCAAATACTTGAAACTTAAAGGTTTTCATCAGATATTGATATAAAATAAGCATTTGAGGACACAATTTCTATTAAAATATAGTCCTAAATGAGTACAATTTGTGGACTCATCAGTGTTTACTAACCATGGGTATGGTGTTACAGTAATGGGTAACACAGATCAACATATCACTATTTTGCTAGTTAATCGAAATTCAACATAAGTTGTTATGCAACTTTTGTATATGCTAAGTGTGACAGTACTTAGAGGCTGGAGCTTTGGGATGATTTATATCAATTATCAGATGTAATGGATAGTCCATGGCTAATTGGAGGAGACTTTAATGTGGTACTTAGTGGGGAAAAAAGATAGGTGGACTGCCAGGTATGGCTAATGATTGTGAAGATTTTAAGACTTGTATAGATTCATGTGATCTCTCTTAAGTGCAGTTCAAGGGAAGTCCATTCACATGGTGGAATGGTAGGGCTAGAAATGATTGTATCTTTGAAAGATTTGACAAAATCTTGATAAACACTGATTTGCAGAATATGTTTTCACACTATGAGGTAGACCATTTGCCCAGAACAGGTTAAGATCATGCCCCAATGCTGCTAACATGTGAAGACAAGATTACCAGTAAAAACAAACCTTTTAGGTTTCTAAACATTTGGACAAAGCATGAAACCTTCAAAGATGTGGTTAGATTGAATTAGGACATTTCTTCTTCTTCTAATCCTTTTTTAGACTTTAAGAGGAAGATTAAGAAGGTTGAAAGGGCCCTCTCTATATGGAGTAAGGAAACCTTTGGAGAAATATTTCAGTAGCTCACCATTAGAGAGGAAATAGCAAAAATCAAGGAGAAGCTTTTTGAAAAAATTCCCACGGGTGAGAATAGAACGATCATGCAGAAAGCCAAAGTTGAGTATAATAAATATCTTCATTTTGAAGAAATGTTCTGGAAACAAAAGGCTGGATACGAATGATTTGAAAGTGTGGATAGGAACACTAGATTCTTTCAAAGTCTTGTTAAAGGAAGGAGACATAAAATAAAAGTGGCAATGATTCAAAATTCTCGAGGTGTATGGGTAGAGAAAGGAGAATATATAGCAGTTGAAGCTGTAGAGCATTTTCAAAATCAGTTTAAACAAGATAGGGATACTACAAAGTTTTCCTTGTTATCTCATGTTCCCAAGTTAATCTCTGATGGGGAGAATACAATTTTGGGGGTAATTCTAGATGGTGAAGAGGTGAAGAGTGTTGTGTTCAGACTTAATGGTGATAGTTCTAGTGGTCCTGATAGTCTAACTGGCAAACTTTTTCAAGTCTGCTGGGATATTATAGGCTATGATATCATAAGAATGGTGCATGACTTTTTTGCTGGGAACACTCTTCCAAAGTCTATAACTCATACTAATTTGGTCCTCATACCTAAGAAGGACAATGTTCAAACCGTCTCAAATATGAGACCTATTAGTTTGAGTAATTTTGTGAATAAAATTCTATCTAGAATCATTCATGATAGACTGGAGAATGTTCTGCCTAATTTGATATCTTCTAATCAGTCTGGTTTCGTCAAAGGGAGAAGTAATATCGAAAATGTCCTCTTGGCTCATGAGTTGGTTACATATATTAACAAAAGAGGGAAGCCTTCTAATGTTGTTATAAAGGTAGACATGGCTAAAGTGTGTGATAGAGTTTCTTGGTTTTTCCTTATGAAATGCTAAGGAAGATGGGTTTCTCAGACAGATTTGTAGATATGGTTTGGAGACTGATTTCTAATAATTACTACTCTATTTTACTGAATGGTCAGTCTTATTGGTTTTTTAACTCTACTAGGGTAGTGAAGAAGGGAGACCCTCTCTCCCCAACCCTTTTTATACTATCAAATGAGGTTCTTTGTAGAGCTCTTAACTCTTTATTTGATGATCCTCAATTTGTAGGGTATGGGATGCCTAAGTGGAGTGCTAATTTGAATCATTTAGCATATGCAGATGATACAATTATTTTTTCTTCAACTCAAAATTATTCTTAGGGGAAAATCATGACAGTCTTGCAAGATTATGAAAAGCAATCTGGTTAAAAGGTGAATAAGGAGAAGAGCTTTTATTACTTGCACCAGAAAGTAGCTGTTGGAATCTCACACCAAGTGGAACAATGTACTGGAATGAGTAGAGGTTTTTTTTCTATGAAATATTTAGGATGTCCTATCACTCATTCTAGATAAAGGAAGGAACATTATACTGATCTGTTTGAAAAAATCAGAGGTAAACTTCAAGCATGGAAGGGAAAAATGCTCTCATTTGGTAATAAAGAGGCTCTTCCTCACTAGTGTTCTTCAAAGCATTCCTATTTATGTTATTTCTGCTATCACCCCTCCTAAATGTGTTATTAAGGAGCTGCACAGGATCTTTGCTAAAAATAATTAGAGCAATAAGGAATTTGCCTTACCTGAGTATGTTGTGGACCATATCAGGCTTAACATGTTTTTTGTGCAACCAAGTGAACACAGAGATAAACCCTGGTGGACTAAGTCTAGTATTGGAAATTTTAGTGTTAAAAGTTCTTGGGAGTTGTTGAGACAAAAAGCTAACATTAATGAAGATTTGAAACGCTTATAGATTAAGGGGTTACCGTTCAAATTCTCCTTTCTAGCTTGGAGAATTTGGAATGGTAAAGTTCCCGTGTCATCTTTAATGCACTTTTGGAACTCTAACATATCTCAAAATTGCAAGTGTTGTTCTATTCCAGAGGAGGAGACTATTGAGCACCTTTTCTAACCGAAAAGGTAGCTATCAAAATCTGGAATCATTATTTTAGTGCTTTTGTTCTCATAGGCCCTATGCTCAATCTGAAACAGACTATGAGAAGGTGGTGGTCATCAGAAGGTAACTATAGAATTCAAGTAGTTTATCAGGTTATCCCCATTGTCGTTTAATGGTGCTTATGGAAGAGAAGGAACACTATTTTACATGGAGATTTATTCTCAGAAAGGAAGGTTATTCTGGGAGATTAATGACACTATTTTGAAGGTGATTAAAACCAGGTTCAAAAGTGATATTGGGAGGAATGACTGGCCTGCTATCATTATGGAGCTTCAGAGGCATAGAAATACTTACATCATCAATATTGTTAGACGGATCCCTCCTCCTTCTAATTGGTTGAAATGCAATACTGATGGAGCATCTCGGGGTAACCCAGGACCTAGCCCTACTGCGTTTTGCATCAGAGATCACTCTGGTAGCTTGGTTATGGCTAAAGGTTTCAAATTACAAGATACCACTAATTTGGTAACTGAAGCAAGAGCTATTAAAAAGGGCAACGCTTTTCGTAGGGAGCATTCTTTATCACATGTCATTATTGAAATGGATTCTATGGCCATGGTACAGATTCTGGAAGTGAGATGGGATATCCCTTGGAGTGTGTCTTTGGAGATTACTTCCATAAGCTATTTGAGGAGTATTGTAATCGCAAGAGTACAACACTCATTTTAAGAAGGAAATACTTTTGCAGATTATTTTGCTAACCTAGTTTTTGATTTTGCAGATGATTATCAATTTAAAAACGGTCAAGACATTCCTATGGAAGGACAGAGAATTCTAAACTTGGACAAAAGAGGAACTCCTCAAATAAGAAGAAGACAAACAAATTGAAATGCGATACAGTTAAACAAATAGATATATCATATAGTTAAACAACCCTATGCAGGTTACCGTCCATGGTACATGCAATTTGAAGTCGGCTGTTAGTATCTTAATTCTTTAACTATTGACTGAAGTAATTTCATATTGGTTTGAGTATATGCACCTGGTGAGAGCTTTGAGGTGTTCAACTAATACCAAATCAGGTCATTGGTTTTGAAGGAGGGAAATCAGTAGGCTCTTTTGTCTCTCTGTAATCTGCAAAAACTATCTTTTATTTTAGCTATTAAAAATTATGTCTTTCTTTCTCTAATCTTGACCTTAGATGGTGGTATCAATCTGTGTTGAGATTCAACCCATTGAGATATAGACAGGGGAAAGAATCATGATTTATAATAGCAAGATAAAGTGTACTTAGCTTAGTCAAAGGCAGACATCTCAATAGCATGGACTATAATAAAGATAGATCCATTTACTTTGAGTTAGAGGTGATGAAATATGATAAATGTGGGCAGCTATGGATGTTGAAGAATCATAGTTGATGATCTTCAAATGCTAGATGAAATTTTCCGAGCTATGATTGAGCTCAACGTAGATGGTTGTCGATTGGTGTTGCTGTGGATGGAAAATTCATCAAGGAGTGTATAGATCTGGAGTGGGAAGGCTGAAATCCTTGTCTCTACATATTTCTAAATGTGTCTGTTCATTTCTTTCCTTTTTGATCTATTTTCTTTTGTTTTTTTGTTGTTTCCTTTGGCATCTTTTTATTTTTGTTTGGACCAGATGTCTTTTTGTTTTCTTTTTAGTCAAAAAATGGGCATTTGTTCCCTCATTTAATTTTCTCTTTTAAAAAAAAAGTCCAACAACTACACTTTATTTTTTTTTGTTATGACATTATAATTATAATTGATTAGGTTAAATTCAATTAGAGTAGACGACAAAATAATGTATGAAACTCTTCCACTCTTTGAATTTTGAAACCAAAATAAAATTTATGTATCATTATTCAATGTGCTCCATTAATAAATTTTGGTAGCTGAAAAGACAGTCAAATATCACTATAAATACCAGTATATTGCTCCCTAGATCATCATATTCTTTTCTTTTCTATCATCTACTTTTATATTTTCTTCTTCCTAGATAATGATGTAGATACATGTCGCCAAGAAGCTAACTGAGGAGAAGAACAGATAGCTTCAATCTGAAATTAAAAAGAGTAGTTTTCTTACAACATTGTTCAAGTGTTAAGCTTAGAAATAAAAGATATGACCTATTTATTCCATTAGATTGTTTTTTTTTATGTTAGCTTATGACTTTAAATTTTTCTTTTCCATTTTGGAGTTAAGGTATGGTTGTCCAAAAAAAAAATTGGTATGCAATCCATATTTTTATGTAATTATGTATCATTTTGTATTGTTATGAAATTTTTTTCTTTGTTTTTGTGTTATATTTTTTTAAGTGCTACTTAATTGACAAAACTTCTATTAATAGAGTTTGATAATACTTGATAGTTTATGCAATATGCTTTTGTTTAAATACAAGTAATTTAAATAAAGATTTCTAAAAGATTATTACTTTGAACGAAAGATTTTGACTATGTTACTTTATCGTCTATCTAACATAGTGTTGCGAACACATGCATATATTGTGTTGTAAAACTAAAGCAAAATAAGATAAGAAATATAGAAGATAAAAGCAATAGAAATAGGGAGACAAGAGATGAGAGCTTTTCTTATTATTCCAAGTCTTCAAGTGTATACAATATGAACCCTTATGCCTCTATTTATAGTGTAACATAGAGGCATACAAAAGGTTAGTCATAAACATGACATTAACATGAATATAATGGGGAGGTTATGGAAGTGAAAGGTTACAAGAATAATGGTTATAAAGGTAGAGGTTATGGAGGTTATGGCTATCTTCATAATGGAGGAAAGTAATGGAGTAACTTTTTGATATAGTGGACATCCATAATATATTATTTTATAACACTCCCCCTTGGATGTCCATAGATAATATGCCTCGTTAAAACCATACTAGGAAAAAAATCCCATGGGAAAAAATCCTAGTGAAGGAAAAAAAGTACACATCTTTTTATACGCTTTGAATGTTGCCTCGTTAAAAACCTTACCAGAAAAACCCAATTGGGATAAAACCATGATTAAGGAAAAGAGTACAACGCGTATTTTTCTCCCCCTGATAAAATTTTTACTTGATATCTCAGAGACGATGCATTTCAATCTTA
Organism: Solanum commersonii; assembly: GCA_029007595.1. Lineage (NCBI taxonomy): Eukaryota > Viridiplantae > Streptophyta > Magnoliopsida > Solanales > Solanaceae > Solanum > Solanum commersonii. The sequence goes on from JAJTWQ010000251.1 coordinate 376,064, forward strand.
TATCACAACTTCTCAAATATTGATGTTGGCAATCCTTAGTCAATAAGTTTACAAGATTATCACTTGAATGGGTCTTTGAACGTCTATCTCACTATTTTATTGAAGATCATGTGTGAAAAATACTTTTGGTGAAATATGATTTGTCCGACCTCCTTTGATTGTATCCTCTCTTCAATTGAGCTATATATTATTTTCGTATACGGTGATTAGAATATCCTTTGCCAAAGGAAAATCACATATTTTCTGAATATGATAAATCATGATTCCAACCATACACACTCTCGACTTACTTCATAGATCAATATTATTTCTGTATGATTTGAAGAAGTGGTTACCAATGTTTAATTATTTGAATGCCAAGATATTGTTATGCCTCCATATGTAAACAAATAGCTCTTTTGCGATCAAGCTTTATGCAGATCAAAAAAATATTATGCATCTACATAATCAAATCATTTCTAACTCAGAGATTGATCATTTCAATTTTATACGTTGCTCGTGCTTTCTTCTCAAAGAAAATCACACATCTTCTATGTGTTGAGTCACTTGCTTTGTTAGTTTCTTGGCATAACTTGAATAATAATATGACAATCCCCTCACATAACTTTGTATATATATATATATATATATATATATATATATATATATATATATCAAATAATCTTCTAGCATTTTCATAACCAACAATCTGTAATTGCATCAAATGCACTAATAAATGACATTTTTAATCATTTTCACGAGGTTGAAAAGATTCTTTCTCTGTGTTAAGCAATCTCAGAACCATTGGGTACTGAATGGAATTGTTTTAAGATCTTTTAAATCCTTCAAGAATTTTCATAGAACCTTCATCGTCTAGTTAGACATGATAATCAGTCATTAGACATATTCAAGTATTTCATCTATTGCCAGATTGAAATAAGCCTCATTGCATCTACCACTAGAGAACATATCTCCATTTAATAATGTCAGGACTTCTGCAAAAACCCTTCATGCCCCGAGGCACAAACAATACTTTATATCTTACGGTTATACTTTCGCACAATGATTCATTTGTACCCCACTGACATATATTTTGATCTCTGAACTATAAGTTCAAAAACATCACTTTTCTAAGTAAAACAAAATATACTTGAATAGTGCATTTTATTTGGCCAATCATTTATCTGTCCACATTATATGACAAATTCGAATTTAAGATCCTCATAACCACTTATAGCATTGAGTGCTACTTCATATCAAAGATACCATCGACGGTCATTTGACTCGATTCCAATATGACATAACTTATCTAGATCTCTTCATTTTCATCATTTTCAGGTACCTGAACCTTTGTCAAGGTTTTATGAAATGTTATGTCATAGTGCTCTTTCAAAGCATTTACCTCATTATCATGACCATTTTGATAATTTGCTCCTCTCCTTCCTCAAAGAGTTTTACGTTTGAAATCGATTGGTCTATCACGCTTCTGGCATACCATAGACTATGTCCTTCAAGGACTATTTATTGGAGCATTTGCAGCTTAATTAAAATATTAGGTCAGCAAATACATCTGGCAAATTATTTGCAACATTTCGCAAATGAATTATCTTTAGAACTTCAAGTTCATATTTTTTTTAACGAGAATCTAGATAATTCACCCCACACATAATTTCAGCTGCTAAACATATCTCCCCCTAATGTTAGGAAATCTAACATTCACCCCTAACCTCATTTGGGAATTCATCTTTGTGCATGGTGGAGCAATAAAATCATATGTGCACACATCAAATATTTAGATGGAAATTATTTAGTTACTGACCCTGAACCAATTGTGATGGGAGAACCTTGTTGACTTGATGCATACATGTTAAATAAACTCATCTCATACCAAATTTTATTTGAGAGATTTGTTCTCATAATCATTGGTCTAGCTATAATTGGAGGCATACAATTTTTGCTAAACCAACCAACATTATCAACATAATTTTATAGTTTGGAGTTATGCTTTTAATTTAACAATTCGAGCAAACAACCTTACAAAAACCAATTTGTAAATTGACACAAATGCACATATAATCATACCATAGATGCATCTATTAAATCATAATAGTGAATGGTCCACATGGCAGGTGAACGGGCCCATATTCACCTTTCTATATGTTTCAAATAATTTCAGGGGATACAATCCCAACCTTATTTGATACAATTATCACTTTTTCATAAGAATAAGCAACAAAAGAGAATCTTGAAGAATCTTTTATTTCTTCAAACATATAGCCACGTGAATTCTCAACTTCTTTTGCATCACTCTAAACCAGAATGGCCAACCGGTTATGCCAACTGATATTTATTCTAGTAAACTTTTAGTTTACTTTTGCATGTGATTCCTTCATCATGCTCATATTTTTATTCAACAAACAAGAGAAAGGCGGTTAACCTTTTATGTAAATATTCATAACTCGCTTTGATTGTAGTAATCTGAAGATATTTAATCTTTCAATAATTTATAGTCTCAATATAATAATTTTCAATTCCTCCGAAACTTAAAAAGTTTCTTTTGAGACTTACTACAATCCCAATATTATGAACAATTTCATTTCGGATAGTAACAAATAAGCTCTTTCGGAACTCTCAATTAATTTTGTGTACTGCCATAAATTTCACAACACCATTTTTATGGTGACCATCTCCTTCAAGGAGAAAATTATTATTATTGTCATAGTTAAAATTATTACATGCAAGATTTATTTCTTGACAATCAATGACAAATTTGTGTTGCCACACAACAACATTTATTTTGATCATGGCCACAACCTTTATAGAAAATATTTCTTTCTTTCTTTTGTCCTCCGATAGTTCATAATAAAACATACCACAATATTTGTGTAGTACTCAAAGTATATGACCAAAATGACCATTTATGTCAAAATATTTCCTTTCAATCTCTCAAACCTCCTGTAGAGGTGAGATGTGACGTTCATCCAACAATACATGAACATGTTATCCATACGAACACAAGTCACATTTTCTTCAAGAAATGGACTATAACCATTTGTACATTCTCCATAAGTTTTTATTAGAAACTCATTGTCATGCTTTGGCATTATCAAATTTATGTGACTCACCTCAACATCACTTTAAGAGGTCAAATGTATCAATTGTACTACCACTTTGTATTCCTTTACTTTAGTAGAGGATTTACAAAACTTTTCAAATTGGGTTGCACCAACAACAATGTGCCCAATAACTTCTCATACCACTTTGATGGATAAAAATTACCTTCACATTTGAAGGACCATCTTAAGAAACAATGTGTCCAATAACCTTTTATACCACTTTAATGGACAAAATTATCTTTACATTTGAAGGAACATCTTAAGAACTCATAATGTTCTTCCTTTTAATTACCACAAGGATGACCATTAACATTTTACCACACCCATATTCATACATTCAACCACTTGTCATTTTTTAGACATATTATGCACTGCTACCATATTCACATAAGAGAATGGAGCAAATTAATTGGGCAAGTTTTATGACTTTCAGTCAAAAGTATACAATTTTATGTTAGTCACCATCATATCATCACTATAGTGCATTAGGACTTAAACCCAAAGTCTTATCCATATAAAAACGTCTTTGGTCATAAATCAATGAAACTTAAACCCAACTTCTTATTATCATGGTGCACCGAGACTTCAACTATGTGTCTTACCCACTTGGTGCGGTGAAACTTGAATTCACCGTCTTACCCTCAATCAATGTCTTGATAAACCAAATACGTTACCAAAAAAAATATTATCGAAAACCATAAATATAATCTGAATTTGACTTAAAGTATAAGAAAAATGAACAAAATCAATTGATTAGAACAACATGTTAGAATCATAAAAAAAGCCCCAAGTTAAAATAAATTAAAACATTTTAATAATCCCTCTCAACATTGTTATGAAGATTATCATAATTTACTAACCATTTTAAAATAACCACAAAACAAGCTTTGTTAGAACAAATAATATATAGGATATGAAGTATACCACGCAACCGAAAAATTACTAAGAAAATCACCTACCATTTATTCTTGACGGAGAATGAGCAACTCGTGCTGATAACGTGTTGTAAAACTAAAGCAAAATAAGACAAGAAATATAGAAGATAAAAGCAATAGAAATAGGGAGACAAGAGATGAGTGATTTTCTTATTATTCCAAGTCTTCAAGTGTATACAATATGAACCCTTATGCCTCTATTTATAGTGTAACATAGAGGCATACAAAAGGTTAGTCATAAACATGACATTAACATGAATATAATGGGGAGGTTATGGAAGTGAAAGGTTACAAGAATAATGGTTATAAAGGTAGAGGTTATGGAGGTTATGGCTATCTTCATAATGGAGGAAAGTAATGGAGTAACTTCTTGATGTAGTGGACATCCACAATATATTATTTTATAACATATTGTTCATTTTCACATACATATACTGTTCATAGCTCTGATATCATTTTTGGGTACAGAACTGGTAGTTGAGGGTTTCATGAAAGTGGTAGTGTGGTAGGTGAGTAATTTATTTTAAAATTTTTATTATAATAGTCTTTTGCTAAGTGTCTTAAGCTACCATTTTTTGGTACGGAATTCATGGTAAAATGTAATAATATTTATTGTAATATTCTTTCGATAGTTATTTTAATCTGAATATTTCTTTAATATTATTTATGATATATTCCAGATATAGCATATCTTGGGTTCTTTGGTGCATATATAAATTTTTCTTCATTAATTGTTCTAATAGTTTTATCTCTTACATAGATTCTATCCAATATTGTAAATATTCATAGTTAATTTTAATCTGACTTTATTTCTAAATCGTACCATTCTATTCTTTCGTAGTCTAACTTATGTAGGTCTATTTCATACCATTGTTGGTTTAATATATCTTCTGAGTCGTTATCATTAAATATTTTTTCCCATATAATTCTTCTTAATTCAATTATTTTTATATCTTTAAGTATATATAAGATTAAAGTTTCATAATTTTTTATCATTTCATCATGAACGTATGTAGTCATGTTCTTTATCATGCAGGTTTTTCATTTCAAATTATTCCTTTCTATCATATTCATAATTGATTAAATTCATATTAGATCATTATGAACTAGATTATTTGTTTATCATGTTCTCATGTCACTACTAGCATTGTACTTTAGCGGATACTTCCTTCTTATCAGCGCCTCAAATTTGTTTACTCCCCTAAACGGCTTCCTCGCCTACCGGTTTCAATATTAGGATGACATAGTATAGAAGTTTTCTCCCTATTTCCAGTGTGCTAATAAACTAGAAATTATGATTCAAATAATTCTAATACATAATAACTAACATAAATTTATTCAATCATATATATGATATTCAGGAATATATGAAATCAGTTCTGCATATTTTTTGAACAATATACCTTTGCCTCTTGCTTAGCCATGCTATCTGAAATATCTAATTGGATTTCAGATTTATCCTTTAGTATTTTAAATATTTATCTTAAGAGAGTGTTTTCTGAAAAATGATTTTTATTTAGGCGTTGCCTGCGTTTTTAAGTTACATATCCATTCCTTTATATAGGAAGGATTTTCATACTACACTACAATAATGTACTACTATTCACTTTAACACTTGTCACCTAATAAATCACACCCCCTACCATCCCTTACACTTGTACACCTACTTTATGACACATTATGACATACCATACCTATTTTATGAGTTTTACTACTTACTTTAATGTCCACCTACTATATTTACTATTCTTACTTTACACCTTACAAAATACTATTCTTACTTTACACAGAGTGATTTACATTACATTACATCTATCTATCTATTCACGTTTATTTTGTTTGTCATCTTGTATTTTATCATCTTTTTATCTTGTCCATATCTTATCTTGTATGTCTGCTTCTTATCTTCATCGTCTTCTTTTACCCTAAATCGACGTCTGGATTATGTTATCTTCTCCGTTGCATTTTGAACATATGTGGTCAGGATATTTATGACCAATTAGCTTGCAATATCTGGTTAATAACTCTGCTGAAATAAATCCTGCTTTTAGTACTCGGGTCGTAGGTCGTTCTTTTGGCTTAAGTAATGGCAAAATTCATCTCTGGACTTCATCCATATCTGCTTTTCTTAGCTCCCTTGAATTGAAATAAATCATTAACTGATATCTTGCATAGTAACTCTATATGGCGTTTCTGTTTAAATAATTATTTGCTAGCTCCTGTATGATAGTTGATATACCAATTATTCTTTTGTTGGCATAAAAACTTGGTATCTCTATTTTGCATATCTCTTCTTGTTGTCCGATGTCCTCAGGTATAATCATATTTTTAGTTAGTCCTATCTTAATAACCTGTATTGGAGGTTTTATTTCCTCATATAATATCTCCATTGGTCTTTGTATAGAATTTTATATAAAATAAATTTCCTTTTGTAACTCTTTTGTATGTGACGAATGCCTTGTGTAGTTCTGGTATTCCACTAACTTCTTCTCCGTCGTATGTGTATACAGTATTTAACAATCCGTAGTTGTAACATGTTCTTACTAAATTAGCGTTAGTTTTTGGCTGTGCAATTAACTTGTTATATCCTTGTAACTTTTGTGTCAAATAATCCTGGTTTAGTTCTTTTGTAGTTGATCTAGGGTTAAGATTTAAATAAGTTTGGATTTTGTGTATATTTTCGATATAGGTTCGTGTGATGTAGTTATATGTCTTTTTCTCATTTTGGTTTTGCAAATTATCTACGTATGTAGATGTTTGTGGTTCTATGGACATATGTCTAGGTGTTCTTTTGGTAAATGGTTTTTCGAATAGCTGGTTTAAGTTCATATTTTTATGTTGTTTATCGCTAACTTATTTGCTTGTACCTGCATTTGTATTTAAACAAACATTATGGGTTTTAAGGAGTTTCCCATCGTCTCCTTTTAGCTCTGGGTTTTTTTCATCTTCCGATTGACGTAGCTCCGCATTTTTATAGTTATGCTGCTTACTAGCTTTTGACTTCAGATTATCTTCATTAGTCTTTAGCTTTTGTATCTCGTTGTCCATACTATCCACTTTTGTATAAAGTGTAGTAATGACGTTGACTATCTTTTCAATTGTATCTTCTTCCTCAGTCTCAGTCTGAGTAGCTTTGTCGTGATAGGTAATCTGCAATAACATTCTTATCAGTTTTTATTACTTCAATTGTAAATGTAAAATTTAATATATTTAATACTAATCTCCTTATTTCTTTTGTTGTTACCGAGTCTTGTATTTTTCTTGCTAGCCACCATTTTACTTGTGTATTATTTGTTCTTATAATAAATTCATTATATACAATCTATGGTTCAAATGATAATAAACATTTATATACCGAATATAATTCTTTCCTATTTATTTCCCATCTTATTTCTGCATTAGTAAATGTTCCTGAATAATATCTACAGTGATGTTCTATTTTTTCTTCTCCATACCTATATTTTAATACTCCTACATAACTTTTTTCACTGGCGTCTGATTCTACTATATAAGTAAATTTTTTATTTTCATCCAGAAAATATAGTTTAGGTAGGTTCTTACATAATAATTTTATTTTTTGTATTTGTGTTTGGTCTTTCCTATCAAATTGGTATTCTACATCTTTCTTTAATTTTTGTTGTAATTGTTTTAAATTCTCTGCTAATTTTGGTATGTATTCTCTTATTTGGTTTACTAGTCCTAGAAATGATTGTAATTTCTTTTTTGTATCTAGTTATTCTTTTGAGTTAATTATTTTTTGTACTATATGCATTTGCATTTTTATTCCATTTTTATCTATTTGTATTCCTAGGAATTCTATTTGGCTTTTCATTATGTCTTATGTCTTAGTTTTTGCATTTAAATTTCTATAATCAATTACCATTCTACTTTTTCGTCTTTTTGTTTACTATGTTTATTTACGATAAATGTCGGGCTTGTGTGTTTACTATTGCTTTCTTGTATATACCCTTTTTCTAGTAATTCATTTATATGTATCTAAAATTCGGTTAAATCATTAAAGTTATACTTTAATGGTTTTTCGGTTATTATACTATTATTATCAATTAGCTCAATTTTTACTTTTGTTTTATGTTTCTCCCATCCTTGTAAAGGATCCTCACTATATAATAATTCTAACTTATCTTAGATTATCTTTACTTTATCTATGGAGAATATAATTAATTCTATTTTAGGGTCTTCTTCTTTTATATTTTCTAATTTTTGTGTAATTTTTTCGCTCCCTTTTATCCATTATGTTGTTTTTCGTTTTTTATTATTTACTCTTTTTGCTCCTATTTTTTGTTTACACGGTGTTGTGAACCACCAGTGTGTTTTTGTTATTATATGTGGGTACAATTTTTCTAAAAATGGCATCCCTAATAGCATATCTTTTGTAGTCAATTCAAAATTATATATTTCCTCTATAGTTAATATCTTATCCTATATTTTTATTTTTATATTTTTTGCCTTATATGTGATCATGCTTCATTCATTATTAAATCTTGTTACTACTATCGGTGTTTTTAATTTTTCCCACTTATCTTCTGGTAAACAATTGTATTTACATATATTAGCTTCTGTTCTCGTATCTATCATTGGTGTATAATATCTGTTGTAATATCCTTCTATTATTATCTTTGCAAGTATATATATTTTCATATTTTTATCATACTAAAGTCCTTTTTATTATTACTCTTTTATTTTCATAATTTATTGTCAACTGTTTATCTTCTAGATTATATGGTTTTACTTGTTCTAGCCATTTTATTCCTAAAGTGATATTTTCATCTCCTTGATATACTTTAAACTTTATTATTATTGGTATTCCTCCAATGATTATTTTCCTTCTCGTAGTTTCTTCGGTATATGTTAATGCTTTTGGTAGTTCGGGGCATGATTGTTCAGTAGTTATTATTTCATCTTCCGTCACTAATTCTCTTGTAATATAGTTTTCTTCTAGTCCTGTATTTATTAATATTAAATATTTTCGTTGTTCCATTATTCCCGTTATGTAGTAATGATGTGGTTTTCTTTCTTCTTCCATTGATTTTTGTGGAGTTTTATCTATTCTTCTTGAGGTACTCATTTTTGATGATATTTGTGGTATTTCATAATTTATTCTTTTTTATGTGCTTAATCTTTCTTTTATTATTTCTAAATCTTCTTTTATGTCAATCTCATTATAACTATAATCATTCTTATCTATGACCGTAACTATTCTTTCAAAGGAATCTTCTATTTTTATTTATTTTATTTTATTTTTTGCTGTTATTTTATGTTTTGTTGTTAAAACATATAAGTTTTTACATCTAGCTGTAAATATTTTACTTCCGGGGCTAGTTCTATTCCTGACATTTTCCAATATAATACTAATGATTTATCTATATTTCTGTCATTTACTGCTCTTTGAGTAGTTAGCACTTATTATAAATTTAAATTTTTGGTATATGAGGTTACCTTTTACTGCGCTTATTATACTTTTTTTCTATAGGTTGTATGATCCTATCATCTCGCTAAGTATATTTCTATGGGTGTATCTATTCCTTCTCTAAAACATGCTTTTATTAATATTTCCGTTCCTCCTAAATGTACATATTTAATTGGATTTTTAGCCTTAATATCTTGTATTTCTTTATTTATTATTCGTTTGTTTATTATTGGTATTTTAGCCTTTTTTTTTGGTGTATTTGCAATCTATGATATGCTCTCTTTGACTTACTACATAGTATTCTTCTTTTTGTCGTTTAAACCAATTTCTTATTGTTGGTATTTCAAATATTTTTGCTACGCTTAGGTCTAATTCTTTTCCTTTTATTTGTTCAAATATATTATTATCAAATATTATTTTTTGTTCTACCGATTCTTCATCTTGATATTTTTCTTTAGTTATTATTTGTATATCTGTTTCAGTCATTTATATAGTGTTCATTATCTGATCCTGTTAATGAATTATTTTCCATTTCGTCAATTTCGTTTTCTGATAATTCATATATGTTATCTTCACTTTCTAATTCATAATCTACGTATTCTATTTGTGTATATTTTTCATTGTCTATTATTATTTCTGATATTTACTTTTTCTTCGGATTGTTAGGTAATTTATAATCTCTAGCTATATGTCTTAATTTTCCAGAATTATAACAAGTACATTCCGTTAGTTTTCTTTTTGGTCTATATGGTCTTTTGGTTTTGTAGTTTTTTACATAGTATCTTCTTCTCGGTTTTTATATTTATATTTTGATCTGTATTTTTTATTATATTTCCTTTTATTTTTATAATACCTATCCTTACAACCAAATTGAGGTGTTGTTTTATTTTTGCAACATGCCAAGTTTTTTACTAATATTTTTTCCATTTTTATTTCTTCTTTATGTTTTTCACATAATTCCATAAACCATCGTTACAAGAATTTCATTCTAGCTCCTAAGGTATCTGTTAATTCTGCTTCATTCCAACTTTTTATTATTTTTGAATTAAAAGGTTCTGGTAATTTTGTAAAATATAATTTTCTTATTTCTTTACTTTCTTCTGTGCTATATGTTCCTTTATAATAGTATTCTCTAAATGCACATGTATATTCATCTATGTAACGCATATTACATATTGCTAATTTTGTCATTAGATTTTGATTTATGATTTTTTCTTTATTTTGTTCTTCTACCTCTGTTGTCATACTACTAAATTCATTTCTTATAGCTACTTCGTAGTTATATAATATTTCTATAGTTGTAGTAGCTAATTCACCATTATATTTTTTATTATTTCTTAGAGTTTTTAAACTTTCATCTGATAAAATTTTGTAGCCATAATTTTACTGTTCCTATAAGCGTTCTTTCTATATATCCTGGTGTCTCTGTTATTACTATTTTGTTATATATTAATTGTTTTGATATATATCCTATCCATAATTGGATTGTTTTATTTATATCTGTTATACAGTCTAAATCTAAAAAATCATGTCGTTCAGTTATTGGTTTAGGTGTCCATTTTTTATTTAATCTTTTATCCCATATAGTTTTTTCTCTATCATATTGTTCATAGTTTTCATTATAATATTTTGAATTTAAATTTTTTGGGTTTTTTACTCCTGATGTACTAGGTTTTTCATCCATGTCTACGTCTCCTGTATTTACTTCTAAATCCTTTGTATTGTCTATGTTTACTAAAAGTTCCGTATAGGTTTCACTTGTTTTCGAACGTTGTTCATCTGGATCATTGTCATTTATTTCATCAATTTTTATTTCAGGTAGATTATTTTGGTTATTTTCTTCTTTTTCTTCTAATTCATCTTCTAATTGCAATTTTTCTTTAAATTTAATTATCTCATTTGCTAATTTTGTTTTTTGTTCTTTTTCTTTTTGTTTAATTTCATACATTTCTTTTAATATTGGTAGCTCTTTTTCTAGCTCTATTATTTTAGTATTTTTTACTTCTTCTAATTGTTGTACTTGCTTTTTTGCTTGTTGTTTTATTTTTTCAATTTCCGTTTTTCTATCTCTTTCTTCATTTTCTTTCGTTATTCTTACCATAGCAGTTAAACTATCTTCTAGTTTTACCGTTTCTTTTTCTAACATTAGACTTATATTGTCACCTATTTTCTTATATCTTCTTCCTAGATTAGAAAATATTATCTTTATTTTTAATCTGTCATAGTTTTCATATGTTTTTTCATCTATTGCGTATTTTTCCTTATTCATTTATAGATTGTGTTGAAGTTTATATTCTAAGTTATTTATTTGTATTTCTAGATATAAAATAGTCTTTCTTTGTGCTATTATAGATTTGTGACAAATTCCTGCAAATATATTACTGTTAAGTCTACTTTTCCTATGTGATAATTCTTGTCTTTTTGCTATAATTATTTCATTAAGTTTTTGTCTATATTCGTTATTCTCGTTATTCATTGTAATTTTAAATATTGAATATATTTATATTCTACTTTAGATATATTATCTATTAATTGATTTAATTTTTTGTTATCAGTTTTTGTGATATTAAGTTGTTTATATTTCGGATATAATTTGTTTAATTTTCTTCTTATTTTTCTTAACTTTCTACTAATATGTTTTTTCTTATATTTCTCGACATCCATAGCTCTGACGCTAGTGAAAAAAAGTTATGGAGGAGTATTAAAATATAGGTATGGAGAAGAAAAAATAAAACATCACTGTAGATATTATTCAGGAACATTTACTAATGCAGAAATAAGATGGGAAATAAATATGAAAGAATTATATTCGGTATATAAATGTTTATTATCATTTGAACCATATATTGTATATAACGAATTTATTATAAGAACAAATAATACACAAGTAAAATGGTGGCTAACAAGAAAATCATTTTATTTTATTTTCTATAATTTATACAATATGAGATTTAACAATTTAATTTTCAAATAAAACTGAGAGTTACATTTACATTTATGCGACACTAAGCCTAATAGTTTTCTTAAACATAATCATTCTATATTAACGGTAGCTTTCCGTAGTGTTAAAATTCAAATCGTTGGTATGATGACAATTTTGCTTTTAGACATTTTGATTGTTTCTTTATGAATTCCTTCGACCCTTAATTGTTAGTACTTAAAAATATTCCTCAAATTAAAATCATGTAAAAAATATTATGAGAATGGAGCAATTAAGCTTCATTTTGTTTAGATTTTAGTAATATAAGTCAACAAGATCATTCTATTAAAAGTGGAAAGAGTCTAAGTCAAAAGTTGAATTACTAAAATGTTCTTTAAAAGTATATTTATCATTTTATTTTTTTAATAAAAATTAATTGTCTACTAAATTTAATTGGCACGAAATTTCATCTACCTTTAGACCTGTACAAATTCTATGAACGTTTTATTTATAAGTTTAATATGTGTCATGTATCTATTTTATTCACTTTGAGCTTCCAACCATTTAAACATATCATATTCTTTATCAAATTATATATACCTTTATTCAATATTTAAGTGCATATATAATATGTCGTAGATGAAGTTACACATTATAATTCTCCTTTTATAGGTCTTAATCAAATTCACACAAAAAATAAATTAAAAATACACATGACACTAGAAACATAATTATACCAAAGGTATTTTTAGTTGGTTGGGAGGTAATATAAACATATGTTTCTATTTGTTTACTCCTTTTTGCTTGAGTGTTGGTATTTAAAAATCTATGTTTTGCCAAATCAATAGGTAAAGAAGATATTGTACATTATACCACAAAAAAAAGGGTCCAGTAATAATTTCTTTGGAGTAGTATTTCTTCCTTTAAGAGAGTTTGCCAGGTAGGATTAAGATATAACTTTAAGAATTTGCACTTCTTCTTTAGTATATAATTTATAACTCAAACATGTTTCTTAATACTAGTATTTATGTAATTTTTTAAAATTTTGTGGTCAATAAAATTAGGTTACATCATCATAACTTTCTTTCTGCTCATCCTCCCATTCCTTGTCTGCAACTGTAAGTGATTTTCCATTGAAATAAAACAAAGTCACTTTTTGAGTGACCCATATATTTTTCACTTATATAGAAGAGACAATTTTCAAATTTTCAACATCTCAATTTATTTAAAATATGGGTATTATGGTCATTTTCCCATCAAACTAAAGTAAATACTCATGTGTCTTACATCTAATTTGGAGTAGACACGTAGTCTTTATCTGGTACAACAACACCTCTTTCTTTTCCTTATCTCAATTTAAGAGGGTTTCAGGGCATTAAGAACCATTACAGCTTCAACAAGGTTTTCTCCTTTGTAAATTTCTGATTTTCTTCTTCCAATTTGGGATTTCCTCTTTCCCATCAATCTTTTTGGACGAGCCTGAAGATTTTGTTCAAGCTTTGTATTCCAGCCGATCTATCTATTCTCTCTTTTTCCATTTCTACTCGATATTGTTTCTCCAGCGGATTTTTTAGTAGTAACTTCGACTTTTCTTTCCATAATATTTGATGCAATTTTTGTTTCTTCTGGGGATTTCGGAAGGAAAGGATTGTTCTGAGCTTAAACTGGTTATACACATACACATGCACTGAACTTTTTGCTTCAACTGTTAGTTTACTTGTAATTTTGGATCTGTAGTGTTGGTCGTGGATTCTAAACGAACTCCTAAACTTCAGCTCTTACATTTCACGTATGCGAAATCATCAAGAAATTGAATTTTATGTCTTCAGTAATCAGCCTCTATGTCGTGGTTCTCTCTGATTAACATAAATAGGAAGTGGATTAATAGATTAGCATGTGAGTGATGAATATAATATAAACATTATGCTGCCAGTAAATTCTCCATTTCCAAAACAGAGAAGGTAAGGATTTATCAAATTCAAGTTCTAAAAAATCTTAGTATTTCTTATAGGTAAAGATTTTATGGTTAGCATAAACACTCAAAGAAAACAAGGATTAAAGATTTGAAAAACGATAACCTGAGAAGGAAAAGTTACTGCACACAAATGTCAAAAAGATTCAACCTTTCACCCCAAATGTCAAAATTTCAATCTTTTCCAGAGGCTACAAAAGGTTATAAAAACACTGATAAAATTTGAGTCTTTGCACTACTTAGTGGAACAAACAGATAGAGCAGAAGAGTTCTAACAAAGTCGTAGATTTTGTCGACACAAGAATTGTTTTCTAAGTAACTCCATAGGCAAAACAAAGCATTATCACTTGAAAATCAAAGCTACAAAAAATTGGATTTGGCAAGCAACACTATTGTTGGTAGTAGACATTTTCTTCGTGCTAACACAAGTAAGGTTTTCCGCTTAGATAACAATTTCTTTGCTAACGTATTACTATATAAGATTAGAGATGAAGTGAGCGAATTATTGCCTTTATCAATTGCTAATTAGAGTATTGTCAGAAGAACCAAACAACTGTTGCAACACAAACTTGAACTCTGCTCTGATATCTCCATAATTAAATAAGAGTATCTTATCATTTATTGTCTCTGTTTGACATCAAACAAAAGAACATTAGCAACTCTAGCATTGTTAATTCAAAAGGTTATTAAAGTAAACAAGACGGAGTAGCAAAAAGTGATAAATCTATCTCCCTATTATAGCTAAAGGTGAGCCTCTCAAGGTTAACCAACTTTAAGGACATGACATACTTTCAGCTAACCAAGCATATGAACTTAAATAACAGGTTCTGGAAGACTTGGATTAGGATAAAAGATTAGTCAGGTAGTTGAATGTTGTTTCACTTATTCTTCTGTACCAGTTATCATAATACTACTACGTAGTTTCTTGTTATTTAATTTTCCTATACTTTGATTATTGTCTTATTTTGTTGTAGCTATTGTTACATTTTACGAACATACAAGTTCTCACTTGCTTTTTCTTTCTTCTATATATGTTATTGTAGTAATCTATTTGACTATTTTTTGTAGCATTATATTCTGTCTAATCTGGCTATGAATGAAAGAATTATCAATTTGGAATTGTGAAAAACTGCAGGTACTTAATCTTTGATTTGTACGCCTAATTAACACTACTGTAAGATTATCTTATCAATTTTTTTCCCCGGTGTGTTTTAAAGGTCAAGAAGATTATAGGAGGTCATTTGACTAGCTGTAGAGTTCAAACCGGTATTTTCACCATAATTCACTTACCTAATTGCTTTATCTGATTTAAATTCCCGGCTTCTAAAGGCCATGGGCAAGAACTTTCCAATACCATATGTAGATTATACTTTCTACTACATTATAGAAGCCTTGGCATAACAGGCAAAGTTATTGCTATGTAATCAGGAGGTCAAAATTTGAGCCGTAAAAACAATCTCCTACAAAAAGAACAGACTCCGTTAAAGTAGTTATGGTGAGTGTGAAATGTTTTTTTGGTGATTTTTTCCCCAGTTGATGGATTAGAGGCTTTATGTTTTTTGAAGTATGAATAGAAGTTTTAGGTTTGAGGAATCGGCATTAAGGAAACTGCAACAGCAAATGGCGATAAATTTGATGCTCTGCTTGGTGAGAAAAATAATTTTCCTTCTCAATTGATGTTCTCCTGTTTCATATATTGTCTTCATTATTAGTTTCTAATTGAGATTATAGTGCAATCTTGCGTTTGCTTTGATATAATTAGATGATTTAAGATGTTGTAGCTCCACTACATTATTATTATCTCTATCGTTTTTGCTTTTCCTTTGCTATTTTTGAATGACACTTTAAGTTAAATTCACAGGAAAATGCTGGTGGTAATCTCTTCTCTTTTCATCAAAATTTTGGAACATGAAGAGCTATCATCTAGGCAGAGAAACAAATACACAGAAGAAAGACACGCAGGGAGATGGGAGTTAACACAGACCTGTTTTCCCTCAAATAGCCTAATCTCACTTTTACATGCGTTAGTTTTTCATTAGTTGTACACTAAAAGAATTTCACTATACCTTCGTTTTCCTCCAGCTTTGCTCCTTTATAACCATTTCGCGTATCTATAACCACCACTACATCAACTATTACTATTAGCACGGGCCTCACCTATCTAGTATAAAAACAATATAAAGTGCAACAATTACTCATTTGGAAATTAAGTAATAGAGGTCGATATAGCTGTACCGCTTCCAACAACTGATTGATTAAAAGCAGCATATATATATATATATAAAATATTGTAAGTGGGAAGCCTCCAAGTCAAAAGTTAAATTACTAAAATGTCCTTATAATGTCATAATATTGATGAACAAAAATGTAAATATACATTAATTATTAAAAATACTATCATATTCTAAAATGGAAAACCCCATAACATTACTTCAAGTTTTCGGAAATTAAAACACAACTTATGACATGAATTAATATATTCCTGTGCGAATCGCAGCAATTACTAAATACAATGAATATTTGTACTATTAAATAATAAAAGGAAATTGTAACATCTCGCAAATTGAAAGAACTAGAAAGAGCCAGAATTAGAAAGAGTGATTTTTGGTAATAATAAAAATCTGGAAAATTGGTCAAGTTAAGTTTGAGTTTTTGGTCAACTTCAAACGACTATAACTCCTAGTTTAGGATGAGTTAGGTGTGTTTCCAGATATCATAGGAAAGATCTTGGATTACTCTTTCCAACGCCGCTGCGTTTGTGCGATTCTGAGTTCGTATGAGTGAGTTATGCCCATTGGAAGTTGGGCTGTTCAAATAAGGAAAGTCCAATCCGGATTTTAGAAGGGCATTATGGTCTTTTCACCACCCAATTAAGTTAATTCGTTTTTAGCAATTAAATTGGGGTCTAAACTGAATTGGTTCGTTTAGACAATTGGAAATTTACGCTAGGCTTTTTGGAGAAAGACCGCAAGAGGAGAAAAGAGGAAAAAGAGCAAAGTTCGTCGTTCTTGAAGGTTTAGCTTGTGAATTTCGACAAGGGTTGATGTGAACAATAGTGTATGCTATTAGGCTGATTGGGCCTAACTAAGTTGTTATTAATTAGCTAGGTCAGTTAGAGGTAGTTAGATTTTGTTAAAGTCGGTTAGAGGGTCAAGTTATCACTATAAAATACATGTGTATGAGGAATGCGCAGTTTAGATGTAATTGTTGATAATGAGAAATTTTTCCAGTTCTTCTCTCCCAAGTATCTCTTTGCATCTCCTTTAATCTCTCTCTCTAGATTGATGAATTCTCCGCAAGTTATCATGGTATCAGAGCTTGAGTGTTCGATTTAGAAGAGATTTTGATTCATTTCTCTCATCTGGTGATCATTTCAATGGCAGTTGATGATCAATCCTCTGTTGATTTAGCTCCGACAGCAAATCGCACTCTCGAAATTGATCATAATCATCCATTGTGTCTTCAACCCTGTGACACCCCAGGGAGTTCTCTAGTCTCGATTCAACTCACTGGTCCAGAGATTTACGCCATTTGGAGTAGATCGATGCGTCTAGGACTTCTAAGTAAGAGCAAACTTGGTTTTGTGAATGGGAAACATCCTCGTGAATTTGTTCCTTCGTCTCTACATGATCTATGGGAGAAGTGTAATGCAATTGTCCTCTCCTGGATCATCAATTCCATCTGAAAGGATTTGTTAAGCAGCGTAATCTATGCTTCAAATGCCTTGAAAGTGTGGACGGATCTGAGGGAACGCTTTGATAAGGTAGATGGATCTAGGATTCATTATCTTCACAAGGAGATTCATACAATGACCCAATGTACTTCCACTGTATCCAGCTACTACTCTAAACTACTGTGAGCTATCTCCAAAATGACCTGTAGAGCTCATACTGAGTCCTCTGGATGCAGGGTTAGAACTACCTGCATAACTACTAGCTTCAGGAGCTGAATTCTTGTTCCAATGCGAGTCTTGTGATTCATATTCACCAGCAGCATAGTGTGCAGTACCTCCCCCTGATGTCGCAGTACCAAACTTCTTCTTGGAGTTGTGCTTGAAATTAGGAGGATAGCCATGAAGCTGAAAACAATTACCATTGGTATGACCAATGTGATGACAGAAGTCACAAAACAAATGTTGGTTACTCTTTTTAGGTTTAAAGCTAGAGTCAGATCCAATAGAGTTATTTGAGCCAGAAATAGAACCACCAGTTGAACTAGATCCAACATTTGCAATAATGTAACCAGGTCTATAGGAACTAGAGCTTGAACTAGAGTTAGAGCCATGCTTGTAGTGACTCTTGTTATTGCTGTAGAAAGCAACATCTTCATTCACACCAGCCTGTTGCACTGATTTCCCTAATGACCTTTGACCCTCTTCTGAAATCAACATAGAGTAGGCCTGATTAATTGAGGGTGTTGGAGTCATCATGAGGATCTGACTACGATTATGATTAGAAGCATATGAATCATTAAGGCCGATCAAAAATTGAAGCAATCTCTGGTAATCGAAGTGATGAGCATAGGTTCTGGACTCTACCAATGCACCTTACTTCACACCTGAGCAGTCCAACCAGATCCTTCACTTACTTGACCAAGGGAATGACACTAATGGTAAGGCTTTATCTGCAGGTATGGGCAATCATCCAACATCCTCTACTGATGTTGTTAACTGGATAGTTGATACAGGGGCTTCCCACCACATGGTTAACAATCCAAAGTTGCTATCTAATGCTAGATCATGTTCTAATTCGAATAGTGGTAATGTGTTTCTACCCACTGGTAGTGTTGCCAAAGTTAGTCATCTAGGGTCCACTGCTATATTGGATAATCAAAGGATCCATAATGTGATGTGTCTACCTGAGTTTTAGCACAACTTGTTATCAGTGTCTAAGCTCACAAGGGAACTGAAATGCTCTGCCAGTTTTTATCCTGATTTCTGTATATTTCAGGATCTCTCCAGTGGAAGGGTGAGAGGGATTGGTAGACATGATCAAGGCTTGTATGTGGTGAACTCTCCCTGCAACTTTCTGAAGGCTGACACTGAAAATAAAGGCCTATATATGCCTAGTTTGTTCTTTTTTAGTCAGGAAACAAAAGAATAGCATAGGCCAAGCATTATGGCATAGAGGTTGGGTCATTTCTCTATAGATACACTGAAGAAACTCAAATGTTTTGATTCTATGTGTTTTACTAATGTTGATACTGAGCACTATATTGTATGCCCTTTGGCCAAGCAATCCAGACTTCTTTTCCCTCTCAGTTCTACTTTATCTGATGCATGCTTTACTCTCATTCATGGTGATGTGTGGGGTCCTTATAGGGTACCAACCCATGATGGTAAGAAATATTTTCTTACTTTGGTTGATGACCATTCCAGATATACTTGGTTAACTCTTCTCAACTCCAAGTCTGAGGTGATAGTAGCCTTAACCAATTTTCTGCTAATGGTTAAAAATGTTTACTCTGCATCTGTGAAGTTCCTTAGGACTGACAATGGTTGTGAGTTTTTTAACTCTCAAGTTTCAACCTTATTACACTCCTTGGGAATTGTTCACCAAAGTTCTTGTGTATATACACCTCAACAGAATGGTGTAGTTGAACGAAGACAGAGGTACATATTGGACACTGCTAGAGCTATATGGTTTCAAGCTCATGTTCCTCTTAGATTTTGGGGAGAATGTGTTACCACTACTGTGTATCTTATCAACAAGTTGCCTTCTTCTACTCTTAAAGGCAAGATTCCCTTTGATATTCTGCATGGTCATCCTCCTGATCTCAATCACCTAAGAGTTTTTGGGTGTCTAGGGTATGTTACTTGTCTTAGTAAATCAGATAAGTTCTCTCCCAGGGCTATTCCTGCTGTTTTGCTTAGTTATTCACTTACGCAGAAAGGTTATTTAATGTTTACTATTTATGAAGGTAATTTCATTATTAGTAGGGATGTGGTGTTCAAGGAAAATGTGTTCCCCTTCCAACACACCTCCAACAGTTGCACACATATGTTTCTTGTCCTACAGTTTTCAGGAGACTTCTCAAACACAACCACTCTACATCCAGTACCCTCTTCACTTGATTCAGAAGATAGTGACAGTGATACACTTCTGAGGGCTGATATTTCAGCTCCTGCCCCTGTTCTTGTTTCTCCTGCTCAACCTTCTTCTGTTGTTATTGCCAGGAGGTCTAACAGGACTACCAAACCACCTATATGGATGCAAGACTATGTGATTTCTTCTAAGGGGCATACCTCATGCCAATTTCCTATCTCTAACTGTGTCAATTATGACTGTCTTTCTGACTCATACAGTGCTGCACTAGCTTCATATTCAGCATCTGAGGAGCCAACTAGCTACTCTGAGGCAGTGAAGAATCCCATTTGGGTTGATGCCATGAGGTCTGAAATTGATGCAATAGAAGATAAACACACATGGAGCTTAGTTGATCTTCCTCTTGGAAAGTTTCCTATTGGGTGTAAATGGGTATTCAAGATCAAACACAAAGCCAATGGTGAGGCTGAGAGATATAAGGCTAGACTTGTGGCCAAAGGTTTTAGTCAAAAGGAAGGCCTTGACTACACATAAACTTTTTCTCCAGTGGCTAAAATGGTGACAGTAAGGTCTGTAGTGGTTGTAGTTGCGGCTAAGCATTGGTCCATTTTTCAAATGGATGTTTATAATGATTTTCTTTAGGGTGATCTCATTGAAGAAGTCTATATGACTGTCCCTCAGGTGTTTGGCAGTCAGTGGGGAATGGCAAAGTTTGCAGGCTCAATAAGTCCTTATATTGCTTAAAGCAGGCACCTAGGAAATGGAACAAGAAGCTCACTGAAGCCCTAGTACAACTTGGCTTTTGTCAAAGCCATTTTGACTACTCCTTGTTTACCAAGAGAGTAGGTTCTTATCTGATTGCTGTGTTAGTCTATGTGGATGATTTACTTCTTACTAGGAGTAAACCAGAGCTAATACTGCAAACTAGAAATGATTTGAAGCTGAAATTTAAGATGAAAGACTTGGGGCAACTTAAATTCTTTTTGGGCATTGAATTTGCCAGGTCACAGCAGGGTATTCACATGTTCCAGAGTAAATATGCTCTAGAGTTGATTGCTGAGATGAATCTAAAGGGAATTTGAGAACAAGAACCAAGTTTAGGCGAATTGGGGTTAGAAAACGAAGAAGGAACAAGTCGGGCAAAAACTGGGTACCAGGTCCGCGTCGCGGGCCTGTTCCTCAGAAGTGTAACTTTCCCTTCGCGTCGCGCAGAGGTCACAGACCTCTCTGCCTGAAAAATTATTTTCGCGGCCAAAATTTAAATACGCCTACGCATCGCGGACTGGTTTCCAAGCAGTGATTTCTTGATCATTTCTTATGTTTAGCTATCTAAAATCATTCCTAAACATCATAAAATCTTTCCTATCACAAATCAGAATCCTTGAATCCATAATTAAATTCAAGGAAAGTTAAGAGTCAAGTCAAGAGAAGTTAAGAGTTAAGTCAAGAGAAGTCAAGAGTCAGGTCAAGAGAAGTTAAGAGTCAAGTCAAGAGAAGTCAAGAGTCAAGTTAAGAGAAGTTCATAAAGTTTTACAAAAGTCTTTGACAAATGTTTTAACTTTGTTTTAAGAATTGAGTTTTGAGTTGAGTAAAGAGTAACGTTTGAAGTGCATTTCTTCAAAAGAGTATATCGGGACTATGTATTTCCAACGAGTAAATATTTTCACATTTAAACAAGAAAGAAAATGAGATTTCCAAAAGAGCCTTTGAGCTAGTTTTCAATAAAGAGTAAGAGTAAAGTTCATTCTTCAAAAATATTACGGGAACTAAGTATTCCCAAGAGTTAAAATATATTCACATTTGAGCAAGAAAGGAAACTGAGATTTCCAAAAGAGCTTTTAAGCCAAGTTTTTGAGTAATTATCTCAAACCAAAGAAAGAGTTTTGTTTTTACAAACATATGAGCTAAGTATATTTTAGGAGTAGTATTGAGCACTGATATGGGGGCGAGTTTGAGTTCAGATAACTCACGTCTCCATAAATCATGCAGTTGTCATGGGTAGTAAAAGATCATACTTTTTAGATGACTACTTAAGATGCTTTTAACATAGACTAGTGGATCCACTTAGTTAAGCATTCTATCTGACGACAAAGTATAAGACAGTTCTGGTAGTGTGGGCAAGACGTTGTATCACCACTTGGGCTCATAGTGGTGGTTGTCAGTTAGAGAAACTCCTACAGAAACTATATTACTTTATTATATGAGTAAAGTTGAGTTTGTTATTGCATTTTCTTTAACGAACTAAGTTGTTTTCTAATGTTTTAAAAGCTTTCTATATATTGCATGTGTTTTAATGATTTATATTGAGTTAAGTTATTCAGGAGTTGAGTAAAGCTAAGGTAAGTGTTTCTTTCAGATAGTTTTTCAAGCTTAAGTTATTTTAGCATTCCAACTCGCATACTCGTACATTCAATGTACTGATGCTAGTTGGCCTGCATCTTGTTATGATGCAGACTCAGGTTATCAGGATCAACATCCAGGTGCCTCGTTGATCCAGTTGAGCACTCAAAGTCAGTTGGTGAGCCTCTTAGCCTTCCGTAGGATCCTTTTTATTGCTTTCAGTATTTTAGTTCATTAGGATATTTTGGGTCTTGTCCAGACGTCCATCTCAGTTGTTTAGAGGCTTCATAGACAGAGTTAGTGATGTTAGTTCATGAGTCTTTACTTTTCCTTTTCAGTTAAGTTGAGACTCGAGTTGCCACTTTGGTAGTGAATGTTATTATAATACATTCTAAGTTATATTTTGAGTAGTTCAGTTTACTTGTTTTAAAGTATATTTATCTTGAGTAAAGTCTTCTGCTGATTAAGTAAGTCAGGCCAAGGGTTCGCTTGGGGCCAATAATGGTTCTCAAGTGCCAGTCCCGCCCAGGGTGTATCCTCGGGGCGTGACAAACTTGGTATCAGAGCCCAGAGTTCAAGAGTCCTAGGGAGTCTATGAAGTCGTATCTGTAGAGTCCTAGTTATTAGTGTGAAGCACGCCACATCTATAATTAAGAGGATGCAACATTTAGGAAGTCCTTCACTTCTTTCATACTTCGTGTGATAGAGTGTATCTCTATAAAAGTCTCGTTCTAACTCGTTCATACACGTAATCGGTTTTGAGCTAGCCTATGGTCCAGAGTTCCTTCATGAGGCGTTTCTTTCCTCGTGAGCTAAGAGAAACAAAGAGATGGTTGCTGATATGAGGAGCAGGATGAGTTTAATCGTAGTTGGGTTGCCTCGTCTGTCAAGTAAGGAAAGTAAGGCATCCATGCTAATAGGTTACATGGGCATAACAAGGCTGATGATCCATGTGCAACAAGTTGAGAAGAACCAGCTGAAGGATATAGAAGAGTTTGAGAATAAGAGGGCTAAGACATCAGGGAATTAATTCGGGCAGCAAATGAGTAATGGGAACTGGTCTTCTTTCCAACATAAGCAGAAAGGACCTGCTCCATCATCTGCTGGTACACCTGCACCAAGGAACAAATGTGAGTACAATAGTCAAAATTCTTAGAACTTCAGAGCTAGACATGCGCATTCGCAAAGTAGTAAGGCACAAGGGGGTACTAAGACTCCTGCATGTGCTAAGTGTGGTAGGAGCCACTCAGGGGTGTGTCGTGATGGCTCCACTAGTTGCTTCAAGTGTGACCAGAATAGTCATTCTATGAGAGAGTGTCCTAAGAGCATACAAAGTAATTGTAATGGGGGCAATAGAGCCCAGTCTTCTTCAGTTGCTCCACTAAATAGAGTTGCATCTAGATAAGCTACTTCAAGGCCAAGCGGAGAAGGAAACCATCTTTAAGCTATCACTAGTCGCCGAGAGCGAGAGGATTCGCCAGATGTTGTCACTAGTATGATCCAAGTCTTCAATTTTGATGTTCTTCCTGAGCAACTTCTTGAGCCCTTCAGTGTTTCTACATCTGATGGTGAGTCTATTCTAGCAGAAAGAGTCTATCATGACTGTTTTGTTTCCGTCAATCACAAGAGTACCATGGTTGATTTAGTTGAGTTAGACATGGTAGATTTTGATGTCATTCTAGGTATGGATCGACTTCATGCCTGTTATGCATCAATAGATTGTAGAACTCGAGTAGTCAAGTTCTAGTTTCTAGTGAACCAGTTATAGAAATCAAGAACAGTTCAACAGTGCCTAAGGGTCATTTTATTTCGTACCTTAACGCAAAAAAGTTGGTTTCCAAGGGTGTGTCTATCACTTAGTCCGAGTTAATGACTCTAGTGTTGAGATACCTCATATTCAGTTAGTTTCAGTAGTAAAAAAGTTTCCAGAAGTCTTTCTAGATGATCTTCCCGGAGTCCCTCCTGAGAGAGAAATAGACTTCGGTATAGATAATATTCATGATACTCGTCCTATCTCTATTCCTCTATATAGCATGGCACCAGCAAAGTTGAAAGAGTGAAAAGAGCAGTTGAAAGATCTTTTAGAGAAAGGTTTCATTCAACCAAGTATCTCACCTTGGGGCGCTCTGGTCCCATTTGTGAGGAAGAAAGATGATTCCCTTAGGATGTGTATAGATTACCGTCAGTTGAACAAGGTTACCATCAAGAATAAGTATCCTCTTCCAATGATTGATGATTTTCTCGATCAATTTTAGGGTGCCATATGTTTCTCTAAGATAGACCTCAGATCAGGCTATCATCACTTAAGAGTAAAGGAATGTGATATTCCAAAGACAACATTTAGGACCCGTTATGGTCATTATGAGTTCTTAGTTATTTCCTTTAGTTTGACCAATGCGCCTACCACATTCATGGACCTTATGAATAGAGTATTCAAGCCTTCTTTAGACATGTCTGTTATCGTGTTCATTTATGACAAACTAATCTATTATAGGAATGAAGAAGATCATGCTAGCCATCTCAGAATAGTTCTCCAGACTTTAAAAGATAAAGAGTTATATGCCAAGTTTTCCAAGAGTGAGTTTTGGCTTGCGTCTGTGGCATTCTTTGGCCACATAGTTTCCGATGATGGAATTAAATTTGATACTCAGAAAATAGAGCTAGTGTAGAATTGGCCTAGATCCACATCTCCAACTGATATTAGGAGTTTCTTGGGGTTGGCTGGATATTATAAAAGGTTCGTAGAGGAGTTCTCGTCTATTTCGTCCCCTTTGACCAAATTGACTTAGAAAACAATGAAGTTTCAATGGTCTGAAGCTTGTGAGAAAATCTTTCAAGAATTGAAAAGGAGGTTGACTACTGCCCAGTGTTTACCTTACCAGAAGGTACGCAAGGCTTGGTTGTATATTGTGATGCGTCTAGAGTTGGTTTGGGTTGTGTACTAATGCAGAATGACAAAGTTATAGCTTATGCCTCTAGACAGTTGAAGGTTCATGAGAAGAATTACCCAACCCATTATCTAGAATTGGTTGTCGTAGTATTTTCTTTGAAAATATGGTGCCATTATCTTTATGGTGTGCATGTGGATGTGTTCACCGATCACAAGAGTCTTCAATATGTGTTTAGTCAGAAAGAGCTTAATCTCAGGCCGAGAAGGTGGTTAGAGTTACTCAAAGATTATGACATGAGTATTCTTTATCACCCCTCTTTGCCGCTTGCGGCCTGGTCGGCTCGATTTGGCTAAGCCCGTTGGCGTTTTTATGACTCTGGTGGCAATGTTGTTGTTGATGCCTTGAGTAGATTATCTATGGGTAGTACCGCCCATTTTGAGGAAGATAAGAAAGAGTTAGCAAAAAAGATGCATAGACTTCCACCACTAGGAGTTCGACTAATGGATTCCACATAAGGAGTAGTAGTAGTGATGAATGTGGTTGAATCATCATTAGTGTCAGAAGTAAAAGAGAAGCAAGACCAAAATCATTTATTGCTTAAATAAAAGGCAAGTGTTCATAAGCAAAAAATGATGGCTTTTGAACAAGGGGGAGATGGTGTTTTGAGGTATCAAGGTAGATTGTGTGATGGATTTCAAAGGTAATTGAGATAATCACTTACTTCTCATTGAGTTGCTTACAATAATAGTTGTCAGTCTAGCATTGAGATAGCTCCTTACGAAGCTATTTATGGGAGAAGATGCAGATCTCCTATTGGATGGTTTGAAGTTGGTGAAGCAGGGTTGATAGGACCACACTTAGTTCATTAAGCTATGGAGAAAGTGAAAGTTATTCAAGAGAGATTGAGAACAAGGCAGAGTCGTTAGAAATCCTACACTGATGGTAGGAGGAGGGAGTTAGAGTTTGAAGTAGATGATTGAGTTTACTTGAAAGTTTCACCCATGAAGGGTGTTATGAGATTTGGTAAGAAGGGAAAGCTTAGTCCCCGGTATATTGGCCTTATAGAATATCCAAGAGGATTGGCAATATAGCTTATAAGTTAGAGCTACCACAAGAATTAGCAGCAGTCCATCCGGTGTTCCACATCTCCATGTTGGAAAAGTGTATGGGCAATCCTTCATTGATCATACCAACTGAAGATTTGGGATCAAGGATAGTTGGTCTTATGAGGAGATCCTGTTCAGATTCTAGATCGCCAAGTTCGCAAGTTGAGAACAAAGGAGATAGCATCAGTCAAATTCCTTTGGAGAAACCAATTTGTTGAGGAAGCTACTTGGGGAGCTGAGGAAGATATGAAGAAGAGATATACACATCTCTTCGAATCCAGAGAAGTTCCAGATTAAGGTATTAATCATTTCTTGGTTTTTATTTATAAGATTAGCATGTTGTAATTACATTGCTTGTTGGGTGTTTGAGCTGAATGTTACTGTTACACCCTTAGCCTACTAAGAGTAATCTCATTAGAGCATAAATGTTCCCAAGGGGGAGATATTGTAACATCTCACAAATTGAAAGAACTAGAAAGAGCCAGAATTAGAAAGAGTGATTTTTGGAAATAATAAAAATCTAGAAAATTGGTTAAGTTAAATTTGAGTTTTTGATCAACTTAAAACGACCATAACTCCTAGCTCAGGATGAGTTAGGTGTGTTTCTAGATATCATAGGAAAGATCTTGGAATAATATTTCCAACGCTACCAAGTTTGCGTGATTTCGAGTTCGTATGAGTGAGTTATGCCCATTGGAAGTTGGGCAGTTCAAATAAGGAAAGTCCAATCTGGATTTTAGAAGGGCATTATTGTCTTTTCACCACCCAATTAAGTTAATTCATTTTTAGAAATTGAATTGGGGTCTAAACTGAATTGGTTCAGTTTAGACAATTGGAAATTTACGCTAGGGTTTTTGGAGAAAGAACGCAAGAGGAGAAAGGAGGAGAAAGAGCAAAGTTCGTCTTTCTTGAAAGTTTAGCTTGTGGATTTTGACAAGGGTTCATCCCTATTGAGGTATGTGAGTCTTTCATAGCATCGGGTTCGTTCACCCATGTGCCAATCATGTTTATTTCAGTGAAGTTTGTTCTAGAAAGTTGAAAGCTGATGAATCTTGAATGGTGTTCTTGAAATTGGTCTTCGTTCTTGAGTTAGGTTGAGATTGAGGAGTTACTTAAGGTTAAAATATTGTTTCCTCGAGTTGTTTGAGTTAGATTCTTGTGTTTACATACTGGGTATCTGAATCTAAAGGGAATTTGAGAAAAAGAACTGAGTTTAGGCGAATTGGGGTGAGAAAACGAAGAGGAACAAGTCGGGCAGAAATTGGGTACCAGGTCCATGTCGTGGACCTGTTACTCAGAAGTGTAACTTTCCCTTCGTGTCGCGGAGAGACCACATACCTCTCTGCCTGAAAAATTATTTTCGCTACCAAAATTTAAATACACCTCTGCCTCGCGGACTGGTTTCCAGGCAGTGATTTCTTGATCATTTTTCATGTTTAGCTATCTAAAATCATTCCTAAACACATGAGATATTTCCTATCACAAATCACAATCTTTGAATCCATAATTCAATTCAAGGAAATTTAAGAGTCAAGTCAAGAGAAGTTAAGAGTCAAGTCAAGAGTCAAGTTAAGAGAAGTTCATAAAGTTTTCCAAAAGTCTTTTACAAATGTTTTAGCTTTGTTTTAAGACTTGAGTTTTGAGTTGAGTAAAGAGTAAAGTTTGAAGTGCATTTCTTCAAAAGAGTATATCAGGACTATGTATTCCCAAAGAGTAAATGTTTTCACATTTAAACAACAAAGGAAACTAACATTTCCAAAAGAGCCTTTGAGCTAGTTTTCAATAAAGAGTAAGAGTAAAGTTATTCTTCAAAGATATTACGGGAACAAAGTATTCCCAAGAGTTAAAATATTTTCACATTTGAGAAAGAAAGGAAACTGAAATTTCCAAAAGAGCTTTTAAGCCAAGTTTTTGAGTAATTATCTCAAACCAAAGAAAGAGTTTTGTTTTTACAAACATATGAGCTAAGCATATTTTGGGAGTAGTATTGAGCACCAATATGGGGGCGAGTTTGAGTTCAGATAACTCACGTCTCCATAAACCATGTAGTTGTCATGGGTAGTAAATGATCATACGTTTTAGATGACTCCTTAAGATGCTTTTAGCATAGACTAGTGGATCCACTTAGTTAAGAGTTCTATATGAAGGCAAAGTATAGGACAGTTCTAGTAGCGTGGGCAAGACGTTGTATCACCACTTAGGCTCATGTGGTGATTGTCGATTAGAGAAACTCCCACACGAAACTATATTACTTTTTTATATGAGTAAAGTTGAGTTTGTTATTGCATTTTCTTTAACGAACTAAGTTGTTTTCTACTGTTTTAAAAGCTTTCTATATATTGCGTGTGTTTTATTGCTTTATATTGAGTTAAGTTATTCAGGAGTTGAGTAAAGCCAAGGTAAGTGTTTCTTTCATATATTTTTTCAAGATTAAGTTATGTTTAGCATTCCAACTCGCACATTCAATGTACTGATGCCAGTTGGCCTGCATCTTATTATGATGTAGACACAAGTAATCAAGATCAGCATCCAACGCCTCGTTGATCCAGTTGAGCACTCAGAGTCAGTTGGCGGTGAGCCTCCAGCTTTTCGGAGGATCCTTTTTATTGCTTCCTTTTTATTGCTTTTAGTATTTTAGTTCATTAGGGTGTCGTGGGTCTTCTCCCGACGTCCATCTCAGTTGTTTAGAGTCTTCATAGACAGAGTTAGTGATGTTAGTTCATGAGTCTTTACTTTCCTTTTCAGTTTAGTTGAGACTTGAGTTACCACTTTGGCAGTGAATGTTATTATAATACATTCTAAGTTATATTTTGAGCAGTTCAGTTTACTTGTTTTAAAGTATATTTATCTTGAGTAAAGTCTTCCGCTGAGTAAGTAAGCTAGACCAAGGGTTCACTTGGGGCCAACAATGGTTCTCGAGTGCCAGTCCAGCCCAGGGTGTAGACTCGGGGCGTAACAAAAATAAATTTTTTTGCAATATTTAAACACAATCCCTAAGTGCTCTTCAGATACTTCTACGGTGTAAAACTATAAAATAAAATAAAAATCAGTGAATTATATACATAAATTATCTTAAATGCTAAATAATAGTTATAATAAACAATGTCGCAATACTTTTGATTTCTTTCCATCATAATTAGCATAAATTAATAATGAATTTTCTACTTGATAAATTAAATTTATCTTAATATAATATATCATAGGTGTAAACTTACCAGGTATGTAACAAAAATTCAGCCTTTCATGTTTAAATGTGAGTTATTTTATCCTTACAATAAAATATAATGTTATAAAATATTTAATTAATTAAATATTATCATATCATACTATTATTAAATTTATATTACTTATTGTCACCATACTATTTAATGTGAAAGAGATTTTCACTTTCGGTAACCTCATTTTATAAGAATGAAAGGGAATACGAAAAATATTAATAATCGTGGTTCAATACTTCAATTGTGGACCTATTATATGTAGAATATGCATCAATATTCATTTTTTTCTCAATGATATGTATATAACAAATATTATAAGAAGTATATGATTTCATGGACACGTATTAAATGGTAAATAATGTCTATACAAAGTTGTTGTTTGGGAGTTGGGAAGAACAATGTATCATAGTTTAAGACTTTTCGTCTCCAACAATAAAATATTTGATTTTCTTTAGTTACCTAACTTAATTGATAATGAATGATCTTATCTAATCCATTAAATTATGCTCAATGACCAACTTATATAAATGAATTCATAAATCAAGAATATGTACAACTCTCTGCATTAGGAGAAGCAGCAGAGGAA
Organism: Solanum commersonii; assembly: GCA_029007595.1. Lineage (NCBI taxonomy): Eukaryota > Viridiplantae > Streptophyta > Magnoliopsida > Solanales > Solanaceae > Solanum > Solanum commersonii. Next base: position 406,599 of record JAJTWQ010000251.1, read on the forward strand.
AGATACAAATTTAACGAGTAAGTTCATTTTTCAGCTTTGTTATTTTATGTGAACGTGCTCGTAAAAATATATTATTTTTGTTTATATAATACTAGTATACGTACCCACACAGAATAATAATTTTTTGATTAATTTCAGAAAATATCAAATATTTTTACACGTTTGTATTGATTTTTTTTATGTTGTATTAATAAATTAATATTTTTTCATGTTGTAACTTGAATTTAAAATAATTTAAAAATTAAGATTATTATTATGATAATATTTAATTACTATTACTATTATTATTATTATTATTATTATTATTATTATTATTATTATTATTATTATTATACATTTGTTTTGCTATAAATAAGGTGGTTGTGGAAAGATATTAAAAAAAACTACGTTATATTTATGCTTGAATATATAGTATACACTTGTATACATGAAAAAAAAATCATTTAAATTAGTGTATCAACTATTAACACGTAAATCTGTTTTTATATATAAAAATGTATAACATAGTTTGATCCCCATTAATGACAATAGATTTCATGTCGGTAAAATTTTTGCTTGTTTTTGAAGTTTTTTAGTTGCTTTACGTGATGCTCTTCAACATTTTTATTTATTTTAAAATTTTATTTATTTATGCTCTTTCATTCTATTAATTAATTTTTTTCATTATTTAAATTTGTTAATAATAACTTTAGCATTATTTAATACGCAAAAAATAATAGTGTATATAATAGATGAAAATATGCATAGAACTTTTCACCACATTATGAGATATATCACATGAATAAAATAGAATAAAATCATATGAACTTTTGGTGAACCGGTTTATATATAGATATATTGGAAGTATAGTTCTTGATAATGTTAAACAATTAGGCAGTTGAGATATATATTACTACTTACTAGAAGAGTCTATAAGCAGGCATGTCTTCGTCAACATGCCTGCTTGTATGACAAGGGCATTTTCGTAACTTCCCACTTTTTCTTTCCTTAAGCCTTTGTATCCTCTTGCTTTAAGATTATACCTTTTTTTTATTGGACCAAAAAACCAATCAATATTTATCTAATGACTTATATGTATTATGGACAAATTACTTATATACACTCATTTACTTACCTTAATATTCATTTATCCCTACTTTTTTTTAAAAATTCAAAAATCCCTTTATTCCCCCAATTAATAAAATCTTCAGGATACATAAACTCCTCTTTTACAGCCAACACCCACGTTTCCCACTACCCATTCCACTCCTCCATTTTATCCCTAAAATCTCTCCACTTCTTTAGCAGTTACAAATTTCAAATCCATTTTGATTTTCAGAAGGAGTCTATCTAAAGTTTATCGGTTTCTAAGTTTCTAATAGGTAAGAAGTTTATTCCCCATTGTTGTCTTCTTCGTGTTTTTTACTGATACATATGGAACAGGGTCCATCGCTTAGTGTTGATGTTTCTCAAATAAATTCTACTAATGCTAATCGTACATATGATTCTGACGATAAAATGTGGGCTGAAAACAAATCCAAGTGATTGCATGACACATTAGCGATGAAGGACAAGAGTGTTGTCAAGCCAAAAACAAAGGTTGGAGAAACCCCCTAAAAAGGGGAAGAAAAGCGGCATCTGTCATTTTCCGACCCACACTTCCTAATTATGTGTTTAAACAAAATTTTATATTTTATGGCTTTGTTATGGTGTTGGTTGTGTTTAGACAGAAATAGTTTGATACATTTGAAGTGAAGATACATTACTTCTCAATTCAATGTTTTCATAGTCTGTTAGACCATTATCCATTTGTAATCAGTTAATTTTGTGTTTTGCTGATACATTAAAATCCTAATTTTACATTGATGCATGTAGTTTGTTGGGTCGAATTAAGAGTCATTTAACAATGAAGATACATCTTTCAAATTTCTTGTTAGTGTAGTATGCTACTGATGTTGTCTTTTCATTATACATTAGATCCCCAAATTTTTAGCATTGTATTGTATTGATTCTATTTTTAAATGTATCTCAGATTCACAAATCATGTTAATTTCAAATACGATAAAATCATCATTTTTGTACAATTTTGAAGGTGTATCTGATACATATATTGCTCCATTAATGTATCTTTCATTGTGTTAGTGTCCTATACAATTTGTTCATGATAATAGTTCAAGTATTATGTTGGTTGGACTGATGTTAATTACTCATGTATCTTATGCAATGTACGATGTGTTTGATATGATGTCATTATAAAATTATGATGTATACACTGAATTTTCAGATTATCTTCCATGTATCATTCACTCTTAATACATCATGTGGTTGAGATTAGACAAGTACAATTTTATGTTTTGTTTTTTGAATTTGCAGGTCATGAATTATGTTATCAAAAAAATACCAGCACATCTATTGAGATTTGGAGCAGTGTTCAATTTTGATTTTGTTAATGAAATCAAAAAGTCCATAAAGGATGAAGGCATTGAAATGTTCAAGAATACAATTTTTGGACCATATTTAAACATTCCAAATTGTAATTTTCAAGGTCAGATTACTAAGTGTATGTTGTTGTTGGAGGTGCAACAGGAGAACAAAAACTTGTTGCATGTTCGACATGGTAACAGGACTGTATTGAAGTTTAGTATCAAGGATTTTGCCATTGTAACTGGCCTTAAATGCAAAGGAAATGTTAAGGATTTTTCATACTCGAAATCCACTCCGAGCCGGTTATTACAAAGATATTTCCCTGATGCTACTACAGGTATAACCAAGAGTCGCTAGATTTAACGTTTTCAAATGGGCAATTGGGAGACCACAAAGGACGTCGTTCAGATGGCAATCTTATACTTTGTCCATACATTCATGTTATGTCAACTTGGCGAGACCTCGATACGGATCGAAGAATTTCTAATGGTCGAAGATGGTAGGTATGAATTGTATCCTTGGGGTCAGATTGCATTCAATAAGCTAATTACATCACTCAGGCAATACTTCAACCTTAGCAAACAAATGTATCGTTTATTTGGTATGCCTTAGGCACTCAACGTATGGACTTACGAATGTGCATCTAGTCTAAATCTAGAGTTTGCTGTTAAAGTAGCAAATGGTAATCCCAAGATTTGTAATTGGAGGGTCGTGGCTGTAAAGCCAAAATTTGGAACGTTTATATCTAGCATTTTCTCCGAGGTAAAATTCATTTTAAATTTGCAAATAACAGTTTTTCAATAAGCTTTCAATTTTTTGTTGTAAATAACAGTTTTTGTATGATACATACTATTGTCATAACATTTAACCATTTTTTGTAATTTAGAATGCATGTTCAAACATTGTACCAACACCAGATGAAGTGGAAGCCCTTGATTTACCTAATATTCAAGATGCTCATACTCCTGAACCCTCCACAACAGCAGTTGATGCAAAGGAAATTCAAACAAAAGATAGTTCAGGTTTTGAGGATTTCTCAAGAAGCCCTCTTGGGCATTTGTTTAGGAGATCATCACGTGTGTTTGGTACATCATCTCCATCACCATCCAAAAGGAGAAAGAAAATTGATACACCTAAAACAAAGGTGTCGGAACCTAAATCGTCAGAGCAGTTAAGGCCGCCAATAAACCAGTCATTCTTAATGCCAGATGAAGCACCTACCCCGGCTGCTAATGTATCATTTGTCCATGTCTCTTCACAAGTCCAAAAAGATAAGTCTGTATATCCCGATATTGAAGAACTGAAACAACATATGAAGGAATACGTATGTAATGATATCAAAAAAAATTAGGTTTATGTATAAATAAATAACTGAATGCTAATTTTTTTTTTGAATAGGTTGACAATAAATTTGAGTATCTTGTGACTTTAATAAAGGCAAACTACTCTAAGTTGATGAATTCCAGGCATAGGGAGGACGACCAGCAACCAAAGGTATTGTGTTGTATATGTGTTTTTTTTATGTGTTTTAACTTTCATAGGCCATTATGTTCTAATTTTAATTGATGAAGGATTTGCCAATAATGTCCAAAACATTGGTGTATCTGATTTTGACGTTGAAGACCAGGTTTATGTTACTCTATTCATTGCATATATCCAATTAAACATTGTATCAGTAACATATTTTGCTTGAAAAAAACTTGTTTTAAAAATACAGACTGAAGAATCATCAAGAAATGAATGACGTTTCAGAACTTCAATCCTCAGATGCAAATATTCATCATACTGCAGAAATAACTAAGCATAAGGTGTTATTATCATCGTAAATTGACTATTATTATACAACAACTCTTTATTGATACATCAAACTGTGCCATTATGATACATTGCAGTTTAATTTATGTGTATATGATACATATATTTTATGTTTACATCAACAGTGTTTTTCAATATTTGTGTGTTTGATACTTTACATTTTTAATTCTGTGTGTATATGATACATTCCCTTGCAAGATACATACCAGTGTGACTAATTAAAATTGTTTGTATATGATACAATCATACATCAGATGTCTTGATACATTAAAGATTATATGTAAATCGTAGTTTAAAGTAATATGTCCTTGATACATTAACAGTTGTTTGTATATGATTCTTTGTTAATTGATGTATCATCACTTGTACAATATGTTGTTATTCAGGATGATGCATCGGGACAAACACCTCAACATTTCTTTGAAGGAACAATGAACGAAGATGCTTCAAATAAAGTTCAGCATAACACCAATCAATCTGTGCCAGATCCTGTTACATTTGATACATCGATAATTTATGTTTCATGTATCATTTATATATCATCTGGTTTATCATACCTTATTTAATTATCAATTTATATCATATAGGATTCTACGACATCTGCTACAATATCCTCTGAAACTCAAGAAGCCATAGATACAATTATTGTTGATCTAGGAAGATTGCCTATTCCTGCTAAACCAGTTAGTGCGGTAAATTCACAGGAGTTAACCGACAGCCACAGTTTTCTTTCGAACAATCAATTACCCACTGATATTCCAATCACAGAGATTGTTGTCCGATACGTTACAAATACTCCTCTGGCACGTAACAGGATGCCTTCAAAAATCTACAAATCTCCTTATTTGACTTCATTTGGGTCAATGAAAAGGGAAAAGAGATCATGGAGGATGTAATTCATTCGTATTTTTTATTTGAAGGTTGTGAGATTACAAACCAAGCCCCGTCATATCTGATTGATGAGTATATTCAGTAGGTTACTAGAGGTTTTCTCAAGACTCATGCCAATAAGTAAGTTTTGTATTTTTTACTACATTTGTTCAATTTTGAAATAACAACTCTTGATTACAATTAATAATACAGGAAACCATCAGAGGATATCTATAGAGCAAGAGCCTCTTCATTGAGTTTTGAAATGATGGATTATGTTGTTGCATTTTCGATTGATAAAAACTGATTCCATGCCATGTCCCACCCCAAAAAATGTTGGACTGATCAGGTAAAGTTGTCATGTATTTGTAAATTTAATGTATTTGATACATTAAATGAAATGTATCATATACGGTTATTTTAATGTATATGATACATTTATTTTATATATGTTAGATACATATCAATACCATATACCACTATCAGTCTCTAACATTTTATTTTCATTATTTTTCTTTTCAAACGTATAATTATATTTATAATGTTTTGTGTAGCACAATGTTATTTTTTACTACCTTCGTAAAAAATCAAAACTTCGTAGCATGAATCAATACAGATACACAACAGTCAATTATTTGTTCAGTTCACATATCAACAATACACATGAAAGGTACTATAACAATGAGGCAGATGATAATATTTGTACCCAAGAACACATTGACCGTGCGGCGGCTGTATCTGTACATGAGAGGTCAATAACCAACATCATGAAAGGGTTTTAAATACCAGCTGGATTACCATGGCATCTTATGGATGATGTTTACATTCCGGTTAACTGTGATGGAAATTTCCATTGGGTGTTAGCTGTTGTTGAATTGAATCAGAGGTTGATACACGTGTATGACTCTTCTATAGACACAAGGAAAAAAGTATATTCTGAGGAGATAAAAAAAATTATCAAGGATGCTACCTTGTTACCTCCTTGACAATGGTTTCTTTGAAAAAACTAAGCGAACAAACTGGCTAGAACTTGATGCATATAAGGACAAACAAACTGGTACACTTTTAGAGCCACATCATCCTTTCAATGTTGAACATGCTCAAGGCATCATGCAACAAGAATGCGATAGCTTGTAAGTATTTAAATTCTTGACTATAATCATATGTGTAAGTTTTTTTTTTACAAATTTATATTCTGCATTTTGTTGTAGGGACTGCGGGTTATATGTAGATACATTTGCAGAGTTTTTAAGTGACCAACTTACTATACCATCTGATACTGATGGCTATCTTTCAAGTTATCTACACGATAGATATGCAGCATTGTTGTGGAGATACGGCAGTGACAAGGTCAAGGGCCAATTCACAACACCAACTGAAGAAGATTTCATTAACATAGATTAGTACTTAACCATGTTTGCATGAACAATGTTTTATGTTGTTTTGTTTATAAGACAAATTCACTTACGTTTTAGAGTGTTTCTCTAAAAACTTAGTCGTATTACAGTCTTTTGTTATTTATTAAAAATTTGTGTTTTCAATATATTGCTTTAGATACATTATACGTTGTTGCTTTATAACATTAAGCTTCACACTCATAACTGTTTCAGTTTAAGTAATTTGATAGTTTAGATACGAAATGATGTATATGATACATAAGTTTTAATGTATATGGTACATGAATTTTAATTCACATATACCAATTACATACATGTATATGACACATGAATTATATAAATGTATATGATACATTATATACATCAACAAACAAATCACAACAAACTATTAAATTGAACTGCAACACTGCTAAGGAAAAATATATCAAAATTATAATTGTGCCCAATTAGTTTTAAGAGTTTTAATGTGTATGATTCATTACCAGTTTTCAGTGTATATGACACAACATATTGTAGTGTATATGATACATATATTATACATTTGAAAAAGTCAAGTTTGGGACACTTAATTATGTTTAAATCATGAATCTGGTAGAATCAATATTTCATGCATTTACACATTAATTATTTTTCACAGTTTATACATTCAGAATTATTTATTTATTTAACAATATAAGAATAATTTTATATTTAATATAAGATTGGCACACAATTCTCAACAAATTATTTAGTTGAATAACAAAATAAATTGTGTAAACAATACATTTTATTTAATCCAAAAACTAAAGTGAAAATTATATATAAGTGCAATTTATTAAGCATGAACACGAATGTCCTATTTAAAAACATTATTTCACTTCTCTTTCGGGAAGAAAGTACAAGTTCTCATGTTGTGACCTTCTTGTCCACATTGCCCACAATAATTCTTATTCACTGTTATCTTCTCATCCGCGTTTTTATTTCTTCGTTTCCTTGGTCGTCCAACCAACCTTCTATACCTAGGTGGCAAGACAATTTTATCTAAAACATAGTCTGGAACTGTCCAATCCTCCTTATCTAGCATTGGAACCATTGCAACCTTGTAGGTTTTTGCTAATGCATCAGGCTTGTAGTAATCAGAGCAATATGGATGCATATCTGTAACATTCTTGTGCTTTAAAACTGCAATTGCGTGTGCGCAAGGTATCTCATCTTCTTGAAATCTTCCACACGTACATATTATCCGCTCAAGGCATACAATGTATCTTTTTCTGGGTTCATAAACTAAGAAAATATATTCAGAAGATGGAACAACCTGAAACACTAAGAAGTTAGTGATACATTACATGATATGCCATTTTTATATCATTTCCAAAGCAATGCTTATCAGTGAAATGATCCGAGTTTCTGATACATAAAACAGAAAGTTATGGATATTGATGAATATCTTCATCTTTGAACTTTTAGATGCGTTTACAATCAATACCTCCTCAAATCTTCTGCTCAATGTGTCCTTTGTATATGACGCTATTTCTCTATTTTTACAGTTTCAACTACCAAATAGAAGTCTAGCTTCTTCCAAGAATTCTAATATAGTTAACCGACGTGCATCAACAAGGCAACCATTGATACACTATGCGATGTTCAAAGTCATCATTCTACCTCTATTTACTATTTAATGAACTCTTGACCACTTCTCATACCCAGCATCCTCAAGGTAATCATTCACCCTATGATCAACTTTCACCATTTTAGCCATTAATTTATCAAAATCATCCTTTCTGATTGTCTTTGCCATTGAATAAAATATATCACTTAGTGGTTTTTTTACTCATTTTGAAGTTTGAACAAACATTCTTCCAAATATGTCATATGCATGCACAATGAGGTACATTTGGGAACACAATGCTTACACTCTTCATAATACTTTCATTTCTATCTGATACAATACACATGTTTTCACCCTCGCCAAATACATTTTTGAATTGTTCGAAGAACCATGTCCACGAACAGTCATTTTCAGTGTCTACAACACCATATGCCAATGACAATATGCAACATAATTACAAAGCAGCACACATTTAACTTATTGATACATAACATTTACACTAAGATACATTAATTATACATATAAAACAAGTTCAAAATTACATCAGTATTACAACAGTCATACCTGCACCATCGAGTGTGCTCGCTGATACAAAAGTACCTTTGTAATCCCCGCCATGATGTGCACCGTCCACTACAACTACAGGTCTGCAGTAGTCGAACCCTCTCATCAATGGCCTCAGGGCTATGAAAAGATACATGAATTGATTATTTTCCGTCTTTTGCATCCTTATATATGAATCTGGATACACTTTATTTAGCATCCATATGTATCTCGACATCTGCTTATATCCATCTGATGGTTTACCCTTTAGCATTTCTAGTGCACGTTCCTTAGCACGTCATGCTTGCTGGTATGATATTTCAACCCCATATAATTTTTGAATATCTTTAATTACATCTTTCGGCGTATGAATTCATTTATGATTTACCAACTTAGGGGCAGTCACACCACTAATAAATCCAATTGTTGCTTGTACTTTTGTTAGTATCATATCCCGTATCGGACACGTATGTTCACTATTGAATTATCTCACTTTGAATACATCGGATTTCTTTCTGCAGGAAGACTTTAAACTCCAGCCACATTCATCACTGAAGCACACTAACACATAGTTGTCCAAATTTTTTCATCAGATTAAGTCATATAACAAAAGCATTTCAAATATATAATGTTACAGTGTTTCACAACTTGTCACATAATTATCCACATTAATGTATCGTCCATAATAAAGAACACAACAATTTTTTTACAATATTTTTATGTATCAGATACTAAAGTTTATCACGACACACCTAAATCAATTGTCAATACTAATAATCATAATCCTTACCAATTTGTTCAAATCATCAAACACCAACAAACTTATCATTATGATACATATACTAATTATACTTATGTATCACACATGGTAGCAATGAGAATTGTACTAATTATATGCATAAACTGAAGAAAAGCAAATCAAATTAGAGATAAAACACTCCAATATCTTTTTTTATCCGATCTTTTCACTCTAAAATTGAAGTTGTTCTTAATTTTATATTTCGCCATTACATTGATGAGTGTTCCTTTATCCTTATACAACTGGCCCGTCTTCACATCAGTACTATTGGAATCAGTTATGTAATTTGTAGCATTTAATTTTGGAATATAATCTAAATCACAAATTCTTGATTCGGCCAGAGCAAGAGCTTCCATATCTCTTTTTGTACCTTTCACGCATTCGATTTCCCTGGATGAACAATCAAAGTTATGTATCTCCCCAACCATTTTCTCAATACATGCCGATTTCAGGCTCATTTCTTTTTTACTTCCAAATATAGTTTCACACCCATGTCGTTCTTGATTTTCAATGGACACAAGTTTTCTGCTACGATGTATCGAATTGCAATATCTTTTCTAACACCGTCGATCTCCAACTCCGCTAAAATCAACGCTTTCAGATTCATAAATGTAATTGATTGTCCAATGACAATTTGATCAACTTTGTAACCTTCGTAATTAACATCGCTTACCCAAATTCCCGAATGTCGTAACAAAATCGATATATTCATCTTCTAAAGCTGCTTTTTTCGAGTTCTTAGAATATAGATCAAGTTTATCACAATAAATGTTGATAGATGAAGGTGCTCTAATTTAAATTTTGAATTTATCAATCAGTTACATAATGGAATTGAAGGTTTACAATCTTTTCGATTTCTTAGAATATAGATCAAGTTTATCACGATAAATGTTGATAGATGAAGGAGCTCTAATTTAAAATTTGAATTTATCAATCAGTTACATAATGGAATTGAAGGTTTACAATCTGTTATGTGTGAATTATGGGATTTATATTTATTAAAATCAAATTTACGTTATTCTTTCCTTCTTAAACACAACAACTATTAAATAGAATGTATCATAACTAATGTATCCCGTAAAAACACTATGTATCCCGCAAATAACATTTTTAAGGGATTTATTGTAAAAAGAAAACTAGAAAGGATAGGATGTTATTTAGTAGTTATAATATGTCATTCCTATAATTTATACAAAGATTATTCTTCTCTTGAATTGTGTGGGCCCAACCATTGGCTTACTTTACAATGTCGGCTCTTTATTCATTTTTTCATTTAAACATTTGTATATATAGTATTTTCATTACTATTTAGTATTTTCTTTGTATTAAATTTATTTCTCTTATTCTTTTTGTTGGTTATAGATTTAAGAATAATACAAATAGTACTATAAATCACAATAATTAACAACATAAATATTTAAAAGCTATATAAAAAAATTCGATTGACTCTTGACATTCTATTAGTACCACATAAAATTGGTTAGATGATAAATATATATTATTTGAAATTGATGTAAAAAGTATTATATATCACAATAATTAATAATTTTAAAAAAATTAAAATACATAAAAAAAAATCACTTGACTCCAAAAAATCTATCAATGTCACATAACTTTGGACATGAAAAGTAACATATATTATTTGAAAATTACATTAAAAAGGTATTATAAATTAGAATAATTAACAAAATGGGTCAAGCAATTAAAAAATTATATATGAAATTAATTTATTATGACGGTTATTGTGGACATATGGAAGTGCCCTTTTATCTTATTTAATTTCTTTTTTTATAAATTTGATTTTTTCTAAAATATTAAATCTGTCAATCTGTCATAGACTAAACACAACAAAAAAACCCCAAATTGCCAACAGATTTTACTAACAACTTAAGTTGGTTAGTATTCTACTAACAAATTACCAACATATTTCTAATTGAATTATATTTTAAAACTTAATAACGAAATTCTAACAGATTACCAACCAAAATCTTACTAACTAAGTATTTTAGTTTGTAAATATGGCGGGAAAAAATGGCGCCAAATTTAGCAACATTCTATCAATGGATTACCAACTGAAATATTACTAACGCACACTTTTTGTTGGTAATATTACCAACGAAGTATATATCGGTTGGTAAATATGACAAAAAAATTATTTATATAATTTATTAACATATTACCAATGAATTACTAACCAAACATTTACCAACGGCAAAATTATGTTGCTAAATTTACCAACCAAATATAAATGTGTTGGTAAATTAGAAACGAAATGTAATTTGTTGGTAAACTTGTCAACCAATATCCAATTAGTTGAAAATTTTGCCGACGAATAAATATTGTAGTTAGTAAATTACTAACATCATTAAAATAGTTGATAATATACCAACCGATCATTAATCCATTGGTAAAATTTACCAACATATTAATTATTAGTTGGTAATATTACATATGAATGTTTAGTTGAATAGTAACTATTACCAACTGTGATAAAATTTATTGGTAAATTATTAATTACTACTCCCTCCGTTCCATTTTATGTGGCACCATTTCCTTTTTGGTCAGTCCCAAAAAGAATGTCACATTTCCTTATATATTAAGTATTTAAAGGTACAATTCATCTTTTACCCTTGTTGGTCACACTTAATCTTAAAATAATACTCCAATACATTTATGAGGAGAAAGAAAAGTGAGTCTACTTTTTAAAGGGCAATTTGGTAATCAAAGTCTTCATTTATTTCTTAAACTCCATGCCCGGTCAAATGTTGCCACATAAAATGGGACGGAGAGAGTAACTTATATTTGAATAGTTGGTAAATTTATCAATTGAAGTTAAACTTTTTGGTAAATCAATGTCTAGTGTTGAGGCTTTCATATTCAGTTTGTGTCGTTAGGCGTTTTAACTTTTAACTTTTAGCCAAAACTTGACTTTGGTCGATATTTTTGGTAAACATGCTCATATTAGAACTATGTCAGTATCATTAACTTCGAAAGGTCATTTTTTATCTAACAGGAAGGTTGGTTCAAGTTTTGATGCTTTCGTTTTTTGTTTGTGCCATTAGGTGTTTTAAATCTTATGTTTTGGCCAAAATTTGACTTTGGTCAATATTTTTGTGAACGTGCACAGATGAGAATTCCGTCAGCGTAATTAACTCCAAAGGTCATTTTTCATCTAATAGGATGGTTGGTTCGGATTTTGAGGCTTTCATTTTTAGTGTGTGCCGTTAGGTGTTTTAACTTATAAATTTTGGCCAAAATTTAACTTCGGTCAATATATTTGATAAACGTGCTCAGATGAGAATTTCGTCAGTGCAGTTAGATGAGGAAGGTCATTTTTTATGTAATAAGATAAAGGGTTCGGGTTTTGAGGCTTCCATTTTTAGTTTGTGCCATTAGACATTTTAACTTTTAAGTTTTGGCCATAATTTCACTTTAGTCAATATTTTTGGTAATCGTTCTTGAATTAAAATTATGTCACCGTGGTTAGCCATATAAGTTCAGTTTTGGTCTCATAGGATGGTTTGTTCAGGTTTTGAGACTTTTATTTTTCACTTTGTGTCGTTAAGCGTTTTAACTTTTAACTTTTGGCTACAATTTGAATTAGGTCAATTTTTTTGGGAAACATGCTCAAATTTGAATTTTGTCAGCGCGGTTAGCTCTGGAAGGTCATTTTTCGTCTTATAGGATGGTTGGCTTGAATTTTGAGGTTTTCATATTCAGTTTGTACCGTTAGGCATTTTAACTTTTAACTTTTGGCCAAAATTTAACTTTTCTTATCATTTTTTGTAAACGTGCTCTGATGAGAATTCTGTCAGCGCGATTAGCTTTGGAAGGTCATTTTTATATCTAATAGGATGGTTGGTTCAAGTTTTGAGGGTTCCATTTTCAGTTTGTGCTGTTAGGCGTTTTAACTTTTAAGTTTTGGCCAAAATTTAGATTTGGTTAATATTTTTGGTAAACGTGCTCAAATTAAATTTTTTGATATAATGATATGTGTCATATTGAGATTAATTTAACTTGTTATCATAGATTTTGCATTGTTTCATTCAAATATGATTTATAAAATTGATGTTAATATTTTTGAATTTATATTCGCGCTCTTAGATTTTTAAATGCAATAAATTAATAAATATTTTAATATTGGATAATCATTTAGTTAATAATATTTTGAACATATTGTCAATCAATAACTAACCTAATATTGAACTTGAATGATATATTACCAACAAACAATCAATTAGTAAATTTATTAGAAAAAAATAATCATACTAACGTATTTAAGATTTATTACCGACAAGGATTGTGGTGGAGTGGTAAGTACTCCTTTATCCTTAACCAAGAGGTCTCAGGTTTGATTCCCCTTGGGTACGAAGTTGCCTTGAATGATATATTGCCAACAAACTAACAATCAATTAGTAAATTTATTAGAAAAACAAATAATCATACTAACGTATTTAAAATTTATTACCAACAAGGGTTGTGGTGGAGTGGTAAGTACTCCTTCATCCTTAACCAATAGGTCTCAAGTTCGATTCCCCTTGGGTACGAAGTCGCCTTGAATGATATATTACCAACAAACTAAAATCAATTAGTAAATTTATTAGAAAAACAAATAATCATACTAACATATTTAAAATTTATTACCAACAAGGGTTGTGGTGGAGTGGTAAGTACTCATTCATCCCTAACCAAGAGGTCTCAAGTTCGATTCCCGTTAGGTACGGAGTCGCCTTGAATGATATAACCAACAAACTAAAATCAATTAGTAAATTTATTAGAAAAACAAATAATCATACTAACGTATTTAAAATTTATTACCAACAAGGGTTGTGGTGGAGTGGTAAGTACTCATTCATCCCTAACCAAGAGGTCTCAAGTTCGATTCCCCTTAGGTACGGAGTCGCCTTTGTTAGGGAGCGCTTTACTCCCCAATGTGGGACTTCCCGACGTGAATCCAGATTTAGTCGGGCTCCAATGTGGGTACCAGACATCGGATGAGAAACCAAAAAAAATGTATTATAAAATTTATTGGTAAATTACCAACATAAAATTTCTGTTACTAAAATTGCCAACCAATTACCAATGTATCTGGAAAAGTTTACTAACAGACATTTGTTACTATAATTACCAACGGAATCGAATAATGAAGAAAAAAATTTACTAACTCTTTTTCAATTCGTTAATAAAGGTACTAACGATATACTAACCAAAAATTAGTTGGTGAATTTACCAACGGAAATTTCAGGGCCATGTTTCAAAATTTTGTAACAACATCTTTGGGTGTTTACCAACTGATTTTTGGTTGGTAAGTTTACCAACAAATTAAAATCAGTTGGTAATATTTACCGACGAGCCTTTTAGCAACGGATTAATATAAGTTGACATTTGGTTGGTAACTCAATTTGCCAACCAATTTGATCAATTTACCAACGAATTTTTTTGTTGGTAATTGAGGTTCCTTTTGTTGTGAAATGTTTTTTTTTTTTAAAAATAATCAATTTTTACAAATTTATAAATTGGATCATTTAAAAATATTAAATCTGTTTTTTAAAATGCTGACTTTGTCATTATTTGTGTGATTTGATGACATGTGTCTATTTTTATTTCAAAATTTGAATTTATAATATTTAATTATTTATAATTTAAATTTCTAAAATTTTGTGGCGCTCACATGTGGCATTTTTTCTTCTCCTATTATATCTAGATAAATTTTATGAGTTATAAGTTTTATAAATTGTCAATGTTTCTTATATTTATGAGTTAAAATCAAACTGATGTATTGTTAGAGATTGACGTTTGGTCCTCTTATATGTCATGCCTTTACCATTAGCTTTGAGTCTTTGCTTAGCTTGAAGTTGTTTGAAACTTTAATTTTTGATACCTTAAATTTGCTGAAGTTGGTAAAAAAAAAAGTGGATAAACGAAAAGAATATGTATTCATATGTAATATTTTGGTGATATATGTTTATTAATGTTTTCCTAATTATATAATTATAAGTGGATGAATGAAACTACTCTAGCCTAAGAAATCAGTAATCAAAACAACAAAGTGTAAGACGCATCAAGAACATTACTTATGAAAGAGTATCATGAAATATATAGGGAAAATGCATAAGTACACCCCCCCCCCCAACCTATGCCCGAAATCCCAGAGACACACTTATACTATACTAAGGTCCTATTATCCCCCCGAACTTATTTTATAAATAATTTTCTACCCCTTTTCGACCTACGTGGCACTATCTTGTGGGCCCAGTGCGTGTTGATAAATTTTTCAAGAATAGTGCCACGTAGGCCGAAAAGGGGTAGAAAACTATTTATAAAATAAGTTTAGGGGGAATTAGGACCTTAGTATAGTATAAGTGTGTCTTTGAGATTTCGGGCATAGTTGGGGGGGGGGGGGTACTTATGCATTTTCCCTAAAAAATGAAAACCTAGAAATAATCAGCCACGCTAATCTCATATTTCTTGATTTTCTCCAATTATTTTACCTTCCACAATTTACTCAGATTTGTTATATATTCTCTCTCATGAAGAAAGGTTTTTAACAAAAATAAAACTCTCTTTCTACTCTTTCTGATCGATTGTTGAAACATGGATACCAACAATTTTTGAATTCTAATTCAACACAACGAATGATGGGACGCATCAGGTATTTGAACAAATAACGATTGAATTGGTGTTTTTTATGCGATTATTTTAATATATTTGTGATTTTTTTCGTATGATCATTTTTCTTACAATCTATATTAGGTCATTTTGGTATTTATTCGTTGGTTTAAATTGTATGTTTTTGTGGTTAGGTATAAAATTCATATGCTTTGGTAAATGATCTGGTGCAACGACT
Source organism: Solanum commersonii (assembly GCA_029007595.1). NCBI lineage: Eukaryota > Viridiplantae > Streptophyta > Magnoliopsida > Solanales > Solanaceae > Solanum > Solanum commersonii. Next base: position 422,861 of record JAJTWQ010000251.1, read on the forward strand.
AACTGGTTTCAATTCTTGAATAAACAATAAATATTATTAATCATTTTTGGTATATTATTAGGTTCAATTTTGTAGTATGTTTTTATAAACACCATTATTCATCATTTATTTTTGGTGTGAGTGATATAAACGCCAAATTCCTTGAATATTATTTTGGTAAAAGACTAGGTGCAATTGATAGTGTATTTGGTGTAGGTGATTTGATGTAATTGATAGTGTATATTGATTGTTAATAAACACAAAAAATTGGGATAGTTTTTTGGGTTTATGTTCTGATGTAATTGTATATTTTATAACGTATTTAAACACCAACTAACGTGATTTTTTTTTTTGGTTCATCTATTGGGATAGTAGATAGTGTGTTTTTTGATATAATTTATATATTTAGGTCATATATAAACACCAACTTTCATGGTAGTTTTTTGGTTCATTTATTGGTGTATTTGTGATGTATATTCTCGTATAATTGAAATATTTAGGTAGTATATAGGCATCAATTTTCATGGTAGTTTTTTGGTTCATCTATTGGTGTATTTATGGTGTATATCCTGGTAGAATTGTTAATTTTAGGTCGTATATAAACACCAACTAACATGATAGTTTTTTGGTTCATCTATTTGTATATATAATGTATTTTCTGGTGTAATTGATATATTTAAGGTCATATATAATCACCAACTAACATGGTAGTTTTTTGGTTCATCTATTAGTGTATTTGAGGTTTCTACATTGATTCAAGGAAAAAGGGCTCGAGTTGCAGCACTTCTATTCTTAATGGATAGCAGGCTACCATAAATGATAGCCTTTTTGCTAGGAATTTAAATAGTGTATTTTTTGGTGTAATTGATATATTTAGGTTGTATATAAACATCAATTTTCATGGCATTTTTTTGATTCATCTATTGGTGTATTTTATAGTGTATTTTGGAGATTCATTAACAAAAAATTGTAATCTAACACATGTAAGTACGTGGATTACAATATGAGACTTCTTGTAGTCATACAGTTGCTGCTATCAGATACAGAAATAAACACCGCGAAAATTATTGTTCAGCTTATTATAGTTCTAAGACTTTTCAAGATACTTATGCAATCTCAATTGATCCAATGCCTTGCCAAAGCACTTGGTATATTCAATCACATATTATGGAAGAATAGTGTTACCATCATGAATTGCAAGAAAACAACAAGGCAAACCACCAAATAATGATCGTAAGAAGGAATTCAACGAAGGAAAATTCAAAAGGTGTAAAGTCACTTGTAGTAAATGTGGTACACCAGGGCATAACAAAAAAGACTTGTCCCAAATTTGCGCCTCAGAATTTGCATTGATATTTTTTTTATTTTTGGTTTTGTTTTGAAAAAGTATACATTTGAATCTTTTAGGTTTTTGTTGAAATTAAGATTTTTTTAATGAATGTTAATCACAATTTAATCCATATTTGGTTAATTAGCTAATTCATAATAAGGATCAATTTATAATAGTGGTGTAATTATTTTTGTAACATTGGTGATCGATTGCATGTTGATTTACTACATTATGATTTTTTTGGTGAAAATATGATATAATTGTTCAAATTTATTGGTGGTATATAATGGCTGAATTGTTTGTATTATATAATATTGAGGGATGACTGACCTTAAGAGAAAAGATAAAAATGGTGAAAGCATTAAACTGGTGAGAAAGAAAAGAATGGTGAAAATGATGAATATGAACGGAAGATAGAAAGACAACAATGGTTACAATTTCTCTCCAAATAAAACTAGATAGGAAATAATGAATATTTAGAAAGAATAAATTGTTGTAAACATAAAAAGGTTTTACTTTACATTCATTGAATTAAAAAGGAAGAAAATAAAATAATATCGTTCAAAAGGCAGTAACATGTGCAAACAAAACTGCAATTGGAAGATAAATAAGGCATCTAATCCCAAAAATAGGAGAGAAGAAAATCAAATTTATATAATTAAATGAACATAAAAAATTAATTATTCTACTATGTATGTAATTTATAAACTATGTTTATAATTAAATAAAAGTATGTGCATATATTGTTAATTAAAGTCTTAAGTAGTATATTGCTCAGAATATGTCACGACCCAAAATGAGTTGTAAGTGGCACCCACACTTAACCTCCTAAGTGGGCGAACCAAGTAATCCAAACCCTAACATATATCAATAATTCAACTACGAAAACAACAATAATGCGGAAGCTCAAAACTTATTAAAGTAACCAATCAAATAAACCTCTAAAGTCTAATACTTATTATCCCCAAAATCTGAAAGTCATCACATCAACGACATCTAATCTTCAAATACTAAGGGCATCTCCAACCCAATCCTCTATTTTACTCTCCAAATATAGAGTTCTTTATTTTTTCAGACAACCAACTCCAACCCAATTCTCTATTTTACTCTCTAAAAAAGAATTTTTTTCTCTCTCCTCAATATTATATTATTATTTCTATTTCATTCTTATTTTCTTATTTCATAATATAAATCCTTTATTTCTTTTTTCCCAAATAATTACTTTATATAATTTTTAATGTGATATGAAATTATATTTTATTCTAAATTTTTAAATAACATAAATTGCAAGAAAATATAATATAATACATAAATTAGGGGACAAATTCAAATAAAAGTGACATACAATTCATAAACACTCAATTTTCAAAATTATTACGTTGCTCCCATAAATGTTCTATTAATGCATTACGGAGTTCAAAATGAACATTTTTGTCCTGAATTTTTTAATGTCTAGCTAAAAATTGTTCAAACCGGATATTTTAATCTACCACCATTTCTATAGTTGGAGTTGGAGCCTCTACGGCATCTTGAATTGGTGCATTGAGATCACGTTCATCCTCAATTATCATGTTGTGCAGTATAATACATGTAGTCATTATATCATGTAGCACTTCCTTTCTCCAAAAACGTGACGATCCTGCAATAATTGCAAAACGTGATTGCAAAAAGTTCAAGGACAAGGCTCTACTTTGCAATCGAGTCTGAGGCTCCTAGTCCTACATCACCTATAGTATCATCTCCTAACTTATCATCTTTTTTACTTAATTTAAATGAGAATTTTTCAGGTCATTACACTTCATTTGAACGGCCTATTGGGGTGAAGAAATCAAAATTAAAGAGATCAAAAGATGAAGGTCTTTTGTCAGCTATGAAACTTTTTGAAATCGAAAATAATCGACTTGGAAAGATGTTATCAGAGTTTGCTACATCCAAACAACAGGACGGCGAAAGGCTAGATAGATATATCAAAGCCAAGGAATTTTGAGACTAGACTAAAATTTTAATGAAAAATTTAGAAACTATTAGTGATCGAAAAGTTCCTGATTACCTTCAATGAGAACAACAACGAATACTTGAAAAAAGAAATCGACAATCACAACCGCAGTCACAACCACAATCACAACCACAATCACAACAATTTTCGGAATCATATCCTAATTTTTTTTCGAATAGTGCTAAATCTGGAAACGACCTACCGAATTTCTAAATTATTGTTGTGATCAATTAATTATTATGTTATGTATTGTATTTTATCTTGTATTTAAATTATTATGTTATGCATTATATTGTATTGTTATCTTGCATTTAAATTATTATGTTATGTATTGTATTGTTATCTTGTATTTAAATTATCATATCATGTATTGTATTTTTAAATTAAATTTTTTCATCTTGCCATTTTAATTTTGCGTATTCTTTATAATGAAAATTAATAATAAAATAAAATTTTATTATTCACGAAAATTAGGAAAAAAAATACTATTAATTTGAAATTAAAATAGTATATATTAAATAATATTTTTTTAAAATATTATATTACATTTAAAAAGGAATTATGAATATTAGATATTTAATTAATGGAATTATATGTAAAATAATATGTTAATTAGAAAGTAATAGAAATAATGATAAAATAATGAAAAAGTGAAATAGAGAGTGTGAATAGTAGTTCTCCAAATTTGGAGAACTACTATTCAACTCTTTAAATTTGAAGAATAGAGGGTGATTTGGAGGTGGGTTGGAGTGCCCATTCTCTATTTTACTCTCCAAGTACAGAGAATGGAGAGTAAAATAGAGGTGGATTGGAGATGGTCTAAGTCTAAGAGTATTAAAGACACCAAAATAAATGAATAAAATAGTTTATGTCTGAAAACTAAGGACATCATGCCAGGACCAAGAGAATCCAACACGAGCTGGAATGAATAGCTCACCCTGGAACCTGATGTGCTAGAGACTGGCTAGAGCTGAGGGCGAGTCGAAGTCACTGATACACTCGCTGCAGTACTCCACAAAAGAAAACAAAGAAAAACACAAGTAGGGCTCAGTACAGGGTAACATGTACTGAGTAGATATCATCGGCCAACCCAAAATAGAAACTAATATGTAATGAATAATAGTATAAAATCAACTACGACACTTAGCAGGTGACAAGCAACAAACACATGAACTAGTGTCAACAACATTAAAGTAAGTACGTAATCAGTCAACAATAACAAGATCACACATGAGGACTCATGCCTCCAAACCAAACTAATCTGGAAATTGAGTTCTTTGAGATTGAGTACATTAAGTTAATTCAATATCTTTTTCCTTTAATGTTGCCGTGTCGGAATGTGACACTCCGATCCAATTATACCGTGTCGGAACGTGACACTCCGATCCAATAATACTGTGTTGGAACGTGACACCCCGATCCAATTATACCGTGTCGGAACGTGACACTCCGATCCAATAATACCGTGTTAGAATGTGACACTCCGATCCAATAATATTGTGTCGGAACGTGACACTCCGATCCAATAATATCATTAATTTATCATTTATTATCACCACTTTTTAATTCATTAACAATATTTCATCAAGCCTTCTTTATTCAAGACATCACTTCGATAGAGAGGGTTCAAGATTATAAATTCCACGGTCTCAGGATTTCAGACCAATCACAAACCACACAACCAAGCTACACAATCACACAATCAAGTACATAGAGAACTTCACAATATCATTCAATGCATATTTATCACTATTAAGAGTCTATCTATCAAATAGAATAAAATCATAACCTACCTCCACCGAAGAGTCGAAGTCAAGCAAGCTAATTCACCAATGATATTCCTTTCTTCAATGCCTCAGATGATTCCCAATCTATCAAGTATGCATAATTCATAAGTAAACGAGTCTATAGACACCATATCACTATATGTCTAGCCTAGATCCAATAACTCACCCAAATCTATAATCAATTTTCTGAAGTTTAAGTCTAAGTGTAAGTCCCAATACCTCCAATATTATCATAACTTTAATGGTATTCAAATAATACAATACACCTAATACATCTCAATATATCAAAACTTAATTTTTATAGAATAACTAAACAATAGATTAATACAAGGACCCTAGATTAATCACAAAGTTACAATCAGTAACTTGAATCGGAGAAAGAAAAAGAAAATATAAACCAAAACACTCCTCCACCCATACCCCTAAAGTCGATTCTATTAAACTTCCAAAAACCATTACCCTTAATCATTGCAGTAATTGCCTATTGAAATCATTGGCCAGAAAAATTGTCTCCCCCAAACTTCCAAAATATGAACATAACAGTGACAATTCAATTCTATAAAACTTTCACCTGCAATCCACTCTTTAATTCGATAAACAATAATTTACCACTTATTGTTTTAGTACTTTACAATAATTTAATCAAACCAACCAACCAGCAACTAACCATTGGCCCCAATTACTTTAGTTCCTGATTATTTTCTCCATTAGTCATAACAATATGCGCACACTTATAAATTGCAGACTATCTTACTTATGATAATACACTATACACCTCATTCCTAATGTTGGATTATTAAATGGAAACCATGGCCAATAATTACCCACCAAAGTTTGTCCCCTAGATTCAAGAACTAAGGGTTAATACCTCATATAGTCACTCAACTATCTCCTTTTGCCTCAGAAAGTCACTCAACTTTTAATTTTCACTAAAAAGTCATCATGTGAGTGACTTTCTGAGGAAAGACTGGATAGTTGAGTAACCATCTGAGGTATTAACTCCAAGAACTAACATCTAAACTTAAAAGGAAATTCAATCATTTATTTAGAATATAAAGTGACCCATCTTATCATTATCATGATCCCTAAGGCAATTTTCCTGACTCAATTAAATAATCTCACTGGAAATCTGCCAATCCGTGGGAGACAAATTTGTCTCCAACAATCCCACACCCAACGCCATTAATCACCAAAATTCAACCTAACACTACCACTGAAAACTCGTTCTTTCCAATTTCCCATCTAATAACAATAATATAATAATATTCATAAAGCCTTTGTTCATATTCACAAAATACATATTGGATTTTACCTGAAGCACTCGTTGGCCTATTTGCAAATTGTATCACCGTAGTTGAAGTTCTCTTGAGTTTCTAACTCAAGATGGGAACCCTAATTATTATTTCAGCCTAATTTTGGGAGTGGTATTAGTGACCCACTATTAATTCTAATGTAATTTTCCTTAACCACCAACTAAATAAATTATAAAAACTATCCCATAAATTCTATAATTGTAATTACGAATAGTCCAAAACACACATTTAAAATCTATCGGAAGAGTATTTTATACAATAAAAGCTCTAATAATCAAAACGATCAAATGGGTCGTTACAAAATATAATTCATTATACATTTTACCTACCTAGATAAATTTAGTTGTTGAATTTTGTAGTTTCAAATAATATTTAATCATCTATTGTTCAACAAATAAGTCATTTGAATATAAGCCGACTATTCATCTATTTCAGCTTGTACTTTTTCACTTTATTCTATTATTCATTACAATGTATTTTTAATATAATTTAATTTGTATGAACTAATTGTATGGGGCATTGTACGTGTCCAGAAACTAGTATATGATTAAAAGTGGGAAGCTTCAAAATGTAAAGTTGGATTACCATTTTACCCTTCCACTAAATCGAATTTACCTTTCAATTAATAATGATATTTCATATTCCATTAATTTGAAATATAAGGCATGAATCAATACTTGACCATATACATTCTCACTTACTACAAGTCTTCAACCATTCAATAATGAGTTGAAATTGCCTTTAAAATCAAGTACATCACTAATTTATTTCAGCAAATCTCTTCACTTTTCTACAAAGAATTTGTAGAATTTGAAGGTTACGTATTGAATAAGTCAATGTTGACTAATTGATCTAATTAACACATGAGAATGAAGCTAAAGAATCCACAGGAGTCATCAAATATTATATTATTCACTTTACTTAATTTTTTGTTGTCTCTTGTGATAATTTGAACTCTAAAACTTCTTGCATGTTAACAAGTATTCTCTAGGTATCAACTTGCAAATTCACAAGTATTACGTATTTCTTTCTCGATATTAGCTAAGTCTTTTTCAAAATTTATGGCTATTGAAATTTCTTTTAGTTCATTAAAGGGTTGATCTTATTTAGATAAAAAGAGAATTAAATTTATCTTTTCATTTTCATTTTGCTGGAAATATTTGTTATTACTCAATAGTTCAGTTTTATAAGATTAATAGATTCTTTTGGACTTTCATATTCTTTATTAAGAAAAGTCTAAGCTATTGGTATTTCAACATTTCATATCCTTATTAATGATTAAAACATGACTATTGACTAAGCCGAAGAAATATTTTTTGATGATCAATAGTCTTGTTGAGCTTTGTTTAATGACAAGAAACAGGAAAAAGTCAATTACATCGTAGAGAGAAAAAATAGAATCATATAAGCAACCATCAAAATACTACGAAGGAAAACATTCTTCGTAACAAGAATTGATTTAATTTTAAGAAATCCAAAAGAATGATTACATTTAAGAGGTTATACTATAATTTGTGATTTTTTGATTTCCGAAAAATTAATATACATGTCCAAGATTAAAAATCCTATGACTTAATTAAAATAAGAGCTTACCTTTAATATTCTTGAAGATCAATTTACTATCCCAATGAAAAAATAAAAAGTAGTAGAAAAATATACTCTATAAAGTGGAGTATAAAAATAATTATTGAATAAAAGGTAATTTAATCAAAATATATATATATATACACACACACAAATTTGCTTAAAAAATTAAGGAGTACGGAGAAGACGAAAAGAATAATCAACAGAGAGTTTATTAGTCGATTTTTTTACAAGTCAATAAGCAATTGATCTTGAAAAAAAAACAATTAGTTGAAATTGTTCCGACACATTATTTTTAACGCTAAATTTTTTGAATGAGTAATATAGTGTTATTTTAAAAAATTCAGATAACATTAGTGCAAACATTTTTACAATCGTCTAAATTAAGACTTTCACATTTGCCTTGGGAGCTAAGGAGATGCCTATGTTGAGTGTAAAACCTTCATCCCAAATAGTGAGTCGTGATTTGGTTTTATTTGAAACTTATTTGAAAATCACAATGCCATTGAAGGAACCACTTGGTGCATGGGGGTGACAAACATTTAACTGTTGAAGGGATAATGGAGCATGCATCAAAATGTATTAAAAGACCAATGTGCATATTGATGTTTGACAATGATATATATTTCTACAAATGAGATCTCATTTTGGGTTGATACTATTGTTTTTCCAATGATCAATATTAGTTGTATGCGTGCTTTTGAGTGCATCTCTGTTACAGGTATTGTGACTTGTAAATGGTTCAAGGTTGTTCAACCTATTGTGGTGGTTCAGGGATACAATGACAACTTACTATTACCTGAGACAATTGGTGAGGAGCATGTTATTTCCATTGTTATTTCCGTGAACCTTGAGGACAAGGTTCTTATTGAGAACAGGAGTATTGTTATGACCCAACCTCGGCCCAACGTTGATGCCTACACGAATGTCACGGAACTTGTTAGTGGGCCGAGAAAAATCAACATAACTGAAAGGCCTTTATGAAATATGCTAATTAATTTATAAGAAATATATCGGTAAATATGTATATATTAAAAGAATATTTTAGTCTTGAAAAAATACTTTTTTTTGTTTCTGCTTCTGGCTTCTTCCCAACAACGAAAAGTTGTTTCTGCTTCCATTTTAAAAGACAGTTTACTGATTTGCCAAATACTTAGTTTTTCAATAAAAGTATTTTTTTTTCTCAAAATAAGTATTTCTGGCCTCCCAACAACAATGTCAAACATGTTCTTAATCAATAAGTGATCATCTTGCCATAGTCGTAATCATTAACATAATTTTCCTGATTACTGAAGTCTCAACTACGAGACCTATCTATGAGTGCCCGTGAAACACAAAATTCTATAGATTTCAACAATCTTCTGCACTTTTCCATACTCTAACCTAAGTTATGCATTTTGGGGGTGTTTATGTACACTTTTTTTCTTTAAAAATTTACGTTGTCTTTTTTGTAAAAAAAAATTGTACTTAATAATGTAACATACACACAATAATTTGCTCTTTTATATACATTTATCGTTAGTTAGCGTGATACACATGTGCAAAGTACGTACACTTCACTTATTTATTAGTTAGGTAATTTGTTATTGTTTATGAGTTTATACCTTAAAATAATTAAATATCATTTTTTTTCTTTTTTCAAATTAGGAAGTTACCACATATAGCTCTATTCATCAGAATTTTTCAATTTAAAAACTTGACAACTATTTATTCATAATGATTAAGGGTGTATATAGGTCGGTTAGGTTTTCATAACAAAAAATAACTAAATCAATTATGTCGGTTTATTAAATTTTAAAACCAAATCAAAGCAACATAAAATTGGTTTTTACGGTTTTGATTTTAGTCGGTACTTTAGTTTTTACGGGTTTTCATTTTTTTAAAATTATATAGTGATTAAAAAAGAGATCAAATATATTTTTACTTACCTGTGTGATAAGCTAAAACTTGAAAACGTTAACTGAATAGGAATCTTCAAAAAGACCGTAAAATTCACATGAATACAAAATATTTTCATTGAAATATCAACATTCAATATGTTAACTTTATAAGATGAAAGGCTACAGTCAAATTGAACAAAGAACAAAACATATTCAAAGTAAATTATTAACTTCCGGTCTGAAAAAATATAATAATATAATTGTAACTTGCGAAAATGTGGTTGGTAAAGTTTGCTTCTTTTTCAAATTGTGTATAATAGGATTTTAGAAAGAAAAAAAAAACTATTTCTTTATCAAGTTAGATTTTTTAATTCCTTAATTTTTGACTCAAAAGGGCACAAATCAAATGTACAACAGATCTCTCTCTAATCTTTATTTGTTAGTGGATCTGATTAGTAAGCTTTCTCCTTCTACCGTGTTTGTATATATAATATAAAGTTTTTTCCCGTTTTGTTATAAAGATTTTATTTCCTGTTTTGTGGTTAGGGTTGATATTTGAGGTGATGTCTCTGTTTTCAAATGCGATGAGTAGATTTGCTTGTTGTGCCGGTTCTTGTTGTGTTCCAAATTCTTATCCACTATCATTCTACGCTTAATTCACCGATGTTACAAAGCTTTAATTTGCCCAGGTAAGTTGTCCAATTGTTTTTTTTTTGTTTTTACGTATTTAGATTTGTCTTTGTTCAGCAAAATAGGATTGTAATTTCCTTTTTTCTTCTATTCGACTAACAAAGTTGTCTCTCTGTCTCCTCGGATCCAAGAACCCTTTGTCCCGCTGCAGGACTTCGATAAAGGCAAGGATGGATACCTAGGACAACAAGGGCTAAATCTCCAGGAACTGCGAGGCCTCCCTCATTATTTTTCTTATCAACACTTCCATGAGAAGCCATGGCTTTCTCACTTGCAAATACAGACTGAATTATCGAGTTTCCGTGAATATTGACAAGTTTATCATTACTCGGTACGTACAAAGAGGCTGCTAGAGAATCACTACCATTGCCCACGTAAACAAATGTATCTGCAGCTTTATTGGTATTCTTTTGATTGCTTTCACCCTGATCTCCCTGGCCACAATGTAAGCTATGATCTTTTCCACCGTATTTCCCAGAATAACCAATCCCATTCACAAGCCCGTCAATAGTCAAAACTCTTCCATGATGTTTTTCAAAAAATCCACTCACAAGAATCTCCACTCATAAATGGTTCCCTCATACCTCCATATCTCACTTTCAATAAAGGAACCAACCCACCAAAGAGAAGCATGAAGAACAACACACCAAGGAAGCTAACACTTTGTTTTCACCTCACTCTAGTTTTTCTGCACTTTCTTGCTACTTTTTGGTGCGGGGACTACTGCATGTGGTTTCAACTTTGGAATGGAAACCAATGGCACTTGTGATCCTCATCGCTTCATCATATAAGGTGGTTTATATGACATCCATGGAGGACGATGGGAATACATCCATGGAGGAGGATGGGAATACATCTTGGGGGGTAGCTACACTTGAAGAGGTACACCAGTACCTCCAAGTTGTGCCTTTATAGTTACATTTTCAGCTATTTCACAGGATATCTTTGCATTCGAATGTTGAATTGGTGAATAAAGTATTCTAACTCCTTAACATAATGTTTTTTTTTCTTTGCCTTGACAAGTGAGCACTTACACTGTTCCTAATTTTTCTAGCCATCTTCTTTTTGTCCTCATCATTATTAAAATTGCCACTTAAGGAAAATATAGTGGATTTTTGGTGTTTGTTTACATTATTCGAGTCTTCACTATGCTTTTTTCTTTTCAACAAATAGCTACAATTACTTATATTAGCATTGAGTTTCTGTTATACAACTCCACCTTTTACTGAATTACTTCCCAACTTTGGGGAAAATTGTACCAATCTGTTAGAATTGGCCAGATTATTCAACCCTTTTGAGAGATTGGAACCACAATTCGGAGATGGCACGTTCAGGTACCTATAGACATGGGTAGAAACCTGGTGCAACAACACAGACACTTCATCCAAAACTCTTGAGCTACTCCAACTATGAAGTAGCCCTGGCGATGACATGTCCTTGACCATTTCAACTACTGCTTCCTGATTGCCGGCAAAATTGCACATTTCCCCCGACGTGTAACACCCCAATTTTTTTTTGAACTAAGACTCGAACCGTTCTTAGTAGTGAGTGAGATTTTTGCAAGGAATTTAAAATTTCTTGAGTATTAAGGTCACTAGATGTGGCACCTTGAGTTCCAAGAAGAACTAAAGAGAGTTCATTCAAGTCATTCCTAGTTTTTCTTAAGTTTTGGGTCAACTTCAAACAACCATAACTCCTAGTACAGGATGATTTAGGTGAGCTACAAGATAGAAAATTAAATCCCTTCGAGTCCTCTTTCCAACGCCACTGAATTTGCTCAATTACGAGTTCAGAGTAAGAAGTTATGACTGATTTACTAACGCCGTGCAAATCTGGCAGCAGCTCCGCGACGCGGAGCCAATACGGACCTCACTGCCTGGTGAAAGATAATTCCGACTCCCAGCTCATTTTATTTATTTCTTTAAGTGTATTTTAGTCCTAAAAACCCTTAGAAGGTCATCTAAATTTCCCTAAACGTGTAGAAAATCAGTTTTCACAAATCAAAACCCTCTCATTCACTCCAAAGATTCTACACTCAAGAAAATCAAGAAACGCTAAGGCTAGGGTTCATCTTTCAAGATTTTCCTTCAAGTTGCTTCAAGAAGATGATTCTTTCAGGTATGTAAGCTTTCATAGTATTGGGTTTGTTCACCCACATGCCAATCATGTTAATTTCAGCTTTAAATTCGTTCTAAAAGTTGAAGCTTTGATGTTCTTGTTATGTATTCATGAATTTGCTTTCGTTCTTGAATTGGGCTGAGATTGAGGAGTTCTTGAGGTTAATGTGTCGATTTATAGAGGGGTTAGAGTTAGATTCTAGTGTACATGTGCTGGGTATCTAAATCTAAAGAGATTGAGAAAAAGAATCGAATTTAGGCGAATTGGGGTTAGAAAACGAAGAAGAAATTTCGTCGGTCGAAATTTGACGTTGGTTGCGCGTCGCAGGGCAAGTTTCCAGATTTGGGAATTTATGTTTAGCATCGTAGAGCTGACACAGAGTGTTCTTCCTCAAAAGCCATTTTCGAAATGAAATTTTAAAAGCCTCTCTGCTTCGCGGACCCACTCTTAAATATTGGTTTTCAGTCTTTTCTCATGTTTAGCTATCTAAAATCATTCCTAAACATCATGAGACCTTTCCTATCACAAATCACAACCTTGAATTCATAAATCACATTAAAGGTAGAGTTGAGAGTCAAGTCTTGAGAGTTCTTTCGAACATTTTTCAGAAAAATCCCTTTTTGTCTTTTTGAGGAGTTTTCTACAAATTCTAATAACTTGTTTCAAGACTCGAGCAAGTGAGTATGAGAGTGAGAATAATGTATTCACGAGTCTACCTTGTCATCATGAGATCTTTCTTATCATGAACTATAACTCTTGAATTCATAATTCACATTCATGAGAGAGTTAAGAGTAGAGTTCAAGAAAGCCTTTGAGTTCAATTGTGAATCCTTTGAGATCAACTATCAAATTGAACTATGTTTTGAGGAAGTCATAGAATAAGAAGAGTCGTATACATGAGTTCCATATAGTTATGTAGACCATCAGTCGAGTTGTTTTATGCCCATAATTTCGCATAAACTTCGTAAGTTGAGTATCCTTCAGAGAAGTGGTATCTTCAAGTTCTAAGCCTTTAAGTGTTGAGTTCCTAATATCTTTTGAGAAGTATCTTTGAGTCCTTGAGTTGAATATTTCATGCTCATAATTACGCATAAACATTATAAGTCGAACAATCTTGAGATGAGAAGTATCTTTGATTCATTGAGTTGAGTAGTTCATGCTCATAATTCCGCATGAACTCTGATTTGAGCATTCTTGAAATGAGTAGTATCTTTGAAGTTCTTGAGTTCCAAGTATTTGAGTTCTATCTATGGTTATTGAAAACCTTGCATTGAGTCGTTCATAACCATAATTCGGCATGAACCATATTTTAAGAAGTCTTTTACAAACGTTTTAACTTTGTTTTAAGAATTAAGTTTTGAGTTCAGTAAAGAGTAAAGTTGAAGTTTATTTCTTCAAAAGTATATGGGGACTATGTATTCCCAAAAGAGTTTAAAATGTTTTCACATTTAAATAAGAACGAAAACTGAGATTTCCAAAGAACCTTAGGGCTAGGTTTCAGAAAAGAGTAATCGCTTTCTAAATGAAGCAAGAGAGGAAACTGAGATTTCCAAGCTAGCCTTTGAGCTATTTTAAGCACTAATCTCAAATCAGAGAAGAAGTATGTTTTTAAAACATAAAGAACTAGTATATTTTGGGAGTAATATTGAGCACCGATATGGGGGAGAGTTCAGACAACTCATAGCCCTCATAAACCATGTAGCCCCCATGGGTAGAAAAGGGTCATACTTTTTAGATGAACCCTTTTCACAATAGACTAGTGGATCCATTAGGCAGTTCAGGTCCTATACCTTTGGCCGGGTATAGGATGTACTGGCAGCGTGAGGTAGATCGTTGTATAATCACTATAGCTCTTATGTTATGGTTGTCGGTTAGAGAAACTCCCACAGAAGTTATTGTATTTTTATATACATCAATTTATTGTATTTTTACATACGTTTCAGAGTTATGTTGTATCCTTGCATACACACAGAGTTTTCAACATGTTTTAAAATAGTTTGTTTCTTTATATTGCATTTATTTTAAATTTCTTTATATTGAAATGAGTTCAGTCATATTGAGTTGAGAATCCAGAGTTGAGTAAGTTTGAGTAGTTTTGAGTATCCTTGAGTATTCCTTGAGTTGAGTAAGTTTGAGAAGAGGTAAGTATGTTTCCTTTTTATCAAGTTTCAAGCTAATGTTTATGTTTTAGAATTCCTCTTACATGCTCATACATTCCACGTCCTAAGCCATTTGGCCTGCATTTTTTCATGATGCAGACACAGGTATTCAGGATCATTAACAGGAGATTCGTTGATACATTCAAGAGTTCGAGTTAGCTATGGTGAGCCTCCTTATATTTGGAGGATTTCATTTACTTTTTAGTTTAGTCAGGATGTCGTGGGTCTTGTCCTGACTTCCATCTTTAACAGTTAGAGGCTTCATAGATAGTCAATATAGTTGAGAAGCCTGTATTATTCATTTATTTTATTAAATGTTTTAAAGACTTAAGTGCCTATTTTATAGTGAGTTGAATATATTATTTTATTCAGAGTTTTTCATTTGAGTTAAACCTTTGTATTTTAGTTTCATGAATTTTATTCATTTTTTAATCTTTGTATGCTTGAGTTAGTCTTTCGCTTGTAGTCAGCCAGGATGAGGGTTCACTTGGGGACCAGCAATGGTTCTTGAGTGTCGACCACGTCTAGGGTGTAGGGTCGGGTCGTGACACGACGTCAACTTGAAATTTCTAGAAAAATCGCTAAAATTCCTAATTAATTCATTCCTAGGTTGACTAAAGCAATTAGGGTCCATCTGGAGAAGGTTTGATCCTGTAGCTTCCCCTTGACAATCTCCTGAGGTTGACTTGATAGTTCTAGAAGCATCATCAAAACTCCCTATCAGTTTACCAAAGCTATTTGGGTCCATCTGACCCGAGTCTAAACCCGGATCCAACCCGAGATAGGCAGGCATGTATCTAGGGTTTGAAACGCATCATTATGGGTAGGGTTTCGAAAAATGTCATTGAATGATGCATCAAAAATGATGTCATCAGTTGGTCAAGAATTTTTTAGCAATTGATCACAAATTTACCAAGAGGCAGAGTAGGAATAGAGAGGAAACTGTCATTTACTTTTCTTTTATAGTTTTATTTTTCGAGATTGTTCAGATTGATTTATTAGATTTTGTAGATATCATATCTTAGAAACAAAAATTAAGATTCTTAAAGTTTCAAAAAGTAAATTTGTAAGGTAGTTTCTATTAGGACTCATAGTCTGTATACTTATAGTACTCATAGTCTAAGATTTGTAGGACTCCTAGCTGTAATTTGTGTTGTACTAGGTTACCTATTCCCCTTACCAATATCCCCTTTGTAAGCATTATATATACATGAATCGAGATGGACCAACGGCTGATCGAGCCTATTATTACTTCTTTGTACAGTTTCATCAGTTGGTTATGTGTATTTTACCAATAAGAGCTTGTATGGATACAAGAATTCACTTTTAGATGATCGGACCTTGAGGAAAGATTGCTATTTTCAATGATGTAAGGGGTGTAAATATGTGATCCAAGAACTATTTAATTCTATTTATTTTCTCTATGCCTCTATATTTCACACTTGGAAGGTCATAATCTAGAGTTCAATGACTAGTATATCTTATAAAAATGAATCTTTCTGGTTAAATCAAGAGCACTAGTCTAACAGGTAATTAAGAAAGAGAGTTGAAGTTTAGAAAACGTCCTACACATGACAACAACATACTTTTTACATCCTACACATGACAACAACATACTTTTTACGTCCTACACATGACCGCAACATACTTTTTATGTCCCACACATGACCGCAACATCTGAAAAAAACATCAATAATTTTCTATGAAATTTTAGAACTTTGATTTCTCAATTGATGACAATATTTTTGATGCATCATTTGATGATATTTTTCCAAACCCTATCAATGATGATGCATTTCAAATGCCTAATTACCTGCTTAACTGTCTCGGCTCAAAGCTAGGTTTGAAATCAGATCAGATGGACCCAAATAGCTTTGGTCAACCTGGGAGTCATTTAAGGCAACCTCGGGAGATTGTCTCGGGGAAGCTCTAGGTTCGAACCCGGTCCAGATGGGTTTTTATTGCTTATGTCCACCTGTGAATAAATTGATTGGAAATTTTAGTGATTCTGCTAGAAATGTTAAGTTGACATTGGAGGAAATGAGCAATTTTGCCGGACATTAGGCAGTGGGAGGTCTGATGGTTATGGATATGTCATCGCCGGGGTTACTTCATAGTTGGAGTAGCTCAAGATTTTTGGATGAAGTGTCTTCGTTGTTGCACCAGGTTTCTACGGATGTCTCTGGATACTTGAATGTTCCATCTCTAAATTGTGGTTCCAATCTCACAAAAGGGCTGAATAATCTGTCAGATTCGAACAAATTGGTACATTCTTCTCTGAATTTAGGAACTAATTTAGTAAAAGGTGGAGTTGTAGAAAATAAACTCAATGCTAATATAAGTAATTGTAGCTATTTGTTGAAAAGGAAGAAGGGTAGTGACGACTCGAATAATCTAAGTAAACACCAAAAATTCACTGTATTTACCTTGTGTCACATTGTTAATAATTATGAGTATAAAAAGAGGATGTCTAGATTAATTAGGAATAGGGAAAGTGTTCACTTGTCAAGGCAGATAAAAATGCATTATGTTGAGGAATTATAGTATAAAGTTAGCATACTTCATTCAACATTTGAATGCAAAGATATCCTATGAAATGGTGGAAAATGTAACTCTAAAGGCACAACTTGGAGCAACTGGTGTACCTCGTCAAGTGCCCCCCCCCCCCCGGAATGTATCCCCATTCTCTTCTTATGGATGTCATTATACAACCTTGTATGATAAAGCCACAGGGATCACAAGTGCCATTGGTTCCCATTCCAAAGTTGAAACCACAAGCAGTAGTGCCCATGTCAAAAAGTAGCAAGAAAGTGGAGAAAAAGAAGCGTTAGGTGAAAACAAAGAAGATTGCTAGTTTAGCTCTCTTGGTGTGTTGTTCTTTATGCTTCTCTTTGGTGGGTTAGTTCCTTTATTGAAGGTGAGATATGGAGGTATGGGGGAACCATTTTTGAGTGGAGATTCTTGTGAGTCGATTTTTTGAAAAACATCATGGAAGAGTTTTGATTATTGAAGCGCCTATGAATGGGATTGGTTATTCTCGAAAATACGGTGGAAAAGATCATATCTCACTTTGTGGACAGGGAGGTCAGGGTGAAGGCAATCAGAAAAGTACCAATAAGGCTGCAGATGAGTTTGTTTACGTGGGTTGTGGTTGTGATCCTCTGGCAGACTTTTTGTATGTCCCGAGGAATGATACACTTGTTAAGATTGATGGGAATTTGATAATTGAGTCTGTATTGGCAAGTGAGAAACCCATGGAATCTCATGGAAGTGCTCATAAGAAAAATGGAGAGGCAGGAATTGACAACTACATTAGTCATTTTTGAGTAAATCTTGTAATAATGACTAGTTATTTTCTCTATGACTCTATATTTCACACTTAGAATCTCATAATCTACAGTTTAATGACTAGTATTGATGATCTTTATTCATCCAATCTTAATGCACATTTTAATTGTTAAACTGATATCTTTGAGTTGTGAAATTACATACAAATAAAATTGATATTTTATCTGAAATACAATTTTTTTTTCTTTTTTTATGAACGTATTTTTAGCTCCTACATTAATTGTAGAAAATAAAAGAATATCTTGATCGTAATGGACAATGTTTGAAATAAGAAAATGGATGTCTTTTGACATATTTAGTAAAGAATACTGGGAAGGAAGAAAATTTCAGCATGAACACTCACTTTCTTCCATGGTAGTATCTGTTCAGGTTGATCCAAGAGAGACAGGTGATGCTGATGTTGATGGCATTGTTAGTATTCGAAACTTTAGAGAAAAAGATGAGGTTTAGCAGAAGCTTTTTTCATTCATATGACATATTACAAAAGGCATACACACATATAGCTATAAAAGCTTTTAAAAAGATTTTGTTCCAGATCACTCAGAATCTTTATTAACTATAGAGCTTGATTAGTTGTACCAGCAACGGTAATGTATTCTGCTTTTGCAGAAGATTGAGCAACCATTTCTTTCTTCTTTGAATTCCATTAGAACATGCCTGAACCAAGTGTAAAAACATATCTAGATGTGCTTTTCATATCATCAAGCTTCCAGCCCAATCACTACCTGAATAACCCATCAATTTTCCTTGCTTTTCATATATCTCAATGTTCGTTTAGCAACTCCAAAATAATCTTGACTTGGAGCTAGCATAAACCTCAATAGAATACTTGTCACGAACATGTGATCATGTCTTGTTGCTATCAAATACAGCAAACTACCAATTAGACCTCTATAAACTGTTGGATCAGCCCTAACCTCCTTCAAACTTTGAAATCTTTTCATTGTGAACTAGTGGATTGGTACAGGATTAAACCTTTTAAGAATATCCCCTGCATATTTTCTCTGAGAAATGAAGATTCAATAAGTGAAGAAACCTTATCTCTTATTCAAGAACCAGGTTCTTGTTAGTTTGCCTATATAAAGACGTAACACAATAAAACAATGGTTTATCGTGGAAACCTTCCTCCCTCAAGAAAGGGAAAAACCACACTACAACTTTCTTACCTTCAAGAACAATTCAAGATTACAACTCAATAATTAAAGGGATTAACTCTAGTACCTTTCCTCTTCAACTATTAACTATAATCGGAGACTCTACTCTCCAAGAAGTCAAACCCACTTCTTGTTACAATTCTCTCAAACTCTCTCTCAACTCTACTCTCCAAGAAGTCAAACCCACTTATTGTTACAATTCTCTCAAACTCTCTCTTTCTCTCTTAGAACTCAATTACTAACCACTGATTCAAGACAAACCAATGCAACACTATATTTAAGAAAGAAATCCTAACTCTAGTACTTCTTTCTTTCACTTTCTCGATCTTCTCAATAACTCGGCCTCCAATGGAATGACTTTCTTAGATTTGATATTACAAATACAACTTTTTCTTTCTTCGGCCTTGACCTTTTATAGAGATTTATTGGTAATAGATATCTACAAGGAAAGGAATTGGTTTTCCTCAAAAACTAATCATTTTCCTCATAGAACTTGTTTGCTTTCTTCCTTTTCCGCCTATGACTCGTCTTCTTTTACTTTATTTCTTATTAATCTTGGATTGCTGCTTTGGACACACTTTTCCTATTTTATATCTGAATAGGTGAACTCTTCCCTTCTTTTTATTTTAAGTCTAGTCTGTGTTATGTGAACTTGGTTCATGTTGTCATCATCAAAAATAATTTGTAATTTGAGCAGTAATTCATCAATAAGTATCTTGATGAATCTCCATTCCTACAAACTAACTCATTTCGCCCAAATAGGACATTTCAAATTTGATCTCCATTTCTTGCTTGAATTGATTCACCATAGCTTCATTGCTTCCCATTAACAAAAAAGCATCAACATAGAGTGATAGCACAAGAACATCTCCTTCTTTAGTCCTCTTTACATATAAAATGGCTTTATTTTCACTTCTTTTGAAGCCATAATAAATGAGATGAGCATTAATCTTATTGTACCAGGCTCGAGGAGCTTACTTAAATCCATATAATGCCTTATGAAGCTTGCACACTTAATCCTCCATTCCTGGAACATAAAAGCCTTCTGGTTGGTCGACATAAATCTCCTCCTCCAACTATCCACTTAAGAATGCCAATTTCACATCCAGATGAAACAACTTCCAATTTGATTGAGTTGACAAAGCAAATAGCCTTATTGTATTATGTCGTGCAACATGTACAAATATGGCTCCATAAGCCACACCTACAATTTGCTTGTAACTTTCCACAAGAAGCCTTGCTTTGTATTTTTAGACTGAGCTATCTGGATTAAATTTGGTTCTATAAACACACTTCACCCCGTTACCTTTCTGTTAGGAAATTATGATTTCTCTAGAAACTCCTAGATTGTAGATATTTTGTAGTAGACAAGTCTTTTGATTTAAAATGAGTGATAGTTAGTGAGCCTCATATGTGCATAGTTTAGTGTGAGATATTTTGCTTATTATGTGATTGTAATTCTCTCACTTAATTTATCTATAGACCTTATATAATGAAACATTTAGAGAATTATATAAAACTCAAGAAAACTTCAGCCTTCATTTTAATCTTCATATTTCATAGAAATTTACTGTAGTGATTTCCTACTGTTTACACCTTGTAGACTTGAAGTTCTTGTTCCTTCTAACTGTTTCTGACATTGGGTTTATCAACTAGCTTCCAAGTATCATTCTTCTCAATCATACCAATCTCCTCCTTCATAACTTGAATCCAATCTTCATGTCTTGATGCTTCTTGATAGCTATTTGGTTCTGATATTGCAACATTACATCTTTGATTTATCTCATAAGGGAACCCTGTCTTCAAAATTGGCAAATCAAGTGATGATTCCCCGTCCGATTCTTCATCTTCTTTCTGATTTTCAAAGCCAAATGATTGGTTTCAGGTAGCGGACACACTTTCTAAAAACCTGCATATCTTTCTCAATTTGCTCGTTATTCCAATTCTAATAAGAAGGCTCATTCACTACTAAATCTCTTTTAATTTAAATACTTTTTGTTAGCAAGTTGAAAACTCTATAACCCTTGGCTTGCGATGAATAACCAATAAAGATCCCTAATTCACCTTTCAGTTCAAGTCTTCTTCTTTTTACCAAAGGAACATGAGAATAGCAAATCGAACCAAATATTTTTAAGTGCTTCGTGTTAGTTTTAACAAGTCATGTTAGAAATAAAATGTGTATCGTTATATTTGTCCTAGTCTTTAGGAAGTAGTTTTAAATGTGGGTTGTTATCAAGTTCTTAGGAGAAAATCTTGGAATAGTAGTTCCTAAATTTTAGCTTCTGCTTTTCCTATGTATTTGTTTTATAAAAGGACTGTCGCCAGTGGCAGATCCATGATTTAGAGTCCGTGGGTGCCAAATAGACTTATCGATTAAATTAATTTTATATTTGATTAAATTATTCGTCTTTTCAATATAAATTAATTTTAGTTCTCTAATTTTTCTTAAAAGAACGTGTGCAACAATTTCCTTTTTCTTAAAAAAACGTTTGCAACAAATTTCTCAAAAAAATATGTACAAATGGGATTCGAACCCGCGACATTAGCCTTCTAAAGTTGCCCGCCTACCATGGAACCACAAGCCAATTTTGTTCTTTGGGTGTCACGCTTTATATATATATATATATATAGAGAGAGAGAGAGAGAGTTTCCGCCAAAGTTCTGGGGTGGGGTGGCACTCCCACACCCCTTAATAGATTCGCCCCTGACTGCCGCATCAATAAAATAAACATCGTCAATAAAAAAAATCACATACTGCCTCTGCTCTACTCTATCTTCATTAGTGTTCTTTTCTCTAGGCTATGCTTATTTACTACGAACAACAGTCTTTCATGGTCTTCTAGGAAGCAAAAAATTGTCACTTTATCTAGTACTAAAGCGAAATTTGTTGTTGCTACAACTTGTGCTTGCCAAGCTGTTTGGTTGAGGAGGATTCTTAAAGAACTACAATTCACACAAGAAAAAGCAACTACAATTTTCTGTAACAATAACTCTGCCATCAATCTATCGAAAAATCATGTGTTACATGAAAGATGCAAGAACATTGATGTGAAGTATCATTTCTTGCCAGATCTCAATAATGAAGGAACAATAGAGCTATAATAATGCCGAAGTGAAGATCAGTTGGTGGACATTTTTATTAAACCTCTCAAGTTTATCACTTTCCAAAATCTGAGGAGGTTGATGTGTATGAAAGAGTTCAAGAAGATGAAGTTAAACATAAGCTTGAAAGCTTTCAGTTTAAGGGAGGGTGTTTGTTTTAATAAGTCATGTTAGGAATAAAATGTCTATCATTATGTTTGTCCTAGTCTTTAGGAAGTAGTTTTAAATATGGGTTGTTATCAAGTTTTTAGGAGAAAATCTTGGTGTAGTAGTTTCTAAATTTTAGCTTTAGTTTTTCCTATGTATTTGTTTTATCAAAGGACTGCCGCAGCAGTGAAAAAAACACCATCAAGAAATTTGTTTTTCACATTCTACCTCTGCTCTACTCTATCTATTTTACTTTTCATTTCTATCACTTCGCAGATGGTCTTATTCCGCTCCATGCTTTAATAGGAAATTTTCCATCCACAATTTTAGTTGGCAGCCTATTTAACAAATACACTAAAGTATAAACAACTTCTTCCCAAAAGCTTTGTGGTAGTGTTTTTTCAAGCAACAAACATCTAGTGATTTCAACAACAATCTTGTTCTTCTTCTCCGAGATTCCATTTTGTTCAGGTGAATAGCTTATGGTCAACTTGTGATCAATCCCCATATCTTCACAATACTTATTGAACTTGTTTGAAGTGTATTCACCACCATTGTCTGACCTCAAAGACTTCAACGTACCACTATTTTGTCTTTCAACAAAAGCTTTAAATTTCTTTAAAAATGAATATACTTGAGATTTGTTACTCAAAAAATACACCCAAGTCATCCTTGTAAAGTCATTAATAAAGAGCACAAAATATTTATTTTGTCCCAAAGATGATGTCTGCATAGGTCCACACACATCAGTGTAAACTAATTCAAGTTTTTTAGTTGTCCTCCAGGTAGCACTTTTAGGAAATGCTTTACTGTGTACCTTACCCATCTCACATGACTCACAAATTTTACAGTGAGATCTCAAGTAAATCCTTAGTCAACCGGATTTCATACATAGACTTTAAAGTAGCATAGTTAAAAATGCCCATATCTTTTGTGCCACAACCATGACTCACCCGTACTTGCAAAATTTGCACTATCAAACTTCTCATCCTAAAGGAAAGTTCCATCCACCATTTCTACTTTAACAATCAAACTATCTTCAGTGTCAAAAACCAATGTTTGCCCTTAAAAAATAAGGAATAGCCTTTGGACATCATTTGACTAAGACATAAAAATTTACATGCTAAACAAGGAACATACAACACATCATGTATAGACTTTGTACCTTGTGTAGTCTGAAAGGCAAATGAACCCTTTCCAAGTGCATATATTGTTTCACCATTTCCAATCCTAACTTTAGTTTTGATTGCCTTGTCAAAGTGTGTGAAACATGAACTCAATGTGTGACATATGACTCGTACATCGACTATCTATGAACCATGAGGATATTTTTGGTTGTGCTTGCTTCATGAGAAGCCATTAACAAGCTTTCTTCTTCCTTTTCTGACTCTTCAGTAAAATTTGCTTGCTACACATGACATTGTTGTGGTTGATTCTGCTTAAACCTATAATTCTTTTCAATATGACCCATTTTTCTACAAAATTTGCATTGGATAGATGGCTTTCCTTTGAAGCAACAATCCTCATTTTCTTGATGATTCGTTCTTTTGCAATGGTTGCAAGGTGGAAACTTTCCTTTCTTTGAAGGCTCCTTCCATGTTTTTCCCTTTACTACTTTATCTTCATACATCCTCCAATTGTCCTTCAAAGACTGCTTGCCTTTATGCTTTGCCTGAAATACCACTTTAGCTCACTTCTTTATCTCTTATACTCGTTGTTCTCGAGCTTGCAACTTGCTGATCAATTTCGCTACAAATAAAGTCGTTATATCACAAGATTCCTTTATTGTTTAAATATTAGACTCAAACCTTACTGGTAAGCTTATCATCCTATTGTCCACCACCTTTTAGTCTAAATTGGTTTAACCAGATAGACTTATTGTGTTTACAATCTCCCAAGTTTAGCATAATACTTTTTCACAATATCTCCTTCATTCATCCTTAACATTTCAAATTCTCTTTTGGGAGTTAAGATTTTGATAGTCTTCACTCTGTCTCTTCCATCGAACTCCTCTTTTATCCTCTCTCATGCTTCTTTAGGTGTTCCACAAACCATTATTCTTGCGAAAATCACATCTGAAAGTGCTGAATAAAGATATGTGAGAGCCTTTGGTTTCCTTGAATTTGCATCTTCATTTGTGCAATTGTTGGATTTAGTCAAAGTGGAGGAGGATCATCTTCACTTTCAATTGTTTCCCATACACTAAGAGCTTTGAGATAAAGCTTCATCTTTTTCACCCATATCTGATAATTTTTTTTTGTAAACATAGGAGGATCTGCACCACATATATAGTTACTAGATTTACTACACGTGCGTTGCATGTGGTGGCCTCATCTTGTCATATGATTAAGTCTAAAATAGTAAGCTAACTTTTTTGTCATAATATATTTTTGTAAGTATTAGAACAGTCTCGTATACATAATTTTACAGTTAATTGTATGCATACTACATTATTAAATATATTCAATATTTTAGATAATAATTCGTATGGACGTTTCTCAATTTCCCATTTTCTGTTTCTGAACAGTACTCGATTATGCTTGTCTAATCGTCTTGAATTTGATGCATGTAACTTTATGACGATGTCCATAAATAGATTATACTTTCTCGGATTTGCAAGTCATTTGTAATTACCAATATCTAAGTCTACACAATAGTTGTATTTTCTTCATAAATTGCATGTTGATGCTCAACTTTTCTCCTCTTCAACCGATCCTATCAAATACAACCAATGACATTTTCATTAGGTTCATGTAATGTGTTGGTTTTGTTCCTAATTAATTACGCTTTAAAAGATAACAATCGTCTCTTACCTAATACTTCTCTGTATACAATATTTTTGTAAATGTGCCTGTCGTCGTATCTGGCTGTTCAGTCATTACCAATATTTTTGTCGTGGTCATTGAGATTCCCCTCGATAGTGCTATATATAGTTGTCCATGGGAGAAAACATGTTGCGGAAAATACAATCCAACAGTAGGGATTGTTTGATCTTGAGCATTATTTATCGTCATTGCAAAACAGAGATGTATTGGAAATTGCTTGCGAATAAATTTAAAAGGATATCTTTCATTCTCCGGCGGCGATAATTGGATTCTTGGTATAAACACTTGTTTTGTTGCATATTCTCCTGTGGTTATTTTGGCATGTATGATATTGTTGCCAAAACCTCTACAAATTAATCGTGTCCCGTTGCATAAGCCATTTGCTGGATCCAGATTCCTCAGCATCATAATAGGTGCATTCTCTTTCAAATCTAACCTAATATATAGTATTCAAATATACATTAGTTGTTTAGTATTTTACCTCAGCTTTTTTTTCATCCAGTTTAGCGATTCACAGTTATCTTATAATTGCAACGCTAACGTGGCCTTTTTCATTACCTTACTTGGTGTGGTTGTAATATTTTTCATTCCCCCCTTTTATGACTTCACGCCTGCATATAGGATGAGGTAAGTTAATTGTAGTATATAATTATGGAAATGTTTGTGGTTTTTCAAATTGTTAGATTAAAGTATAGCTCAATAAATTATAGTTAGACCATAAGATTTGGCAGTGAGGTTAATAAAATATTGTCGAGCATATTAGAAGATTAGCTTGTGTACCAAGTGTGAAGATCTAGTGCTTTTGGAAACATTGGATTGATCAACACACTGCTAACGAGTATAGTTGATATCCCAAAAGTGCCTAGTTTGGAAAACAACATATTAAAGTGAGGCATCAAATAATATATTCAAAAAATTTACAATTAGCATATCGAAGAGAGTGGGCATACCTCTATATTTTGAGACTCTCACGTCACATAAGCCAGGAACAGGTTGATCATCTTTCAACTTTTCCACAAATGCATCGTCGTGTACTGCAAATTCTCCCCATAGAGTAACAGTTATACGCTCCATGCTAGATTTTGAATTAGATGAGAATTGTGAATGCATCAGGAGATTTATATGGACGATCGAGAAGTCGTAATGGCAACTTACAGTTTGTTTGTAACAACAATTTCACATCTTTTGTTGTCGCCTTTTACAATGATAGGATTGACCGTGACTAACATGCAAAGCAAGTCTGAATAGAGGTGAGGTGGGTTAGTGATACATATTAAGTAATTGAATGTAGAAATTTAAATACGTACTGTGAATAGTTACCGAATATAGCACCATTTGGCAATTTTTCTGCGTGTTCCAAAGAAACAAAACCTTTAGAGAAGTTATGTGTTGAAAAAACATCATCACTCTCCTTTATGATTGTGTTATCGGTAATAGAGAGTTCAATCTCTTTGTGCACAGAAGTTTAGTTGGGGTTGACCCAATCCAACAACCCATTAGCAATGTAGTAACTCTTATTTGTCTTTAAGAAGTCCTTCCATGTGTTGATATGCTTATTAAATAGTGTCTCTTGCAACTTTGATCCCTAGTATTGATGTAATTGACATATGAATTGATTAGAAAAGTAATATAGGGAGTAGATAGGAATGTTAGCATATAACCTAAGCAAAACTATTACCTCGTCGTCCACTAATATTACCTTTTGGAAAGTCCATTCATGATGAGAATTCTTGTACGACATAACAGAACCCTTTTGAATAACAAATACTCGCATTACCCAATTAACAGAGTATTTTGGTATCTTGTTAATGGAGACACTATGCTTTGATAGTTCAACTTCAGTCGCCATGTGTGATGATTCTGGATTGTTGTATGTGTGGTCGATATATAAAGGGGAATATGCAGCGGTTGCGTTGGTTGGAGTATATATTTGGTCGTTGGACAGATACAGTTCATAGGAAATGTGGTGACTGTTCAGTCAAAGAGGACTTGGCGTTTGTATAGTAAAAGTATTGGTTGTTTGTCGTTGTTTGTTGTATTAGGTTTTTTTTAAAAAGTCAGGGGTATTTGTGTCATGTTTTTAAGTGAGTGAGGGGTATTTGTGTAATCTGTTTAAGTGAGGGGTATTTACGTAATTTAACATTCATTTTTTGGAGTTCATGATTTTAAGGTAGTATAGATAGATATAGATATAATCTTCTCAAAGGTTAGTAAAGACCATACCTATCCAACTACTATTGTACTTTCTTACAAAACATATTTCATAAAACAATGACAACTTTTCCTCTACAAATGAAATAGAATATTAAAAAAGACTATCTAGAAATATCTCATTTTCTAACAGGCATCATTGGTCCAAAGTCCCTCTTTTGAATATTCGTAGTTGTGTTGATTGATAGCGTCAAGTATGTCACCTATTCTTTCACGATTTCGTTTAAAAGATCTACTCCTCTATGGAAGTCATCTGAAGATGGAGTGTTCACGTAGCAGAAACATCGTTGATAAACACTTTTGTAAATAGCATAAGATCTAATAATAGTCCATCTTTGTTGGCCTCTTCATGACTTCATCTCATTGCTTTCGAAATTTTTGAAGACATAAGCAATCATTGCAATCTTGATTTTTAAGAAAAATACCTTAGGACATTGGCTGGAACATTTTCAGTATTATTTTTTCATTTAGAAGCCAAACAAATTTTGTACTCAGTATAGTGTGCTCTCCTATTTTTTTTTTCTGTCTCTTGAAATTCTATAGTTCAACATAATTTATACTATAGTTGGAAATCAATTCATTAAAATAAAGTATGAGTTCTAAAGATCACTGAAATATCAGTATGACCCAGAAATTTAGAACAATTTGCAGCTCCACACAGACAACAAAGAATTGTACTTCGGTATAATGCAAAATTATAGTTACATGCCAACTCCATTCCAACAGATATATCTTCTTTACAAAATTATCTTTCTTTATACATTAATGACACCTAATTTTTATGATGTGATTTCTCAAATGTCTAACCTAATTAAGGAATTGAATATGCCTGTTTGTTCGGAACAGGAGAAAACTGGAGAGGTTAAGAAGGGAGGTCATGCGTTCTCTTCTTTTATCCTTTCTTTTCTCTTTTTGCTAGGTGTGTGGTTGCATAATCATTCTACACTTAATTGCTTAATTCACTGCCATTCAAAGCTTTCATTTTTATAGGTAAGATGTCATATCATTTCGGAAAATTCAAATGTTTTCTGGTTATTTGCTAATGTAAGGAATTTCTAACTAAAATTGTCATTTTTGAGTAAATATATAGCCCACAAACATAATACATCTAACTTAAAGGAGTGTTTGTGTCACGCCCCAAGCTACCCCTAAGACGCGGACACGGGACCTAGGACCACAAGTGATCCCAAGCTAACCCTGCTGGCATGATCATGAGCATACTAAAGATAATAAACTGATGCATAAGCTAAATCATAAATAAACTGAAAAGATGGGGAATACACATATACTATAACTGAATATATCAAATCTGAGAGTTTAATACAAAAAAGTTATTAACTCAATACTAAGCTGAATCTAACTATGTCTGAAATAAGCCTCTAAACTGACTTTCAATGTTGGGACATGCCCCAACTAGGTCTAGCAAAACTAAAACTAAAGACTAAAAGTGATAAAGATAAACATGTCACTAGTCCTCGAGGAATGAGGACTCACCACTGATGCTGCTGAACTGAAGATCGGGAATCGATCTACGCGTGATCTGGATGCTGAGAACCTGAACCTACATCACGAGAAGATGTAGCGCACGTATGCATCAGTACTTGAAAGGTACTAAGCATGCAGGATAGAGTAAAGCTGAAATATCACATAACTGAACAAAGCATACTGAGCAATGATATAATCTGAACATGATATAGATCTTTGAAAAAATCGAATACCGAGCTAACTGAATACAATGACCAAATTTATAACATGCTGATACTCGAATACGGTATGCATGAAATATGGTCAATGCAATATAGTCTGACTGAATTGTGGGAGCTACTAATAACCGACATAAAACCACATGAGCTAAATGTGGAGTCTGATGTATACGCCCCATCGAGAAGACCCAATATACCCTACCAGAGGTATAGAGGCATACTGACGTGATCACTAAACTGATGTTGCCCATAGAGGGGACTTACACCTACGTGGCTCGTAGTTCTGGGACTATATGGGTACGTTGAACCCTAGTCCAACTTGGTATTATGCTACTCCCAATATTAAGTGGTTAACTGGTTATGACTGAATTTCTGTAAATATTGGATAGCTCAAACCGAACATGCAAACCGAGAATGCAACAATTAATCGATAATGATGCATTCATAAACCGAGGCATGTAAAACCGAATACTAAAATATCTCGACTCGGGCATGTAATTCAAGAACTAAAGAAATACATAGCTAGGGTTCTCAAATTCATGCGATAAACCGAGCAATAACATGATAATCTGATTTGGAACATTTAAATAATTAATTCATGATGATCTGCTGTAATTCTAGAAACCCTAGGTCTGTTTATAATCATGGAATCAAGAATCTGACTGAATTCTAGGGACCTAATGGGCGAAAGGAACCCACTAGTGAAATTCCACATACCTGGTGACGAATTCCATGAAGAAATCTTTCGATTTTTGGGGCTGGAGCTGATGGAATCTTATTGCGTTCTTGAACTAGGGTTCTTGACCTCGCTTCTCCTTTTAGCGTTCTAATTTTTTATGTTTTGATTAATGATTTGACTAAGGTAAGTTCTAGTTATGTTTCTAGGCTTAAACTGATTAAAACCTCATGATTTAGGGTTTAAACGACGTAGTTAAGGGGTTAAATAAAATAGGAAAAGACCAAAAGACCCCTGAATTAACTGTTGTCGGAGTGATCGACGGAATGGACTGACGGGCCGTCATTCAATCGACGATCCGTCGATTGGATCCGTAGGTAGAGTCTGCCCGATAGGGCTTCGCTAAAACGAGCATAACTTTTTACTCGGAGGTCGGATTTTAGCAAACTCGGTGGTGTTAGAAAGATAATTCAATTATATATCATATCATAGGTGATGGGGCACCTAATTCCTTTTGTGCTAAAAGTTATGACCATCTGAATTTTTAGCTAACTGGCTGCTGATCCTTATCTACGGTGAGACCTACGGACCCTGGATCGATTGATAGTCCGTTCTGGTCAATCATCAATTGGGACTAAAGCTGGGATTTTGGGGCATCTATCCACGGACATGAACTACGATCCGTGACCTGACCTACGGACCGTATGTCCGGCCGTGGGTCAACACTTAGCCAAATTTTCTGACTGAGTTCTAGGGAAGCTTTCTGTCAAGAACCACGGACTTGCAGTACGGACCGTGAGTCCATCTACGGTTCGTGGATGGTGTCCGTGAGTGTGAGTGCCAGTTTGTTACATTATCTCCCCTTGGGACCACCGAATGAAAAACTAGAAATAGAGGGAGAGGGCCGCAATCCCTACCACTAAACACCGAGAACTGAAATCTCTATTTGCAAATACGCTAAAATGCAAGTAAGGAACATGATTCTTCGAGTTACATTAGCAACTATTACCCCCGGAATGGAATCGGAAGGAAAGAGGTGAGGATACTTGGACTTCATGGCTATTCGCTTCCCAAGTAGCTCCCCTCGACTCAACCTCCACAAAATGAAGCAACTTCTTTATTTCTCAACCTTCTAACCCGACGATCGAGAATCTCAACCTACACTATCTTTTAGCTCTAATGGCACTACGGATGTTGGATCACCACACACTTCTTCAAAAGAGAAATGTGAAAGACCGGAATCCCTACTCTAACTCATAAGCCACTTTACCAATCATTTTCAAGATCCGGTAAGGGCCTACATATTTGGGGCTAAGCTTTCCTTTCTTGCCAAATCTCATCACCCCCTTCATGGGCGACACTTTTAGGAAAACCCAATCATCTACTGAGATGATAGACAAAGGAACCCCATGCAACCTCACAATCTCATTAATGTAAAGCTTGGTGTAATCCTCCGCCAAATCTGTAGTCTTGACCGCCAAAAAGCGAGAAGACTTAGTAACCCTATCAACAATCACCCAAATTGAGTCATGCTGTCTGCGAGTACGAGGTAAACCTGTGATGAAGTCCATGTTGATCACTTCCCACTTCCAAGTAGGAATGTCAATCTCTTGAGTCATACCTCCCGGTTTCGATGTTCTACCTTTACTTGCCTGGCAATTGGGGCACTTAGCCACAAAGTCGGCTATATCTCTTTTCATACCATTCCACCAATAGATTTCCCGCAGACGCGGTACATCTTAGTGGCGCCGGATGAATAGAATATCTGGAGTTATAGGCCTCTGCAAGAATATGTTGTCTCAACTCGCCCACATTAGGAACACATAATCGCCCTTGGTAGCGAAGCACACCATCTCCCCCTTGGGAGAAAACCTCCACTCTCTGATTGTGGACTGCACCCTTAAGCTCAAGCAAGATTGGATCACTATCTTGCTTTTCCGTAACGTCTACTACTAAGGAAGATTCTGCCCCATTCTGAACCGTTACACCACCATTTGATATGCTCATAAGACGAACTCCTAAGAGAGCAAGTCTGTGAACATCCTTTGCTAGCTCTTTTATTTCTTCCTCAACATGTGTTACACTACCTATAGATAGTCTGCTAAGGGCATCTTCCACTACATTCGCCTTATCCAGATGGTAATGCACGCTCATATCATAATCTTTGAGGAACTCAAGCCACCTTCTCTGGCAAAGATTCAACTCTTTCTGGATGAACACATACTGAAGGCTCTTATGGTCTGTGAACACATCTACGTGAACACCATATAAGTAATGTCTCCAAATCTTAAGTGCAAACACCACTGCTGCTAGTTCGAGGTCATGAGTTGGGTAGTTTTTCTCATGCACCTTAAGTTGTCTAGAAGCATAAGCTATAACCTTACTTCGTTGCATCAACACACAACCTAGGCCGACTCACAATAGATCACAATAGATCACATATCCATCTGAACCCTCTGGTAGAGTCAAGACAAGAGTTGTAATTAACCTAGTTTTTCAATTCGCGGCTTTCTCACAATCATCCGACCACCGGAACTTAACCTTTTTCTGAGTCAACTTAGTCAATGGAGAGGCTATGGATGAAAATCCTTCCACAAACCGTCTGTAATAGCCCACTAGACCTAAGAAACTTCTGATATCTGTAGCAGAGGTAGGTCTGGGCCATTGTTTCACTACTTCTATCTTCTGGGAATCTACTCAAATTCCTTCACTAGACACAATATGCCCAACAAAGCAACTGATTGTAACCAAAACTCACACTTGTTAAATTTTGCAAATAACTGGCGATCTTTGAGAGTTTGCAGAACAACTCTCAAATGACTCGCATGGAAATACTAGGTCTGATGAAGCCCTTATCTAGAAGGTCTTTCAACTGCTCTTTCAATTCCTTAAGCTCAGCTGGAGCCATTCTGTAAGGAGGAATAGAAATAGGCTTGGTATTTGGAAGGAGATCAATTCCAAAGTCGATTTCCCTTTCGGGAGGAACTTCGAGAAGATCTTTTGGGAACACTTCTGGAAACTCACTGGCTACAGAAACTTACTCAAGAGTTGGGGATTCAAAACTAGAATCCTTAACCCGAACTAGATAATAGAGATAACCCTTAGAGATCATCTTTCTGGCCTTAAGGTAAGAAATGAATCGACCCATAGGTGCTAAGCTACTATCCTTCCATTCTAGGATTAGTTCGTTTGGAAACTGAAAATGAACAATCCTAGTTCTACAATCGACTGAGGCATAACAGGAATGTAACAAATCCATGCCTAGAATGACATCGAAGTCTACCATTTCTAACTCTACAAGATCTGCTGAGGTGACCTTCTGAGAGATTGTGACAGGGCAATTTCTGTATACCCGTCTAGCTATAACTGGGTCACTAACTGGAGTAGAGACTGAGAAGGGTTCTAAAAGAGTTTTTGGACTAACACTAAATTGAACTGCTATATAAGGAGTTACAAAAGAAAGAGTAGCCCCTGGATCTAACAATGCATAAACATCAAGATCAAAAACTCGTAACGTACCAGTGGCTACATCAGGAGAATCTTTCTGATTTTGACGAGCCTAAAGAGCATAGAGCCTGTTTTGGTGCTGTCCACCACCAATACCAGAAGAGTTAGCCTGCTGAGTCGGGCGACCTGCTGGTGCTGTTGAAGATGTAGACTGAGCTCTACCATTATTTCCTTCTTGACCTTGTCTTGAAGGACAATCCTTCAATCTATGACCAGACTGACCACACCCAAAGCATCATTCCTTACCTGCAAGGCACTCACCCGGATGGTTCTTACTACACTTCGGGCAAGTTGTAGGTTCCCGTGCCCGAAACACTACCTTGAGACTTAGAGCCGGGCGCCCTACCTTCGTTCATTACGGAACCCGGGGGGTGGAACACTAGCCGATGAAGTGGGCCGGAGTCGAAGACTTCTGAAACCGGCGAGCGATTTTCACCACCCGATTTTTGTTGGGCATACTCGTAGTTTCCTGTTCTTGCTTTCTTAGTCTCCTTAGCCTGTTCCCTAAGCTTATCACCCTCAACCTGCTGAGCATGAGTCATGAGCCTAGAGATGTTCATGTCTCCCAGCAACATATCATTCCTACACTCTATTTTCGCTAAGTCTGACACTCCATACAAAAACTTATTCATCTGAACCCTGGAATCAGCAACCATGTGAGGAGCATACCTGGATAGTTGGTTAAACTTGAGCCCATACCCTTGGACAGTCATGTTACCCTTTCTTGATCTCATCTAAGAAATTCTGGAGATCTTCTCCAATCTGCGATCCTAATAACTCAGGCGGATTCATCCTAACAAAGTCTCGCACCTTGGTGGCAGTTGACCCAACATTTGCATTCGCAGAAGCATGAACCCACTGATTGTTCTGGTTGGCCACACTCTGAGCCAACATTTGAATATCATTTCTCAATTCAGAATTTGAGACTTCCTGATCTAGAACTGGAGGAGCTGCATTTGCATTTTTGGCATTCACATTCCTAGCATAAGCTCTACGAGGAGGCATGATCACTGAAACGTAGAACGTTGAGTTAGAATGGAATTAGATCATACCTTACGCACGATAAGAGTAACAAGAAAATGAAGATTTTTCCTAAGACACTTTGTAGCCTCCCTCTTATTAGATGTGGTGTGCACTACACACCCATGAAAAAGGACTGTACCTAGTACGGCTTTTCAGACATCCTAGAACACTTAAACCTAGTGCTCTGATACCAAGTTTGTCACACCTCAAGCTACCCCCGAGACGCGGACACGGGACCTAGGACCACAAGTGATCCCAAGCTAACCCTGCTGGCATGATCATGAGCATACTAAAGATAATAAAACGATGCGGAAGCTAAATCATAAATAAACTGAAAAGATGGAGAATATCCATATACTATAACTAAATATATCAAATCTGAGAGTTTAATACAAAGAAGTTATTAACTCAATACTAAGTTGAATCTAACTATGTCTGAAATAAGCCTTTAAACTAACTAGAAATGTTGGGACATGCCCCAACTAGGTCTAGCAAAACTAAAACTAAAGACTATAAAAGCGATAAAGATAAATATGTCACTAGTCCTCGAAGAATGAGGACTCAC